>OX328123.1:35549659-35947159 GCA_946811695.1 Gonocerus acuteangulatus
TGAGAACATGTGTTTTATTGAAAAATGAATTTAAGTAAAAAAAAAAAAAAAATAAAAAAAATAAAAAATGTTGTTTTTAGACTTTTTCAGCCAATTTTTTTTTAATTTTTCTCTCTGTAAGAACCATCCTCGTAATTCAAGGAATATTATAAAAAAAGAATCAGCGATATCCGTTCAGCTGCTCTTGAGATTTGCGCTTAGCAACACATTTAGCGATTATATTATAGATATTCGCTTTGAAAAAATAAAAAGAAGTTTTTTCCTTAAACCCAGTATTTATATTACTAAATTGACTTTATATTAGAAGCCTCTTTAATAAAGACTGAAGGGAAGATCATGTGAAAAGATGGAAAGAATGCAATAAGCATAAAGACTTTATAGGAACTATGTTTACTTGGCAACAACCAAGATGCACTCACCTTATCCCTCCTTTGTGGAGGTACAACTGCAACAAGTTTGTTCGGAAACAAAGGCCATGACTTCCTCCCCTTGTTCATAGATGAAAAACTGGAACCTTGTTCAGCAATCTGTTTTGGAATTCTAAAATAAAAAAAGAAGTATTTTATATATTTAAACATCGCTCGCTAATCTCCTTTCCATCACCATTGTGAACTGAGCAATATTCTCTTACTACTTGAACATAACTCATACCTCAAGAAAGATCCACAAGTACTTATTTATTTTTTAAGGCAGGAAGAGAAAAAAAGGAAAAAATTGCTTGCATTGTTGTTTTTTTTTGTTTTTTTTTTCAATTTTTTTCTTTCACTCACTGACTTATTTGGAATATTTTGGTCTTTGTAATACATCTGAGAGACTGGGAGGGTTACATGAAGAATCTTAAAAACATGGCCTTCGCTATATTTTTAAGGCTCTTAACTTAGAGATCTATTGGCTTAAATTCTCAGCATTATCTGGCTTATCTGTATTTTTATCATCTGTTTTTAATAGTCTGTCTTGGGTGTATATAAGCAGAGAAGTTGCACCCCCGCCCAGAAATTTTGATTGTATCGGTAAAACAGTGAAACATTTTCTTTTGATGATTATTTGACTCATAAGCGTAATTTTTTCCTTTATTATTATTTTTTTTTTGTTTTTTTTTGTTGACAAAGTATTCCATCAACTTTTATTATTTGTGAGTAATCACTGTTTATACCCCATTATTCTTCATAAATAACAGAACCAGACCCCATGTAAATATAATTGTAATTTACAAAATACAATAAATCTTTATTCACTCATTCAAAAATCTAAAGTGGCAAAACATGTAAAAGGACAGGCTTAAATATATAACACATACCCTTCATAGCACCACTTGAACCGCCTATGGCAAATTGTGATGACATCATGGTCCTGAAGCTCAACATCTTTTGTACCAACCTCGGCTCCATTGACAAGAGTAGGAGATGATCGAGATAGATTTCTTATCAGTGCCTGAATAACATTCAATTTCATTTTTGATTAGGCTATATCGAATCCATACAAAATAGCTAAGGTTCTCCTCTACATACTAAGAATTCCCTACAGCAAGCTTATCTATCTGGGTCTATACGGATGTATTCACAGATTTGTACCTAGATAAGCTACATTTGAATATCTTAAGGCAAAACAAAAGGATCAAGTGAATGAGAAAGAGAAGAACGTGAAAATACTTTTTCTGATAACTTAGTAGCTCTCTATGAGGTTGACCTTAGGGCGGAAACCGGATTGCCGAAAATTTCACGTTTCAGAGCCAATACAATAGTAGACAAAAATAACGGTAGTTCAAATTTTCATATTTGTCTTTCTGCTCTCACTGGCTAAAAATGGCCCTATTTGTATGACATTTGGTACCAAAATCATTCCTCTAATTTCAAAGGTCCCTTAACCAGCAGAATCCGTGAGAAAAAAATCGTAACACTTTTATTTTTCGAGTTAACATGCTTGCAGGTACTCTTTTTATAGGTTCTTTAACGAAAGGAAACCATTTTCAAGGTGATATCTGTACCCATTTTTGAGGAAAGTGGACAAATATAGTTTTTGTTTTGGATTGGCTGAAATGTATATAAATATGAAATATTTTCTACATGTTTGAAAATCGTCTAAACTAAGATACACCAGCGTCTATTTAGCAGAATTACGCTTACTTTACCTTCATGTGCTCGCACTAGACGGAGTCACACGCCCGCTCGCATGGACGGTCATCTGACCACCCAAGAGTTTCCATCAATCTCTTGATGTTTTTATTTATTTTAAAGCCAAAATTTGTATACAATATTGAATTAGGATCTCTCACACAATATTGTAAACTCATTTTTATCAAAATTATTTATTTGTCAATCAAATATACAAAGGAACATAAAAAAGGAAGAAAATTCCCTAATGACACTGAATTTCTTTTTACTGGCTCTATTTTGGAAGGAATTTCTTCTTTTTTACCCTCATGGTAAATGTAGGCCTTTACTAAGATGTTCAGCCAACAGGTAACTTGAAAAATAATTATCAGTGGTTAAATTTCTATTTGTTTATTCTATGCATTCAACCAATCTAGCCACTGAGTCATACGGTCTGTTGGAGACTACGTTAGGGCTTGACATTTGTTTACTGTGGTACACTTCTAAATTATATGTATAAAAATGCGTGCATCACACAATAATACATTTTTAACCCGTATTTGACTGATTTTTTAGATATATACAGGATGAATCGACATCATCTTCTAAACGCGACCAACATCTCATCAATAGTTACAAATTCTCCTAAACTGAACAGTCTTTGACTGTTAGGAATGAAAGAAGACATTTCTCGGATAGAAGCAAGTTTGTCCGTTGGTTGATGTTCCAACCTTGTGTTTAGGTTATCAAATCTCATAGCCCGTAGGAAAAAGCTAACTCGATTTAGGCTGAAATAGGCTCGAAAAATCGTCAAACCAGTTTTATTTCTATTGAAATATTCAACAAAATTTGAATCGTTTCCTCTTTTCACCACAATCAAAAATAGGGCAGCGAATAATGCTAATATTTCAGGAGTTGTTGTTGGCCTATAACCCCTATCGCGTACCTCAAAGTTATTGCTTCCTTCGGCTAATGTTTGATGTTCCAATTTTTCCCTTTCAATATAAATATTCTATGAAATTAAAAAGTTATAGGGGAATGAGAAAAACAATACTTAAATTCTGAAGTAGACGAGTAGAAAAAAAAAAAATAAGGTAAGCGGTCGGAAGGCAGTGAACTGACCGTCTACATGTTGGGACCTGTACTGAGAGGCAGAGAGGAGTGATTTGAGTCAACTTTCAAGGGGATCCGTCACGAGAGAGTACAACTAGAGAATACATGGCCCTCACATCACTTTCTTACCTTTATGGAATATATCTGGCGAGAAATTACAAAAAGTCAAGACACCACAAGAAAAAACTTCAGAATAAATTAAACAAACGTTCCATTTTTGTAATTGTTTTTAAGGGATAGTACAAATTATCGCCCAGAGTCACAATAACAGAAAGTCTTTTCGATTTCCTGTTCTAGAGCAAAATAATCTTTAGAAAAGTTTTGCCCTAGATATGTTTTCATTTAATTTTAATTGTAATGCCCTTTTATTAATAACACAGATCTTTGGGACTTATTATCTGCAAGTTACCATTTTTTTGTATCCAGGATAGCGATGATGCCTGTCTTCTTTTTGAAAAAAAAAGCCACCGCTCCTAGTAGGACTCAAATCCACAACCTAAGACGAGGAGTGCTCACACCTTAAAACTCCACGGAAACGGGCTAAACGACATATCAATGGCCTCTTATCATTGAAACCCTCGTATCTTAAAAAAAATGTAAATAACTTTTATTTGTTATTAGATGGATATTATGGCTACTGTGAAAGATACAGGGTTTGATTCTTTGTCAAAAGAGCCCAGCATGAGTAAGATTCAAGTTTATTTAACATTCAAGTATTGTGAAGTAGGAGCACTTAACCATCTAATAACGTTTAAAAGTTATTAAGGTTTTTTAAAGATACAAGGTTTTCATTCTAGGCCATCGTTATACAAATGGGTGAGAAAAATATTTTTGGGTGGTAAGGACAGAATAACAGTTGCTGTAAGAAAGTATTTAATAAATATACAGCAAATATGAAGGGCCAGAGGGAAAAACGATGAATGTCACTTTTTTTTATGAAAAGGAGATTTCTTTGTCATCCACTAGCCTTAGAAGAGTACTATCAGCTTGCAAAATCTTACGGGGGAAAATCAATGAGAAGAATCCTAAAAACGCTGTACATTATGACACATTCAGGTCGATTTTTAACAATGATTTCAATATTTCCTTTCGTTACCCCAGGAAAGATAGGTGCAGTACCTGTGACCAAGAGGGACTCATAAAAATATTTTTACAGCGAGCCAGTTCCTATTCCTGAGCCCAAGTTATGACTTGCAGCATCTTAAACAGGTTTTGATTAAACCAGCTTCAAAAACCTCCTGTGAACATCTGCGTTAACATGCGACGTTAAAAATAACGTCGAAGATACATACCTCAAGGTAAACACGTAATAATGTGTTATCTGATCAAAAAAATGCTTCATTAAATTTAATAATGAAAAGTTCTCTTGATTTGTTCAAAATACACGCATTTTTAAATTATTTCTTAATTTAAAGTATTTCTACCTCGAACTGCCTAAACAAATTATTTTATTTGATTATGAACACCTGTGAGAGTAAAGAAGTCCGAAAAAAAAAACACGGTTAGGATTGTAAACATAGGAAATTTGGAACATGAAACGCGTTTTTCTCAAAATTACTTTTTAGTTACATTGTTTTCCCCCTGGCCATTCATATTGCCTATAACAAGTAATTATATATTAGTATGATTTATTATATTAAATAAAATCCCGTAGGAGCAAGATGAGAAACCACATTCATAAACATAACAATTATTTCCAAAAGAAAAAATAAATACTACAATGCATTTCATATTAAATGCAGACTATTTTAGCAAATGAATATTCTGTACTCACAGGTTTATCTTTTTGTGCAGTTATGAGGCAGTGCTGAGGAGAAATCTCCTTATGTTTAATTCTCAGGTCACAAAAGGAGTCACTTCCAATAAAAACGTGCAAACTAACCACTGGAATAGCTTTTGCCTCTTTCCCATTTTTATTAAGAATTATTAGTTTCCCTTGCATTTTAGTCTAATAATCTGAAATAAATAAGAATTACTGTTGTTGGTGAAGGTACTAAATAACCTTACTGCAAACAAACTATACTAAACAGGCATTTGTACCAAGAATGGTAGCTTATATCTATTTATTTTTAAAGCACTTGTTCTCACCGTCTTTTTATTAATATATTTATCCAATATTGCTGTTTAAATCCATTAAAAAAAATCAATAGGCACTAAATTCTGTCTATAGTACCGGTGTATTCAATATGATACGGTTGTGGCCAGACCAAAGTACACTACTGATTGTAAACAAACACTAGGAAGGGGACAAAAAACAGTAAAATACCTTTAAATAACATCAATTCGGTGGATTGAAAATTATTAACTTCAAAATAACTCAAATTTTCAGTAATATTCTGAAATTAAATCATCGCTAGAAAAAGAATAATTTATTAGGAGGAAGTCCTACGAAAGCAAACATTCATAGATCAGCCATTATCAACGGACACTGTTGACGGTTAAACTTCGAACGTTTTTAAGTGGTGGGAGAAATTGCCTTTTCCACTGATCTGAATATTTTATTTAATGGTCATTTTAGAATGAGTTACCTAATTGTAAAGCCGATTCTCGGGGCCTGGTCTTTCCAAATCCAAAAAAGGTTCAATTTAAAAAAACGGATACACTTCTAAACTACTTTTTTCTTAAGTTTATCGATCGTACCTTAGAAAAACCTAATTGGAAACATAAAATAAACGTAAATCCTATTACTTTATACAGTAATTAATTCCAAATTCAGTCCAAATAAACACATAACATAAATTAATCAAAATCAGAGCCATACAAATAGCATGGAACATATGCTATGAGTGTTATTTTTGTAAAGTAATTGTACGTCGTAGGGGGCTGTATATCATTCATGACCTAGTTGCAAAGAACCTGCATTTGAAATTAACAGTTTTAATGAACATTTTTTTTGTAATTTAGCTTTGCCATTAGGGCGTGCAACCTAACAAGAACAAATCGGTATTGGGAAAAATATTTGAAATACAATATAAACATTCTGTTCTTGTTAGTTTCAATACTTCCGAACATACGTATAAACCAGCACGGGCGTATATCAGGGCCGCCACATCTCAGAGCCGGGCCCGGGACCAGATCACGGGCCCCCACTTCTCAGAGCCAGAATGAAAATTCTAGTACTTTGCTATAGGACTTTGGGCATTTTAAAATTATTTTCATCTACAGTTTTGAGCAAAATGAGAATAAAAGCCGACAATCGGTGCTGCAAAGGTCACTTTCGGTTCCTTTTTTTCCAATTAGCGAGGATCGGCCCGGGCCCCCATGGTGCCCGGGCCCGGGACAACTGTACCCGGTTGTCCCCCCCCCCCATGTGGCGGCCCTGGCATATATAGAACATAATTTCGGAAGGGGCTGGGAAAATTTCGGGGGGGCTGGGACCATTTCCGGGGTATGGAATACTAAAAATGTAGAGCCTGGAATAGTTTTAGGCATTTGGTAGATGGGCTTGTGTAATAAACGTTATGTAGTGTGGGAATGATGGGACATCACCATCATCGTGTGAATTTAAAGAATTTGTTCAGAATGGCTCCTTTATGCTAAAGCACATTTATTGGGTTTGACTTAGAAATCAGAAAAATATTGATTGAAATTGAACTTTTTCTTAAACTACGAGATACCATTTTGAAGCTTATTAAATAATGCAACTTTTGAGGCGGATGCAAACCTCTAAGTCTAATAATAGCCGATTAAAAAAATATTGAATAATTTAATAAAACACTAATATTAAACATTCTCATCTACATGGCTTTTAATATAGCTCTTAATTTACATGGTAATATTTCAATAACAGGTGTTTCTTATTGGAAATTTAATCTAGATTCGAAAAATGTCGTCGTTATTTACGATACATTGATCAAAAATCTTGAAAACACAGTTTTTCTTTAAAAACAAAAACTGTAGTTTTTAAAATACACAAACGCTTGTGTAGCTCTACTACATTTTCAGATAGAACGTTCATTTTTGTGACAATGAACTACAAATGAAGTGCAGAATAAACCCCTAAATTTATGACACCTCAATGCGGGACACCCTATATATATATATATATATATATATATATATATATATATATATATATATATATATATATATATATATATCACTATTACCTCGCTGTCGCACGTATTCCCTCGCAGCAATATTTCACTCTTTAAAGCTCGACAACCGGAATTCAGGACTGATTTTTCGCAGACAACCCTATACCAAGGTGTTCGTAATGAAATGATGTTTATTTTAACCTAACTTTAATTCATTAATCAGACCGATGCAAGTTACTCATTTCGAGTTACCTGTTTACACCCGACAACCCATGGCTGTGACTGGATAAAAATAGACAACCTATCGTTTGCATATTCTATAGGCTTCATACTTTCGATTGGCATGGAATTTGTCTATTAATCAACCCGATGCAATTTAAAAAAAAAATAAAAAATTAAATTGTAAATTAATCATATTCTGGACTGAATTTTTTTAGGCAACCTATTTGCAGTATCTTTATTGACATAATTAATTTGATATAAAATCATTTTCATCCATTAATCAGCTCGATGAAGGTCGAGGTGTATCGGGATCTTAGACCAATAGTTGAATTTTTGATTTGGGAATTGTATTTTATCACATTCATTTGCTTAAAATTATGTCTTTAACAGTGACCCATGGACTGTCCGAACTTATAGCAGGCTCAATATCTACTTGGCTCATACGGAGAATTGTAGTGTTTGTCACTAGATGCAACATTAGCAAACTCTACTGAGTTTTTTACATTTTTAGTTTCATATTTGCTCATAACTTCCATTAGAGACCAAGGATTTTAATCTTTCTTCCACCCTATCTACTACACGTTTGTCATGAGCTGTAGTAAAATATTTCCCCTAAAACTTTTTGTGAAATTTTTCTGAATGTATGTAAAGCAATCTTGACTTTTTTTTTTTTTTAAATCATGCCTAACAATCTTGACATATATTTATTTTTAAACTGAGACGATGGATTATCACTGTAAATAATTTCATTTTGACTAATCATAATTTTTTATTATTATATCATATAATCTTATCAAAAGTGCGTATACAGAATTCATACCTTTATGTTTAGTATCGGAACAAATGAGAAAAGTAGTGTATTTGTTTTTGAAAAATAATGCTGCTGTAAATAATTGAACAGTTTCTCATGACCACAATCCTGATTGAATTTTGTTTTAACAATCGCAAGAATAAGCCATTGCAAGAACGGACGTTTTCTTTTCATTAATCAGTTATTTTATTTTATTTGATTCATTTATATTCATTCTTTTGTTTGTATTTCTTTCAATTAATTTATAATTTTGATATTGTAATTTGTTTCTTTTTCAATATTATTGTTACTATTTTTATTAGAATTATTATTCTAGTTGTTATCATTACGCTATCATATTTCTCTATTTTAATATTATTATTATTATTATTATACTTTTAAAACTCAGAAAAAAATTATAAAAAAAAATGTATATTACTTTGATTGTAATGGAGGCAGTATTGGAACCTGCAGAACCTAAATGAACTCCCACAGTATAGGGATACTATATTGTGGAACAAAAAAAGAAAAAGCCATTCAATTTGTTCCTCATATAAATCCACACCGTTTGACCGATGTTGGCCAAACTTGGCACACAGGTGGGCCTTGATACGGGAAGTGTCATAGGCAAGGTGAAAAAAATCTACCAGCTGTATGTTTGTTCCTTACAACTATATAATATGAAGTTGTTGTAGAATGGGACACTGGGTAACAGCTAGTAATTAATAAAAACGTCCGACTCGCAGGAACTGCGTCATCTTAGCGCGGTTACGTACATCTCGAAGAAATGGAATAGATTAGCATTACAAATCACAGGAAACTGAGAGTAGCCAACTTACACAGAAGCGGATAATTCTTAATCTGTGTAAGTCAATACAATTATGTACTGAAAACGTA
Source organism: Gonocerus acuteangulatus (assembly GCA_946811695.1). NCBI lineage: Eukaryota > Metazoa > Arthropoda > Insecta > Hemiptera > Coreidae > Gonocerus > Gonocerus acuteangulatus. Next base: position 35,558,809 of record OX328123.1, read on the forward strand.
CTTACTCTTCGACTACTGCTGAGAAGGCTCTATTCTAAACAACCAAAAATTGGTTGTCATTTTAAGTATCTTGTTTTACTAGCAAATTCGTTTTACTGTTTTTTTTTTTTTTTTTTTTTTTTTTTTTTTTTTTTTTTTTTTTTTTTTTTTTTTGTTTTTTTTACGTCGCATCTACATCTAGGTCATTAGCGCCGACATCCAGGGTGCAGCGAGGAATTTTACCAGCGAGCCGTGAGATGATAAAATTCCTGCCGGAGGTGGGAATCGAACCCACCATCTCCCGCTTATGAATCCAAGGCGCTAGCCATTAGACCACGGGAGACCCTCGTTTTACTGTTATAATCAACTGTAAATATGAGCTTTCTGAGTAACGGTAAAGGGGAGTAAAAGTATATGACTTTACCTGGAACCAAACCCTGCATGCCCTTTTCGTAGTTGTTTAGCTCACATTTTAATGGGTTGTTGTTTTAGCGCGGTTCCTCCCTCCCCCATAGGGAGGAACCCCGCTTATAAGGTTGATACAATGAAACAATCCGGAAGTGCCGACAAGAAAATTTCGCGTTTCAGAACCCCTAGAGACCGAAAATAACGGTGGTTCAAATTTGTATATATATATATATATATATATATATATATATATATATATATATATATATATTTGTCTGTTCGCTCTCTACGTCGAAGACGAATGGTCCGATTTTGATGAAATTTGGTACAAAAATCAGTCGTCCAATATGAAAGGTCAAGTTCGTTAACCAGCAAAATCCGCCCACTGGAAGATGGAGTTTGGGGCAAAATTCGCGCCGAAAAAATCGTAACACTTACGTTTTTGAGTTCATAAGCTTGTAAGTACTCTTTTTATTGGCTTCTTGGGCTAGGAAAACGAATGAAACCATTTTCAAGGCGATAGCTTTAACCGTTTTCGAGAAAATTGGAAAAATAGTTTTTGAATACCGTTTTTGGTTTGGGTACTTAGAATCATGGGATTCAGTTGAAACATTTTCTGCATGTTCTACTTTCATTAAAACTAATATGTTGAAATTTTGGTTACGTTTGGAGTTAAGGAAGGGTTAGAATAAAATATTTTATTAACAGACTTAAAAAGTTTTGGTAACTTTGTATATTTTCCTTAATATCTCGAAAAAGGTTGAGAATCTTGGTAAACGAAAGAATACCATTAGAAAGCTTACTAAATGCTCTACAAAAAAGGTTCTAATGAAAGTTTTGATTAGGCGATGTCAATCGGAGAAATAAGTGCTTAAAACATTAAAGTAATTTATTTTGCTTATTCGAACTGTTCTTTTTGTCTGTTTTTATTCCTTGTTATTTTTTAATTGCTTATAGTTGGATAATGTATTTTACAATAAAACAGATTAGGCAAAATAAGGAAAACAATTCATTGTTAGAAATATGGCTTGCCAAGAGAAAAAGATTCGTTGACGTCTTTTGAATATTTTCAATTGCCTTTATGCTGTTGGTTTTTTTATTTTATTTTTTAATTGATTTTATCTGTAGAATTATTACTATAGTAAAAGAACACAGGAATGTGTGAAAATATTTGATATTTTCCAATTCATTGAAACGTATGAAATGAAGTATCGGTAGAAGAGGATTCTAGGGTCTTGCGGACCTGACCCCAGGTATAGCCATAAAACCCTTTGAACAAAGGCGGAGGAAAATATTATCTGTTTCTATTCTATGCTTTTCAAATGAGAATAGGGATATGAACAGGAACCGAGGTCTCCCGTGGTCTAATGGCTAGCGCCTTGGATTCATAAGCGGGAGATGGTGGGTTCGATTCCCAACCTCCGGCAGGAATTTTATCATCCCACGGCTCGCTGGTGAAATTCCTCGCTACACCCTGGATGTCGGCGCTAATGACCTAGATGTAGATGTGCCGTAAAAAAAAAAAAAAAAAAAAAAAAAAAAAAAAAAAAAAAAAAAAAAGAAACTGGAACCGCGCTAAGATGACGCAGTTCCTGCGAGTCGGACTTTTTTTTTAATTGCATTTATTTTAGAATTATTATTACTGTAGAAGAAATCAAGAAAAATAGAAATATTTTGATATTTGTTTTGATATTTGAAATAACTATTTGTAGCAGTTGGGCTGGCCAACCAGTGGTGGGTGCCATTCCAGGGATAAAGGGTACGCTGCCTCTCGATAACGGGCCCTTTGTTTACGGGGGGAAGGTTCAACCAAAATAAAAACGGTTTCTATTTCAATCTTCCCAAATGACTCTAGGGATAAAAACTGACCGCGCTAAGATGACGCAATTCCTGCGAGTCGGACTTTTGATTAGAGTACTTTGAATAATGGGATTCAGTTGTAATAAGTTCTGAATGTTCAAAATTTATTAAACAAAGACGTTTAAATTTTGGTTACGTTTAGAGTTAAGGAAGAATTAGAATAAAATATTTTATTTATAGAATTGTTTTGGGATTTTCTATATTTTCGTTAATAACTTGAAATCGGTTGAGAAATCGTGGTAAAAGGATTGAAACCATTCGAAAACTTAATAAATTCTCTACAAAAAAGGTTCTATAGAAATTTTCAATTAGGCGATGTCAAGCGGTGAAAAAGTCCGACTCGCAGAAACTGCGTCATCTTAGCGCGGTTACGTACATCTCGAAGAAATTGAATAGATTAGCATTACAAATCACATGAAACTGACGATAGCCAACTTACACAGACTTACTCTTCGACTACTGCTGAGAAGGCTCTATTCTAAACAACCAAAAATTCGTTGTCATTTTAAGTATCTTGTTTTACTAGCAAAGTCGTTTTACTATTATAATCACCTGTAAATATGTGCTTCATGGCGAATAAAATTCCATTCTGACGTGGGTTAAATCTTTCTATTAAATAAGAAATAACGATAACTACAGTTAGAGGCTACGAGGAAGGTTATATAGACCGGAGAATTCAAAACAAACTACGTCATCATGATTAGCCACTGCCATCTTGATTACCACAGCCACTTCAAACTTACCAATACCTTTCACCGTTTCTTAGCTTATTTTACTACAATACTAATTTTACTGATAAATGCAATTTAAAACAAGAAACAACCAATTAAAAAGTGAGTTAAGCAAAGAGAAAAACCCTTTCAAAACAAACACTTTTTACGTTTTAAGCGCTTATATCTCTGATTGACGTTGCACCATCGAATATTGCTTCAGGACCTTTTTTGTAGAGAATTTAGTAAGCATTCGAATGGTCACCTTCCACTTAGCACGATTTCCCAACCGTAATCGAGATATTTACGAAAAATGTATGAAGATCTGAAAACTTTTCATGTCTATTAATAAACTATTTTTTTTCGCATACTTCCTTAACTCCAAATATAACCAAAATTTAAACATCTTAATTGGGAGTAATTTCAAAGTTGTAGAAAATATTTCAATTGATTCTAAGTACTCATAAAAATATAATGACTTACAAAAACATTGTTTCCACTTTTCTCAGGAACGGTTACAGACATCGCCTTATAAATGGTTTCATTCGTTTTCTTAAGAAACCTATAAAACAAGTACCTGCAAGCATATAAACTCAAAGTCCGACTCGCAGGAACTGCATCATCTTAGCGCGGTTCCGTTCTTATCTCTAGACTCATTTAAAATGATTAAAATAGAAGCTGTTATTATTTTGGGTCCACATTTCTAGAAAGCATGAAGATTAGATAGTTAGCCGTCGAGGTGATAAGTAAAGATGGAATGGTTGGGATTCGGCTAAAGAAACCTCAATACGATTTTTGTTAAAAAATCTATATTTAGGACGTTTTGGCTACTCATTGGTAGCCTTCGTCAGCAATGAAAGTGCCGGGAGGCAGAGGAGGACCAAAGTTGACAGTTCCATCTTTACTTTCAAGAAAGGTCTTATTTACGATCTTACCTGGATGGGTCCCCGCCCTAGGAACGACCCCGCTAGGCATTTGAAAAGCTATATCTTGGAAATCCATATCTCTAAGATTAAATTGTTTTTCTTATTTTTCTTAACCTGATTTATTATCAAATACATTATCCAACTATAAGCAGTTAAAAATAACTGTAGCTGGAAAAGGTTTCCAGCTGGACAAAAGGTCTGCGAGCACATTCTCTTTTCCTCTTTTATAAATAATTTTGAAATTAAATTGTGATAAATAGTTTACCAATTCTCCAAGTACTTCATCTGTTTTTGATTTTGTCTTGAGATTTTCTAATGGTTTGTGATCAGTAAAAACAGTGAATTCCCGACCAATTAAATAATATTGCCAATACTTTATTGCTTCTTTTATAGCTTTGCATTCCAAATGTATAATGTCCATCTTTTTCTCTGTTGCCGACAATATTCTTGAAAAGTATGCAACTGGATGCAGAATTCCATCATTCTGTGGTTGTTTCAGCGTTGCTCCCATACCCGTTAAACTAGCGTCTGTTTCAATAACAATTTTATTTTAAAGCCTTTTACTTCTAAAGCTTTTAAAAGTCGTTTTATTTGATCCAAATGATCTTCCTAAGTTTTAGAAAATATAAGTAAATCATCTATATAATTTACACAAAAGTCATCCATATTATTTCTCCTGATGATGTTGGATAATGTGCGCTGAAAAATAGCTGGGGCATTTTTGAGTCCATTAAACATGAATTTGCCGAATTTGGTTATGAAAGATGTTTTTTTTTTCTCTATCTTTTTCCTTTAATACACCAGAAAGCAGAATTAATATAAATAACAGTGTAATATTTACAATTAGCAATTTTGTCCAATAACGTCACTTATAGTAGGAAAAGAGTAACATTCAGGCACTATTAATTTGTTTAAATTTCTAAAATCAATGCAAAGTCTGGTTCGACGTCCATCTTCTTTTTTATATGCTAAGGTTACTGGAGAAGCAAATGGTGACTCCGATTCCTGAATGAGATCAGCATCTAATAAACTCTTGATTTGAGTTTTTATTTTTTTTTTTTTTCATCTAAAATCGAACATTTATAAGCACGCATAGTTACATATTCATCTTTAATAAGTCTTATCTCGGCTTCTCTAGATTTTAATCGCCCTAGATCAAATTTATTTTTCGCAAATAGGTGGGAAAATTATTGCAAAATATTTAAAAGTTGATTTTTTTTTTTTTGTATATTCTATGATATGATCTAATTTCAATCCTGCTATCAATAGCTTTTCGTTTATATTTAGTTCAACGTGATCTAATGACGTTGTTTCATATTTTATTAGACTATTTCCTACAAACATTTCTTTCTTCTGATTTACATCTTGTTTAATTTCTTTCTTATTTTCAATATATTCTTTAATATTCTTCTCTTCCTTAGTAATTTTATTTATTTCTGCATCTTGTAACTTTATAAATTCATTGCCACTTTTTTGTATTATATTTAGAGATTCATCCTGAATAAGTTTAAACTTTTTTATAGCATCAAGACCCAAAAGTAGATCATAAGAGAATTTGTTATTCTTCACTACATAAGTGTTTCTGATAATTTTACAATTTTTAAAATAATATTTGCCCGGGCGGTACAGAAATTCAGTCCATTGATTGTTTTGAATACATTCTTGTGTTTTATTAATTTTGATTTTAAAATATCCACCACTCTCTGATTTATTAGACTAACTTTTGAACCACTGTCGTACACTGCTTTCACTTTCATCTTGTTATCTACTAGTACATTTATTTTTATCAAAGGACATAACTTCTCCGGGCTTTCTAGTTTAAACATTTCTTATCAATTTTCAGCATCATGTCTTCTAAACATTCATATTCATGAAGATTTGTCTGTTTCTTGTTGTTTGTACAAATTCTTGTTTCTACATTCATGCACATGATAAAATCACACTTTGATTACTTTGCACAGGTTGAAAGCGATTTTCCCACCCTAAACTTTCACACATATAACATGGTTTCTTAGCTGATTCTCCAAATTTTCTCTTCTCATCATTGTAGTTACCTTTTGTTTTTTCGAAAGATTTATTTATTTATATTCAATTTCATGGAAACCTCCCTAACTTTACCATATGAATCATCTAATTTTCTCAGTTCAGTAAAAAGTTTTTCAATACTAGTAAGTTTCTCTCTATCTAATTTATCTTGGATTTCCAGTGGTAAACCAGCTACTATCATATTAATCCGAGATAAAATGGTGCCATTATTTTCAATCTCCAAACATAACCTTTCTTTCATCAATGCATAATCAATTAAAGAGCCACCAATATATCTAAGGCTGTATGCTCTCCTAACCTTGCACCATCCTTTATCTATAAACACATTCAAGAAGGAATTTCTCCAAATTAACCAATTAGCTAGACTTATCTTCTTTAAATTAGCTTCATACCAATCCTTAGATGAACCAGACATAATGAATCTTAGTATTTCTGCTTTCTTATCATTATTTACTTTATGCCTGCAACATTCTGACTCAAATTGGTCTAACCAATCAGCTGGATTTTGCATTTTATGAAATTTATTTAAGACAAAATGTTTCTCTACCTCGTGCAAATGTTCTTCTTTAGTATTTAATTTAAATTCTAATACTTTTCATTTTTCAAGTAAAAAAAAATTTACTCCTAACTTTTCAAACCCCTCAGGGGTTTGTTCTATAATATCTACTTCCTCTAAAGGAATATCTTTATAACTGAGATTGTAGTCTTCGTCAAAATACTCATTCCTTATATTCTCATCTATCTTCACCCCTACTTTTCTATAGCCATTAATAGGCTTTATGTCTAACATCGCCTTTTAATTGTAGAATTATACAATAATACCTGGCGGTCTTCCAACCCCTTGTATTCTTCTGGTAAGGTTAATTATAATACCTTGTCTTCAGATAAACCTGCCAGCTCAAATTCAGTTTCACTCCTTTTGATTATGTGAACAAATAACTTCTCTTCACGTTTCGCCATATCCTCTTTGTAATTTAATTTGTGAGTGTACATAAAACTCCTCTTTAATTAACTAGATTTTATTATTCTGTAAAGAATACATAAATACATTATAACAAACAAAACAACAATAATAACAATCATTCAGCGGTAGCCAAAATACATACCTGTAAAGAATAATTAAATTACAAAGTTTATAACCCATACATTAAAGCATTATAACTAGAGCCCGAAAGTTAGGGAAAATGCCTTTTTTATCTGAATGGATATATTGAAGAATCAGATAGAAATAAATGTTTTCGTGCATTTAGGAAGTGTAGCGACAATTTTTATTTTGCCTTTTTTGCCTATTTTGGGTTCCGTTGCCTATTTTTGCCTTTTTTGTTTGTTATGCAATTTTTTTCTGCGATTTAAACATTTCAAAAAGCACATATTGAATTTCCGTTCATCGAAGACAAAAAAGGTTGCTCAAATTACAAATTGCCGTCACAAATATCTATTCGAAAGCTTATTTTCCCAACCCATGGATTTAAGCTCTGTAAATAACAGAACCTTCCTTAGTAGAAGGGATGCACAAGCATAATGAATATCAGCAAAGAGAGAGGATGAGGGAAATCAGTCACAGCTCCTTCCTCTCATCCCTTTTGCCGTGACAATGCGTAATTACCTGGTATTCCGGATTTAGAAATGACAAGATAATGCAGAGGAAGTTTTGCCATAATGAAAAACATTTTTTCTGAGAAGGTCTATAACAGTTGATACTTTGAAAAAGCATCTTGTTGTTGTTTGTAACAAGGGAAGTAATTCCCTTGAGAATAAGTACACTAATTCTGTGATAAATATATTTATATACAATATAAAAATCCCGTGTCTGACTGTTTGTTCCTTATACAAAACCACATATTTTGACCAAACTTGGAATACTGGTAGGTCTTGATCCCGAAAGTCTCGTAGGCTAAGTCAAAAACGTCTACCAGGTGTCTGTCTGTATGTTTGTTCCTCATACAAATCCACACCATTTGACCGACTTTGACCAAACTTGGGACATAAGTAGATCATAATCCGAGAAGTGACGTAGGCTAAGTCAAAAAAGTCTACCAGCTGACTGTCTGTATGATTGTTCCTAATACAAATCCACACCTTTTGACCAACCGTGGCACACAGGTAGGTCTCGATACTGTGAATGTCATAGTCTAGGTCAAAAACGTGCACCAGCTGTCTGTCTGTATGTTTGTTCCTCATACAAATCCACACATTTCGACCGATTTTGATCAAACTTGGCATACATGTAGGTCTTGATTCGGGGAGAGCCATAGGCTATGTTAAAATCGTTTATGACTACCAGTTTGGAGGCCACGAGCTCGAAACAATGAACGGGGTTCCTAATTTATTTTTGATTTTATGGAAACAGAAAGTACGCGTAGCATGGTAGCCGGGTAACAGCTAGTTGGTAATAAAGAAATGAATGAGTATTTAAAATACATAGTTTCATCATTAATGAGTAAGGTTCCTCTTTGCCTTCACTCCTAATAAATGCCTATTTTAATTACAGTACTGCCTATTTTCAGTATTTTAAGTGCCTTTTTACCTGCCTACTTCACCCAAAAATAAATGCCTAACTTCCGGGCTCTAATTATAACTAGGGACCGGATTTTTAGGATAAAATAAGCATCTAATTAGGTTTTTGCAACAGGCATTTTAGGTCTTTTTAGGTTTTTGTTTAAAAAATCGATTTTAGGTTTTTTTAGGTGATAAAAATGTTCTAATAGGTTCAATCTATATATATAAAAATCACGTGTCTGTTTTTCTGTTTGTTTGTTCCTTATACAAATCCACACCGTTTGACTGATATTGACCAAACTTCGCACATAGATACGTCTTGATCCGGGAAATCTCGTAGTCTAGCTCAAAATCTTCTAGGATTCACAGTTCGGGAGTTACGCCTTCGAAAATGTCATTTATGAAGGAGTAAATTCTCCGAAATAGCCATTTTCTTCCAGTGTTGCAACTTCTTCAAAGAAGAACGGCAATATAGATGGAAATTAGCAAGCCAACAAAACTCATTTTTTTTTTTAAGTTTTACTTTCTTTTTGTTTTTGTTTTACTTTTTTTTAAGTTATACTTATTTTTAAAGTTTTATTTTAACTTCTTTTAAAGTTTTACCTATTCACAAAATAGCCTTATATTCTCAAAATTTGGAGAAAAATCATATTTCTGTTTAAGAAGTATATATAAAGTAAGACAACACTGGGCTCCTAGATGTTATTCAGTTTTGTGACAGAATTAAGCTTGCAAATACATTTAAACGGTTTAAGTTTTTAACAAATCTTTTTTGAAACATTTCGTTAAAACTTTGTTTTAAATCATTTCAGTTTTAACCTTTGTTTAATTACAAATTACAATTTAAATTACATTATGTTTGCGAACGTGTGTATCAAACTTTTTTAAGTTTGAACATTTTTTAAGTCTACCTTTTAAGTCTATCTTAAAGTAATAAAAAGTAAATAAATCGTATAACATAAATTTATTTCTGTAGGACAACACTGGGCTTAGAAGCCATTTTTCTTTTGCTATAAAACATTTACATTTTAAGCTTGAACATTTTTTCTTTTTTCAGCCTTAGTGTTTATATCTAACATTCATACATCTAACTTTTTAAGTTTCATGAAACTTTTTTAAGTGTCTGCAAACTTTTTAAGTTTTCAAACGTGCGTTAATCAAACTTCATAAAGTTTGCAAAAGTGTCTGTATCAAACTTTTTTAAGTTTGGTGTTTTCATTTATCTTATAGCCTTAAGTAAGTCAAGTAAGTAGAACTATAAGTTTAACTTCCATTCCCTTTGTTTACTATTTTTGTTACTATGCTATTTTATTGCTTATTAAAAACTATGCCTTTAATAATTAATTTATGCCTCCGTTTTATCACATGCATTTGCTTAGTAAAAGCTTGCAAATACATTTAAACGGTTTATGTTTTTATCAAATCTTTTTCGAAACATTTCGTTAAAACTGTGTTTTAAAACATTTCAGTTTTAACCTTTGTTTGTCTATTTTCATCTTTTAGTTATACCATACATGGTGTTAATATAGAATATAGAAGTGTTTAATTACTTGGAAAATTAACCAATAAGAGAATTAAAATTATGAGATGTGACAATGGTAAGGAATATTTAAATAGTATGATTTATGCTATTACAAAGAATAAGAGTATCTAAATTTATCCATGCCCTCATATATTCACAAATTAAAGAGAACTGCTGACCAATTTTTTAGAACAATTATGAATATATGTCATTGTTTACTGGCAGAATCTATTGTTGTAAAAAAGTTTTGGCCTAAAATTGTTTGTGGAGAACTTATTTGAAAAATCGCACTTTAGCTAAAACCATTGAGAATAAAACATCCTGTAAAATATATTTGGAAAGAAACCAGATGTTTCTAAGTTACGTTTATATGGTAGTAAAGTTGTTCTTAAGAAACCAGAACAAATAACGACTTTTAAATGGGGTAAGAAGGTGAATATTTGCATTTTAATCCGTTATAGTGAAGCTCGGGAGTACTTTTGAATAATAAAATCATAGTCACTATGCATGTTGATGATGATGATTAGTTAATAGTTAGGTGAGTGGGAACTGATGAAAAATTTTAATGAAGAAAAGGAACTGGACTTGATTAATTTTTAGATGAAAGCCTTGGATAAATACAAATGTATAGTTTTAAACAAAATAATACTTGGGATTTAGTTGAAAATAAGAAAGTTGTAAATGCAAAATGTTGACCAGCTGGACATAGAGACTGCATTCTTAAATGGTAAAATCAATTCGGAAGTGTATATTTGAGGAGATTGGTATCAAAGTTGGACAACTCCATTTTTTTTCAATTGAAAAAAATGGAGTTGTCTAACATTTGAGTCAAATGAATATATTGGAGACATGCTTACAAACTCATTGTGTAAAGAAACATTTAAGAAATTCAGAAATATGTTAAATTTGATATTCTATATTTCATATATTGTTCATACTTCCTGCCTTAGTGAGGAACATTTTTGTCGGTTATACAATTTATAATGTAAAGTGATGTACATCTTGCTGTTTGTGTGTGTAATAAATGAATATGAAGTTGACATGGTTTTATGAATCTCCCACACTTTTACTACTTTTAAATAATTTCTTATCTCAACAATTTTAATTATAAAAAGTCCGTCACGCAGGAGCTGCATAACTAAGCACTTTCCTCAGAATTTGGGTAGTGTAGATTGCTTTCCAGAACAATTTGCTTAAAATATCCTACATAAATAAAATAAAAACATGAATAGTTCTCTTTTAAATTTGTAATGAGTAACTGATCAATTAATAATTTGCTTCCAGAGTTATGTTAACACATGGTACCTATTACACTACGTAATAAATACAAAAAACCTCATATTATCGTATTTTGATCTAACGCAGGAACAGGATACAGTCACTCTAGTGGTAGAAAGCGCTCCTTGCGGCGGCTTTGTGAACCTACGTCTGACGGGCTTTTCTATTGAAATATATTACAAATTAAACCCCCGCTTTCCGATTGACCGATTCAGCTCATTTTTACAACACTTCTTTCTCATGAGTTACCCACGACGTATACCGCGTTTCGTTACAATACAGCAGAAATTACGACCGGTATGAGTATATTAAGAATTTGGGTCAAGAGTAAACCCCCCCTTCTAATGAACCGATTTAGTTTATTTTTACAACACATATTTACCTGTAGATTACCACTAAGAATACCGAGTTTCGTCGAAATATACCAAAAATCACGGCTGGTAGTGGCGAATTGGTATTGTGGGTCCGGAGTAAACCCCCCCCCCCCCCCCCCTCCTAATGAACCGATTTAGTTTATTTTTACAACAGTTATTTACTTGTGGATTACCACTACGAATACCGAGTTTCACCGAAAAACCAAAAATCACGGCTGGTAGTGGCGAATTGGTATTGTGGGTCCGGAGTAAACTCCCCCTTCTAATGAACCGATCTAGTTCATTTTTATATCTCACTTTTCTCTCTATATTACCACTACGAATACCAAGTTTTGTTGAAATATAACAAATATTACGGCTGACATAGTCAAATTAGTGTTTTGGGTTCGGGGTAAACCCCCCCTTCCGGTGGACCGACTTTGGTGGTTAACGAACTCGTTCAATCGTTTGCTAATTGAATGCTATATACCAAGTTTCGTGACGAAAAAACAAAAACTCTGGCCGCTATCGTGTTAACAGACATATATATATATATATATATATATATATATATATATATATATATATATATATATGCATATATATATATATATATATATATATATATATATAGATATATATAAATTTTAACGGGGGTCATTTTCGGTGTCTACTAGGTAGGATCGATAAAGATTTGAAGAAATTTTTCAAAAATTCCGTCATGAGTCCAACCTCAATAGCTACTTTCCTTCGGAGGAAAGTGCTAAAAGGCACATTTAATTTTAAAAAATATGGTAGTAATATTCTGCATTATGAATAACTTGCAGAAGGAATCAATTACATTCTCTTCTAGATTTGCACCAAAAATATTTACTTTATTATCATAAATTATTCCTCCAAGCCCTCAATCTTAGAACCTTTAAAAAAATATGTTCCATTAAGGAGAAGGCAGCAACCATGGAGTTTTATATCATTTTTATTGATATCATAACGTTTTGTCCATCGCAAGCCTAACTTAATTTCACTTTTAATATTTAAATTTATATCATTTTAATTTGCTGTCATGGAATTGTCTTTAAACCATTTCCTTCTTATTAAAATGAATTCTTTCATTTATCCCCCCCCCAGGTGAATTGAATTTTCCATGCAGTTTTCTATTAATCTAAATATGCCAAGCCTCTTTATTATTGACATATTTAAACCCAGCAGTTTTATTATATTTTTATATCTGCTTTCTTTTGTCTGAGATATTTATATCCTCTGACTACTCCATTATTTAAATACGCTTGCAATTTGAGCACAATATTGTTGCAAAATCAAAAAAAAAAGGACCCTAAGTGGCAGATACTATAGAGGAATCTGATTCATGACTGTACAGCACACTAGGGAGAAAGTGTGGTCAGTACTATGCTCCAGCCGCCTGATTTTCTCCTAGGCTGCTTCGACACCTCAAGCCATTAGCACCCAGGGTATCCATTGGTAAATTTATTAAAGGCTGGGTTGGCCTAGGGACTGCCAGTGAGGCCAAATTCAACCCAAGAACGAAGACATTAGAAGAAAAAATCTTTATTGTTTGCTCGAGATTCGATCTCAGGTGCTCCAGTTTATTAGTCCAGTGCTCTACCACTGAGCTAACCTCGACCCCTCGCCAAATCAAATTAATCCCCCATTAATTTATTTAGTATAAGTCCTTATTGAAATTCCCAAATAGCTTTAATTCATTGTTGTCTATAGCTGCAACAAAAATATCTAAATTTGTTTTTTTTAGATAGCCCTATTTCCTATGACAAGAGGGCTATCCTTAAAGAAGAGCTCTTAATCCTTAAGATTTGAAAGAGAAGCTTTAATATAATGGAAAATGTCAACAACAAAATGCGAAAGTTTATTTGGAACAAAAAGTTTTTAATACTTTCCTTTTGGCTCAAATAACATAAATCCTGCATCAATTACTTTTTCAATCATAGAAAGAAAAACCTTAGTTACAGATTATTACATGAAAAGGTATAGAACATAACATATTAATATTATAACTAAAGATGGAATGGTTGGGATTCGGCTAAATAAACCTCAATATGATTTTGTTTTAAAAAATCTATATTTCGGACGTTTCGGCTACTCATTGGTAGCCTTCGTCAGCTAAAATGACTAAAAAAGAAATTAATACAGAAACCAAAAAAAGTTTATAATTGTGATAGGTTACAGAACTAAAAATACAATTAACTTATAAAAGAACATATCGTCTTAAATTCTTAGAATGAGTAGAATGAAAAAGTAAATAGGTACAATAATTGATTTTAATAGTAATTAGTAACATTAATTGATTTTACAAAGAAATAAGAAACTACATACCAATGACAAATATAGTAGCTAATAGTAACATTAATAAATTTTACAAAGAAATAAGATACTAACCTAGCTACTATATTTGTATATATATACCTACTACTACCTTCTATATTTGTCATTGGTATGTAGTTTCAGAATAGTTTCAGTTATACTAGATTAAAACTTATAACTAAGTAAGTATAACCTTAATTAAATGCTTCATTTTGTTGCTATTTTTTAATATGTATTTATATATGGACCCCACATTATTTTCTTTAAAAAATTATACACAGGTAGTGTGGTTAGGATTTTCTTTAAAGTGGTACTACAATTACATGATTCCAGTATACTTTTTAAAATAAGGGTTAATTTATTTTCCACCCCACATTCAGTGAAAATTTGAAAAATAATTTTTTTAACTGAGCTCTCAACTTATAAACTTACTTTCTCATAATTTGAACAAGTGTCATATAATCATTCATTTTAATATATAATATAAAGTAGGAGTACCATGACATGCTGGGTAACAGGTATTTAATATGGAACATGTGTAGCATGCCAAACCCGGTAACACCTATTTAATATAAAGTAGGTGTAGCATGGCACACCGGGTAACAGCTAGTATATTATAATTAATCATCAATAATTTTTATTAATTTATCATTGATAAATTAATACGTATATTTTGATCATAGACAAATAAAAATAAACAACAAAAAACATTATTTTATAGAATAGTGCCTATATTGAGAAGGGGAAAAAATATGAGGAAATAAAAATAAAATATGAGTTATTTTTAAAAAAGAGAATAAGCAGTCCAAATATTCAACTTAAATCTATATAAATGAAAAAATAAATTTTATTATTAAAGCAATGTCAAAAAAGAGAAAAAAAAATTAAATTATGAAATAAAATATACATTAATCAAAAAATAACATAAAATATGTTAAAAACAAAATAATGAAATCGTGGAAACATTTAAAGGGGAAAATATGAAGCTAAAATAGGTATTACCCCTTGTAACAGTAAATTACCATATAGGTGCCCAGATTTTCTACAGTGAAATATTTCCTGTTGTCTCTGAGAACAGACTTAAAAGCAGAGAAAGATCTTTCTACGTCACAAGACGTGATCGGGGCGTATTTCATTGCCGCAACTGCTGATGGTACCCAAGGCAATGCGTCGTCAATGGAACATTGCTGACCGGAGAGTACAGAGGATACATTTCTCATTTTATCAAAACCAGGATTTCTCTTTAGAATTTTGCCCAATTTGGAGTTTACAGCTTCCCCTATCGGACCAGGAATATCTTTTTCTTACAACGGAGTCGATAATGGCGATCGCATCTATTAGCTCCTTTGTTGACAATTCCAATTTTCCAATGAGATTTGGAAGATCTGAGAAATGTGCTTTTAGGAATGCGAGTGTGCCACGAATCTCCTTGCTCTGGAGGACCATCGAGGCCTTAGAAATGGCAGCTGCTTCATTAATGTCCAAAGCGCCCACAACTTTTTTTATTTTTTCGAAGTGCTCGGCGTAATAAAGCGCTGGCAATAACCTTCCTGTAACTCTGTAACCTACCTATACGCTCAAAGAGGTTTAAACAGGACAGGAAACACACACCTATGAGCGGAAAGAATTAATAAATACAAAAATTCTCACACCAAATTTTCTCTGTATTTTCTATTTTAAACATTAGGTATGTCTAGGTCATTACATCGTCATTTAGGTGATTTTAGGTCTTAACATCCAGATTAGGTTATTTTAGGTTTTTTCAAATTTGCAGGAATGATACTACAAGACTCGAATCATATAACTACCCGATCAGTATCCTGTTTAGATGAAAGGAAAAGAAAAGGTGAAAACCTAAGAATCCGGTCCCTAATTATAACAATAACTCTCTTCTACTGTTCTGAACATATGGGATCTACTGCCTATCTGAGTAGACCTACTGCCTGCATGATCGCATGCTTTCATGATATACCAGTAGTCCTAGGGTGAAGGAACTTTACATATTTATTTATTTATTTATATATATGTCTGTTCGCAGCATAGCTCAGAGAGTAATGGTCCGAGTTTGATGAAATTTGGTACTAAAATCTTTCGTCTATTTTGAAAGGTCAAGTTCGTTAACCAGCAGAATCCGCCACTGGAAGATGGCGTTTGGGGCGAAAGTCGCGCAAAAAAAATCGTAACGCTTACGTTTTTGAGTTCATAAGCTTGTAAGTCCTCTTTTTATAGGCTTCTTGGGCTAGGAAAACGAATGAGACTATTTTTAAGGCGATAGCTTAAACCGTTTTCGAGAAAATTTGAAAAATAGTTTTTCAATACCGTTTTTGGTTTGGGTACTTAGAATCATGGGATTCAGTTGAAACATTTTCTGCATGTTTGAATTTCATCAACACTAATATGTTGAAATTTTGGTTACGTTTGGAGTAAAGGAAGGGTTAGAATAAAATATTTTATTAACAGACAAGAAAAGTTTTGGTAACTTTGTATACTTTCGTTAGTATCTCGAAAACCGTTGACAATCTTGGGAAGCGGAAGATTACCATTCGAAAGCATATACTAAATGCTCTACAAAAAAGGTTCTGTAGAAAGTTTTAATTAGGCGATGTCAATCGGAGAAATAAGTAATTAAAACTTTAAAGTAATTGATTTCGTTCATTCGAACGGTTCTTTTTGTCTGTTTTATTCCATGTTATTTTTTAATTTCTTATAGACGGATAATTTATTTGACAATAAAACAGATTAAGTAAAATATGAAGATAAATTTATTGTTAGAAATGTAGCGTTCAAAGAGAGAGATCCCAAGGCTTTCCAAATGCCTCTGAGCGGAGGCCTTTCTGGCCGACTTATGGGTCGGCCGACCCATACAGGTAAGATCATAAATCAAGACCTTTCAAGACTGGTGGAACCAAAATAATAACTGATTCTATTTTTATCTTTCCAAATTAGACTAGGGATCTAAAGGCTCCTGTAGTAAAGCGTAAACCATTATTTTGTATTGAGTCTCGAAAACGGTTGAGAAATTGTGGTTAGTGGAATGTGACCATTACAAAGCTTACTAAATTCTCTACAAAAAAACGGCGATGTCAATCCGAGAAATAAGTGCTTAAAACTTCAAACTTGTTAGCTTCGTTCATTTCAACGGGGTTTCGTCACTGTTTACGTAACGTTTTAATTGTATTTAATAGTAAAATTAGTATTTTAATAAAATACCGCTCCCAATCTGTAGTCATTCCAAACAAACCCCAATCCTCCCCCCTTACACTAGACCGAGGTGTTGCACAGGGATCCTCTCTATCCCCAACACTGTTTGCAGCCTACATAAACGATCTCCCGTCCTCTATCCTATTTTGCAACTTCCACATGTATGCCGATGATTCCCAAATCTACATTTCCTTCCCTCCCTCTGAGCTATTTGAAGCAGCAAGAAAAATTCAGGAAAACTTGGACAGGATCACAGTTTGGGCCAAGACCAACAAATTAATGATGACCGCTGAGAAGACCAAAGCGATAGTGATAGGCTCAGCTCCCCTCTTGAAATCTCTCCCTCCTATCCTTCACCATTCCTCGTCCTATTCAATATGTCTCCTCTGCCAAGAACCTGGGCATTGTTTTTGACCAAAACCTATCCTGGAAAAATCATTTATCCCTAATCACTCGTCGTTCCATAGCCACCTTTAAACTATGTAACCATTCCCGTCACCTCCTCCCTACTCCTACACGTCAGCTTCTTGTATCTTCTCTTGTGTTCCCCCACTTCGACTACGGTTGCCTAGTGTATAGAGGGCACACTGGGGAGCTTGAGGATCGTCTTAAGCGATTAATGAACACTTTTCTCAGATTTGTCCTCGATAACCCCAGGAATGCCCATATTTCACACCGGTATTCAGAGTTGAACTGGCTATTCCATGACGAAGAAAATAGTGGGCATTTTTTGTCGTTAATATTGTTTAAAAAAAACGTAAACGGGAATTTTTGAGAGAAATTCATGACGAATTTACTATTTCAGAACGATTCGGGATGAGTTATTTAAGCGAACATTTGAAGTGACTCTTTAACAGTTTTATGAAAACCAAGACATTTATAAAATATAAAACGAGTACTTGCAAGCATATGAAGTAAGCTTTTTGCAAGCGCAACGATTTTTATCGCGCGAATTTCGCTTCAAAAACCATTTTCCGGTGGACGGATATATATATATATATATATATATATATATATATATATATATATATATATATATATACATACAAATTTGAACCACCGTTATTTTCGTTCTCTAGGTGTTCTGAAACGCAAAATTTTCTAGTCGGCACTTCCGGATTGCGTCATGAGGTCAACCTTATAAGCGGGGTTCCTCCCTATGGAGGGAGGGAGGAACCGCGCTAAAAGTATATTAGAGGAAAAATGTAACACTCGATTTTATTACATATATTATTAAAACTAAACAAAAAGAGTGCAGCCACACATCTGTACCAGTGTTGGGCAAAAATCATCCAGAACATTGAATAATGAACGGTGAGAGTGCAGAGGGAGAAAGAAGAAGAGAGGATAGTATAGTGTTTGTGTGAGAGCGATAGAGAGGGAGTGATAGTGTGTGTAATAGAGAGAGAGTGAGAAAGGAGAGGGAGGTAGTGGCTACTAGTAGGAATAGAGACGTCGAGAGGAGCAGGCGATGAACACCCATGTCGGGAGAGCGGGCTGGTATGCTTCCTTAATATACTCTAATAGCTACAATTATTATTCAGGAGGGCTGTCTCTAGTCCTTCCATCATCTCTCCAACGGGACAACTCTGGCTTTAATCCTACCACCAACAGGTGAACAGTTATTTCCGGCCCTACTATTCAACTATCGAGAGTAATGTGTAGAGCCGCGATTATCAACAATTATTTTCATCACAAGTTAAGTTAAGTGTTAACAGCCCAGTTGTTACTCCTACAAGCTGAGCAGCTTGAGGTGTTCTTAATTCTAGCACTATCAATGGAACCTATGACGTTGTTAGGTAGCAATTGGACCAAAAGAGTTACCAAACGAGATCTTCATCACTGAAACAAGTTATATACAGGGTGATTCAAGTCTAAGCAGCCAAAGTCTAAGTTCATTTGAAGTATGGTCCGATTCCAAATGTCCAATTTTCTGGGGGTTTTTAACGTAGTAATGTTTTTTAATTAATAAGAAAGGATTGCTCAAAAACTATTCAAGATAATTTAATTCTAATTATGCCATCATAAAATAGAAAAAATTTCCTTTAAAAAAAAAAAAAAATAAATAAAAATAAAAACAATAATTCAATCCACTAAAACTATTATTAAAAGATATTTTCTGGACCTCCAATAACGCACTTCTGTTTTTATCAATGAATCAGAGTTTTTTCGCAACTTTTTTTTTTCGTGAGCCCTCTAACGGACTACAGATTCAATACTTACACGAAAACTTCTAAATTTAATAGACATTAAATCCACGACAAGCATCTTTCAATCTTAGCTGCGATTCTTTAACTGACTTTGCTGGTTTCGTTGGGATAAATCTTGTTTTTCAAATATCCCCAGAAGCCAAGACAAGAAAAAGTCTAACAGAGTTAGATCGGATGATCGAGGAGGCCAATAACTAGGGCTGTGATATCCGCCTATCCCTGTAGTGAAGATTTAAGTAATCTCTCACCTGCAGAGATTTGTGTGCGGGGCATCCACACAATGGATGATCAAGGTGTCATTATTATTCTTTGCCGATAGTAATAATTAGAGCCCGGAAGTTAGGCAAAATGCCTTTTTAGCGCGGTTCCTCCCTCCCCCATAGGGAGGAACCCCGCTTATAGGGTTGATACAATGAAACAATCCGGAAGTGCCGACTAGAAAATTTCGCGTTTCAGAACCCCTAGAGACCGAAAATAACGGTGGTTCAAATTTGTATATATATATATATATATGTATATATTTATATATATATTTGTCTGTTCGCTCTCTAGCTAGAAGACGAATGGTCCGATTTTGATGAAATTTGGTACAAAAATCCGTCGTCCAATTTGAAAGGTCAAGTTCGTTAACCAGCAAAATCCGCCTACTGGAAGATGGCGTTTGGGGCGAAATTCGCGCAAAAAAAATCGTAACGCTTACGTTTTTGAGTTCATAAGCTTCTAAGTACTCGTTTTATATGATTCCTGGGCTAGGAAAACGAATGAAACCATTTTCAAGGCGATAGCTTTAACCGTTTTCGAGAAAATTGGAAAAATATGTTTTGAATACCGTTTTTGGTTTGGGTACTTAGAATCATGGGATTCAGTTGAAACATTTTCTGCATGTTCTACTTTCATCAAAACTAATATGTTGAAATTTTAGTTACGTTTGGAGTTAAGGAAGGGTTAGAATAAAATATTTTATTAACAGACTTAAAAAGTTTTGGTAACTTTGTATATTTTCCTTAATATCTCGAAAAAGGTTGAGAATCTTGGTAAACGAAAGAATACCATTAGAAAGCTTACTAAATGCTCTACAAAAAAGGTTCTGATGAAAGTTTTGATTAGGCGATGTCAATCGGAGAAATAAGTGCTTAAAACATTAAAGTAATTGATTTTGCTTATTCGAACTGTTCTTTTTGTCTGTTTTTATTCCTTGTTATTTTTTAATTGCTTATAGTTGGATAATGTATTTTACAATAAAACAGATTAGGCAAAATAAGAAAAACAATTCATTGTTAGAAATATAGCTTGCCAAGAGAAAAAGATTCGTTGACGTCTTTTGAATATTTTCAATTGCCTTTATGCTGTTGGTTTTTTTATTTTATTTTTTAATTGATTTTATCTGTAGAATTATTACTATAGTAAAAGAACACAGGAATGTGTGAAAATATTTGATATTTTCCAATTCATTGAAACGTATGAAATGAAGTATCGGTAGAAGAGGATTCTAGGGTCTTGCGGACCTGACCCCAGGTATAGCCAGCCATAAAACCCTTTGAACAAAGGCCGAGGAAAATATTATCTGTTTCTATTCTATGCTTTTCAAATGAGAATAGGGATATGAACAGGAACCGGGGTCTCCCGTGGTCTAATGGCTAGCGCCTTGGATTCATAAGCGGGAGATGGTGGGTTCGATTCCCAACCTCCGGCAGGAATTTTATCATCCCACGGCTCGCTGTTGAAATTCCTCGCTACACCCTGGATGTCGGCGCTAATGACCTAGATGTAGATGTGCCGTAAAAAAAAAAAAAAAAAAAAAAAAAAAAAAAAAAAAAAAAAAAAAAAAAAAAAAAAAAAAAAAAAAAAAACTGGAACCGCGCTAAGATGACGCAGTTCCTGCGAGTCGGAGTTTTCTTTATCTGACTGGATATATTGACGAATCAGATAGAGAAAAATATATTTTCGTGCATTTAGGGAGTATAGTGACAATTTTTTGTTGCCTTTTTTTGCCTATTTTGGCGTTCGTTGCGTTTTTTTGCCTATTTTGATCTTTATGCATTTTAGCGCGGTTCCTCCCTCCCCCATAGGGAGGAAACCCGCTTATAAGGTTGATACAATGAAACAATCCGGAAGTGCCGACAAGAAAATTTCGCGTTTCAGAACCCCTAGAGACCGAAAATAACGGTGGTTCAAATTTGTATATATATATATATATATATATATATATATATATATATATATATGTATATATTTATATATATATATATATATATATATATATATATATATATATTTGTCTGTTCGCTTCTGGCTTCCCTGATGGTCCGATTTTGATGAAATTTGGTACAAAAATCCGTCGTCCAATTTGAAAGGTCAAGTTCGTTAACCAGCAAAATCCGCCCACTGGAATATGGCGTTTGGGGCGAAATTCGCGCAGAAAAAATCGTAACGCTTACGTTTTTAAGTTCATACGCTTGTAAGTACTCTTTTTATAGGCTTCTTGGGCTAGGAAAACGAATGAAACCATTTTCAAGGCGATAGCTTTAACCGTTTTCGAGAAAATTGGAAAAATAGTTTTTGAATACCATTTTTGGTTTGGGTACTTAGAATCACGGGATTCAGTTGAAACATTATCTCCATGTTCTACTTTCATTAAAACTAATATGTTGAAAGTTATGTTACGTTTGGAGTCAAGGAAGGGTTAGAATAAAATATTTTATGAACAGACATGAAAAGTTTTGGGAACTTCGTATACTTTCATTAATATCTCGAACACGGTTGGGAAATCGTGGTAAGTGGATAGAAACTATTTGAACGCTTACTAAATTCTCTACAAAAATGATTCTAAAACTATTTTTGATTAGGTTATGTCAATCGGAGAAATAAGTGCTTAAAACTTCAAATACGTCTGTTTCGTTCTTATGAACGGGGTTTTGTCGTTCTTTTTGTAATTTTTGTTTCTTTCCCTTGGTTTTTTATTGCTTTTTATTTTTGTAATTTATTATGTTAGGAAAATGTATTTGTTTGTAAAACAGTATAGGAAAAATGAGACCAATTTTCTGTTGCTAGAAATAATGAAAATTTTGGGAACTTCGTATACTTTCATTAATATCTCGAAAACGGTTCAAAATCTTGAGAAGCGAAAGGTTACCATTCGAAAGCTTACTAAATGCTCTACAAAAAATGTTCTGACAAAAGTTTTAATTAGACGATGTCAATCGGAGAAATAAGTGCTTAAACCATTAAAGTAATTGATTTCGTTTATTCGAACGGTTTTTTTGTCTGTTTTTATTCCTTGTTATTTCTTAATTGCTTATAGTTGGATAATGTATTTTACAATAAAACTAGTTAAGTACAATGACAAAAAAAATTATTGTTAGAAATATAGATTTCCTAGATTCCAAGACCTTGTAACTAGCGGGACCCTTTCAAGTGTTGACCGACCCTTCCAGGTAAGATCGTAAATCAAGACCTTTCAAGACTGGTGGAACCAAAATAATAACTGCTTCTATTTTAATCTTCTTCTTCTTGGCGATTCGCCAAAGTTGCGAAGCCTTATCAATAAATAAATATTTTAATCTTTCCAAATTAGACTAGGGATAAGAAAGGAACCGCGCTAAGATGATGCAGTTCCTGCGAGTCGGACTTTTTTATTTCTGCGATTTGCGCATTTTAAGAAGCACATAATGAATTTCCTTAGATCGAAGATAAAAAAGGTTGCACAAATATCTATCTAGAGTCTTGTTCCCTGTAAATCGTTTATTTGTTTGAAATGGTTCCGCATTGGCACAGTTGTTCGCAAATTCATTAATCAAATGATGGAATATGGGATGATGATGAACCTCATTTTTGTCACAGACTTGGCACCTTGCATGGAAAAACCAGCTAAAGTCTTGAGAGTTCTCTTTCCTAAAATGCTCCACATCACATGTCTAGCCCATGGTCTGCACAGAATTGACGAAGAGATAAAAAGTTTGTATCCTCTTGTGGATAAGTTAGTTATGAATACCAAGAAAATCTTCCTTTACCTCCACAGCCAGTTGTCACCGGATGGGGAACCTGGATCTCAGCAGTCATATATTAATTACAGCAACAATTTGGACGATACGTGAGATAGTTTGTGCCATATCAGTAGACAATTTGGTTCATTTCGCGAGGTAAAAAAGTTGTTGGGGCATGAAGAGTTAAGCAATGATCTGGCTAAGCAATGATGGCTAACAGCACATTATAGTGTGATACCGGAAGTAATGTTAAAGTTAGAGAAAAGAGATGACTCGCTAGTATCATCTATAAGCACCAGGAGAAGAAGGAAGCAGTGTTAGTGAAAAGAGATGGCTCGCTAGTATCATCTATAAGCACCAGGAGAAAAAGGAAGCAGTGTTAGTGAAAAGTGTAAGCATGTGTCTGAGCACTGGCGGCTAAAGGGGTGGGCTTGGGGGCTTAGCCCCTCCAGAATGAAAAGTCACAATATTTTTCAATTAAGTTAGAAAAATAAATTGTTTAGGCAAATTAATAGTAATAAGTGCTAATTAATGTATGTTCTTAGTTTATCAAATACTTCCTTAATGTTTTCCTGGTGCCTGGTTATAAAAATTTCAGTCTACACCCCAGGCACGGCGGTAAGCCCATACTAAATAAGCCCTACCATAAATGTTTGTCTAGAGCCACCTATGGTTCTGAGTGCAAATGTGGACATTGAAAAAATGAAGAACATTCGAAATATTCTGATGTGTGTCTTTTTTATCTGGCTGTGATCTTTCAAAATAGCTTTTTTTTTTTTTTTTTTTTTAAATTGTCGCCAATCACTTCAGTGGAAGTAGAACGTTTCTTTTCGATGATGAAAAACATTCTTTCTGACAAGCGTCTGTCTTTGATATTTGATACTTTAAAACAGCACCTTGTTGTACTACTAACCAAGGAAAGTAAGTAAGTATGCTAATTATGTCGTAAATTGATAATAAAGAAACAAATGAGTATTTAAAATACATATTTTCATTAATAATGAGTGAGATTCCTCTTTGCCTTCACTCCTAATACAGTACTGCCTATTTTCAGTATTTCAAGTGCCTTTTTGCCTGCCTATTTTAACCAAAAATAAATGCCTAACTTCCGGGCTCTAGTAATAATGCTTAAGATGGTAACATATTTGTCCTTTAAATTACCTTGATTTTCGCCGATGGGGTGAAACAGACCTCGGATTCGAATTCAGCGACCTTCAAAACCATGGAACCCGGAGGTATATTCAGAGCCGCCACATGGGGGGGGGGGGCTGCAAAACAAGTGACCTTTGCTGCACCGATTTTCGGCTTTTATTCTCATTTCGCTCAAAACTCGAGATGAAAATAATTTTAAAATGTCCAAAGTCCTAGAATTTTCAGTCGGGCTCTGAGAAGAGGGGGCCCGTGATCTGGTCCTGGGCCCGGCTCTGAGATGTATGGGGCGGCCCTGGGTATATTTCTTCTTTAACTATTTGATATGAAATTTAAACTTCAAATGTATTTAAACCTGACGTACTGGAGTGAAAAGGACTCGGATTCGGATTCAGCGAGTCGAAATATATAAGAATATATGCATGGTGTCTTTGGAAAATAACACTTTTAGCGCGGTTCCCTCTCCACCTCCATAGGGAGAAAAACCGCTTATGCGGTTGGCCTCATGACGAAATCCGGAAGAGCCGACAAGAGAATTTCATGCATTAGATCCCATAGATCAATAATATAACGGTGGTTCTTATTTGTGTGTGTGTGTGTATGTATGTATATATATGTGTGTATATATATATATATATATATATATATATATATATATATTTGTCTGTATGTCTGAATGGTCCGATTTTGATGAAATTTGGTACAAAAATCTTTCGTCTAATTTGAAAGGTCAAGTTCGTTAACCAGCAGAATCCGTCCACCGGAACATGGTTTTAGGAGCGAAATTCGAGCGAAAAAAATCGTAACGCTTACGTTTTAGAATTCATATGCTTACAGGTACTTGTTTTATAGGTTTCTTGACGTAGAAAAACGAATGAACCCATTTTTAAAGCGATATCTGTAACCGTTTTGGAGAAACATTGAAACACTTATTTTTCCAAATTAATTTTCACTTTGGGTATTCAGAAACGATTAATTGTTGAAGTTGAAACTTGTTCCAGACGTCTATGATAGAAAATTTTGGTTCCGTTTGGCGTTAAGGAAATACTAGAAATAAAATATTTCATTTACAGGCATGAAACGTTTTCGGACTTTCGTATATTTTCTAAAATATTTCGAAAACGGTTGGGATATCGTGGTAAGTAGAAGGAGGCCATTCGAAAGTTTTTTTCTGTTGTGGCCAAATAAATCTTCCTTCCTTTTGAGATGATATTTTATATTTTTCACGAAAGATCAAAATCTACCAATAACTGCTTCCACTCCTTTGCTACTGACACTAAGGATATGAACGGAACCGCGCTGAGATGACGCAGTTCCTGCGAGTCGGACTCTTATTTTTTTTGTGTGTGCCTGTGTTATTTATTGGTTTTCTAAAATGTTTAAAGCGATATCTGTAACTCTTAATGAGAAACGTCGATAGAACGTTTTCCTAACTAATTTTCATTTTGGGTATTCAGGAACGATTGATTCAGACGTACTACAGTCATTCAAAGTAATGCATTGAAATTTTGTTTACGCTTGGAGTTAAACAAGCATTAGAAAAAAACAAAACATTTTAATTGGAGAGATGAGGAGTTTTGGGTTGCAGAAAGATTTTCTTGAATATCGTCGATACAATTATAATGGATCGACATTTTATCATATGATATGTTTTAATGCGTATTCGTTAGTTTGATTTTCTGTAATTGATAATTATTTTTCTTTTCGAGAATTTGCCACACCGTACATCAGTCTAACAGCAATCAGAAAAATTGGAAATGAAAAATGTGCTTTTTCACATTCCATACTCAACATTTGTAACGACGCTATCTCGAAAACGTTTAGGAAATCGAGGTAAGTGGATGGTAAAATTCCTCTTGTTTGTTTTTCTCAGTTTTTCTTTTCTTTTTTTTTTTAATTTTATATTTCTCGTTCTATTTGTAATTTATCTTAGCAGTAAAATGAACTTATTAGTGAAACAAGATATTTAACACTTTTGTAACAACAAATGTTTGATTTTATGTAATAGAGATATTCTTTAAAAATTCTGAGGAAATTAAGAATGAAAAGGGTACCAGTAAAGAACTGCGAGTTCAGATCAGATTCAGCCATTATTTCTTAATCCTTAAACTCATCTATTTCTCCGCCGCAGGACAAAACAAGTCAACAGGCCATAAGAAACACCAACTTATTGTTATTTGTGATATGAAATTTTGGCACCTCCTGCCTTTATTTTATTTTTAATTTAGACAAAAGGGAGTAGTTTTGTTGAATGCTAAACACATTCTCCTTAGCTGAATTCCCCTCCCCAAGAAAAATACTACGTGTAATATATGACGTCATACCTGAGTGGTTCACTCTTCCTTTCCCCATGATAATTTAATAATAATACATGGTGTCAGGTGTTCCTAAGATGATAATAAGTGTCTTTAATAACTGTTGTCAAACTTTTGTAGTGCTTTTCTGGTAAATTTTAAACATGACTGAAGCGGCAAACTGTTTATTCCGTATAAAGCCCTTACTTTTGATGCCACGTTGCCTGAAAGATGGCCGAAGTGGAAAAATATGTTTACCCTTAGCATGAAAGCCA
The DNA here is from genome assembly GCA_946811695.1 of Gonocerus acuteangulatus. NCBI lineage: Eukaryota > Metazoa > Arthropoda > Insecta > Hemiptera > Coreidae > Gonocerus > Gonocerus acuteangulatus. The sequence continues at coordinate 35,585,839 of OX328123.1, forward strand.
CATCTAAATCAAAAATGAAGGATGAGGATTTGAAGATTGCAATTCTGTTAATGAATATGGGTGAAGAAGCAGTGGATATTTATAATACATTTCCTGATGATGAGAAGAAAACTCTTGATAAAACATTAGAAGCTTTTGACAACTATTGTGTACCTGCAGTTAATTATGCAGTGGAGACCTATAAGTTTAATAAGATAATTCATGGACCTGACAAAAATTTTGATACATATCTAACTGAACTGAAGACTCAAGCGAGTAAGTGTTCTTTTGTTTGTACTAATGAAAATTGTAAACAATCTTACTCAGATAGAATGATAAGGGATCATATTATAACTAACATTAAAGATTCTGAGGTTCAACAGTCCCTCCTCAAGTTCACAACTGAACAAAATCTTGAAGAAGTAGCATCATTATGCCGTGCTTCAGAGATGGGAAGAAATTATGGACGAGAACTAAAACCTATAAGTGACTTTAAAGAAACTAGTGAAGTTAATTATATGAGGGGACAGAAAAAAGAGAAAAATAGAAGTCTCTATAATAATGAGAAGACAATTGAAAGATATCTTTGTAAAAAATGTGGTAGTCAACATAAACCTAAGAACTGTCCAGCTTATAATAAAACATGTAAACTAAGTCATCGAAAAAACCACTTTGCAGTCGGTTGTTTTCTGAAAAACCGTAAGAAGAGGGTACATGAAGTTGAAGCTAACGATGGATCTTCAAGTGAATCAGATATTTTTGTTTGTGATAGTTTGGAAGTTGAACGAGGTGTTTCTGAAATTAAAAAGGTCAATAAGTGGACTGAGTTCATAAAAATTAATAATGTACCAGTAAATATGAAATTGGATTCATGTGCTGAGGTGAATATTTTACCATTAAAAATTTATAAGCAATTGAAAATTAATTGTAAATTAAAGAAGACTAGAATTAGAATTAAGTCCTATGGCGGCTTCCCTAGTGAGCCCATAGGTGAAGTCAAGCTTAGATGCTGTTACAAAAATAAAGAAGAATTTCTGGATTTCCTTATTGTCAATCTTGATGCGCCACCAATTTTAGGAGAGAAATCTTGCCTGAAATTTGGTCTCATAAAAAGATTATATGGCGTAGATCAACAAGATTCCTCAACTAACTATAAACAATATCATTGTTCTGAGCAATCAATTAAAATTATTAGTAAGAAATTTAGTGATCATGTTGCCAAAGAGAATAGCAAGCCTAAGGAAATACCAGATGACAAAACTGAAAAGTTTATTGAAGGGAACAAGGATCTGTTTTCTGGAATAGGAAAAATGCCATTTAAAGTAAAAATTAAGTTAAGAGAAAATGCTGTCCCTGTTGTAAAACAACCAGCTAGACGCCTCCCAGAAAGTCTGAAAAGTAAGTTGAAAAAGGAACTGCAGAGGCTCGAAAAACTTGGAATTTTGGAAAAAACGGAGGAACCTACTGAATGGGATCACGATATTGTAATTGTGGAAAAAAAGAACGGTGATGTGCGACTTTGCCTCAATCCTATACCATTAAATAAATATTTAATGAGAGAACACTACAGCATTCCCACACAGGAAGAGCTGACAACAAATTTAAGTGGAAAATCTTTCTTCACTGTACTCGACATGAAAGAAGGCTTTCACCAATTCGAACTTGACGAAGAATCAAGAAAACTATGTGTAATGGCAACCCCATTTAGACGATATAAGTACATTAGAATGCCTTATGGCCTTTCCAGTTTTCCTGAAATTTTTCATAGAAATAACACTAAAGTTTTTGGTGATATAAAAGGAGTCCAAGTGTTGTATGATGACATTGTCGTGGGTGGTTCTACAGAAGAGGAACACGATAAAATATTGGAAGCTGTACTTGAACGTGCAAGAAGAAATAACGTTAAATTTAATAGAAACAAAGTCCAATATAAATTAAGTGAAATAAAGTACATGGGGCTAATATTTTCAGCTGAAGGTATACAGCCCGACCCTATGAAGATAAAGGCTATAAGTGCCTTGGAAAAGCCAAAGAACATTAAGGAGCTACAGAGTTTTTTGGGAGCTGTCAACTTTATTAATAAGTTTATTCCAACTTACTCCGAAATTACTGCACCAATGAGAGAATTACTTCAGAAGAAGAATCCCTGGAATTGGACCTCAAGACAACAGACATCTTTTGAAGCCATAAAAAAACTGGTAACTAATGCACCTACCCTAAAAATATTTGACCCTAAGCAACCTATATTAATTCAGACGGATGCTTCACAGCATGGTTTAGGTTGTTGTTTAATACAAAATGGTCAACCCGTCGCCTTCGCTTCCCGTAGTTTAAATTCTTCAGAAAACAATTACAGTCAGATTGAGAAAGAGATGCTGGCACTTTGTTTTGCTTTAAATAGATTTCATAATTTTGTTTATGGCCATAATAATGTAACGGTTCAGTCCGATCACAAGCCCTTATTGAAGATAATACAGAATGATGTCTATAAAAACTCTGCCCGTCTGCAGCGTATGCAGCTTAAGACCATAAAATATGATTATACTTTAGAATATATTCCTGGAAAGGAGATGTTTATGGCAGACATGCTTTCTCGTTTACACCTTCCAGAAACGGGCCCAGAAGATGTAGATATGTCACAAATTGTTCATTCTGTTTCATTAGAAGAATACTTGCCTATTCCATTGGAGGAAATTAATTTTCTAAAACAGGCAACTTTAAACGACCCGACATTGGTTGAATTGCAAAAACAAACGCATTTGGGATGGATAGGTGTTGACAGGAAATTGCTGCCACCCGATTTAAAACTTTTTTATGACCTACGAGATAATCTAACTTATAAAGATGGTCTCATATTTTTCAATGCCCGAATTGTTGTACCCACCAGCTTGAGAAACCATATGATGGAAAAAGTTCATAATATAGCCCATTTGGGAATAAACAAATCTGTAGCCAGAATGAAGACTGTAATGTATTGGCCTAGAATGTCCTCGGACATTGCTGATTTCATAGGGAAATGCTCTATTTGTCAAATGTTCTCAAACAACAATGTTAAAGAGCCACTTATTCCAACAAGAGTTCCCCAATATCCTTTTCAAACATTAGGAATGGACATAGGGGAATATAAGGGCAAAATATTTCTGGTATTGGAAGACTATTATTCCCGCTGGCTAGATATACTACCCTTGAAAAATAAGTCTTCCAATGAAATAATTAAGAACTTAAAAGTACTTTTCAGTAACGTTGGTATTCCCGAAACTGTTCGCTGTGACAATAACCCATTTTCAAGCTTGGAACTACAAAGTTTTAGCAAGTCATGGGGTTTCAAGATTATTACTTCTAGTCCATATCATAGTAAGTCAAATGGTCTCTCTGAAAAAGGGGTGGAAATCGCAAAAAAACTAATTAAGAAATCTATCCAGTCTGATAATGACATTCGTTTAGCTTTACTGGAGTATAGAGCTACCCCTCTTACTGGTCTTTCTTTCTCTCCAAGTCAACTCATGATGGGACGATTGCTTAGAACAAAAGCACCAGCAACAATTGAGCTGCTTTTACCTCAAGCACCCTCAGAAGACATCCGGAGCCGTATGGAAGAATTGAAGATTAGAGCCAAATCTCACTATGACACCAGCGCAACTACAGAAAGAAACTTTGTTCCTAACCAGCCCATTTACATTCAGGGGAAAGAAGCTTGGAAGCCGGGGTGGATAACAGAGAAGCTCCCTCAGCCTCGATCCTACACAGTTAGAGATACTAGTGGGAAGGAGTATCGGAGATCTTCCATTCACATCCGAAATAGAAAAATTTCTGATCCTGAGTTAAAGGTTCAAGAAGAGCAACCCAATCAAGGTATCCATTCAAATCAATCCCAGTATCGCTCGCCTGAGATGGAATCCACAGCTCAAGCCTCTCCTGAACAAAGGTTTCAAACATCCCGATCTGGCAGAAGTATAAAAAAACCAGAGAAACTCAATCTGTAACACACATTGGTATTATGACCCAGAGCTATTGTAGGTTATTTTTTGTAAATTATTAATGAAGTATTTAAATTTAATTTTTGTATTTGTAGGATTTTTTATTGATATTTTTTATTCTTTTCACTTTGATTTTATGGGAAATTGTCTTTTATTTATTTTATTAGCTCAGGAAAAGGGTGTAATATATGACGTCATACCTGAGTCTATAGCTCTTTGGGCCATGTTTCATATCTAACCGCCTAATGTAAAATAAAGGTTGTTGTGTTAAATCCTGCATCAAGTGTGGTTCACTCTTCCTTTGCCCCATGATAATTTAATAATAATACACTACGTGAATAAATTAAAGTGCCTTTTTTGGGACTTAGTACTTTTAAAAAATATAATGCAACATATGGGTAAAGGGGGAACCCTTCCTTTCAGAGGCCTATTTAAGCTCCAAGAAGGGTAATTTCCTTTCTTCAGAGGTCACCATTTTATTGATTTTGACGAGAACTACAAATTTGCTCTTTTAAAATATTTTAATATCTCTAACCGTTTAGGAGTTATTACTCTTGTGGCCCGCTTATCTGGGCCACCCTGTATATCAGTTGGAGGACAGATAAATTTATTTCCAGCTACAACCCATACTATTGTTTAGTAACCGCCGAGTGAATGAAGCCCAAACTAGGATCCTCTGGTGCCAGAACATCCAGATCCAACCTAATATGAACTGAAATACGCGACTTACAAAAGGAAACTCGTACCAATCTGGTGACAAACACGCCAGACTTTAAGAAACTCGAAAATTTATTTATTTGAGAGGCAGCAACTAAGGCGAATCAACAAACAAAAAAAAAACATTGAGGACTTATAACAAAAAAAAAAACAAACATAACCAAAGACTCTTACAAGAAAGTCATTAGAAAAAAAAAACTACTCGAAAACTGGTGACACTAGCGGACTCACTGAACAGAAAACACATGAATAAATATAAAACAATTTATTAATGACTGGGATTAACGACTAGGAACAAACGTCGAGATAAAGTAGTCCTTGAAAGATTAAGAATAACGTGCAACAGTAGTCTAACCGTAAAACATATCTTAACCCACTGCCAATTACCAAGTAAATCTGACATTCCTAAGAACATGACAGAACTTCTTCAATATGGTTCCTATCATCTTGAGAACATATTCTTATATCTCAAAGATAGCAAAATATAATTAACCAAAGCCAGTTTTTCACATATATTTATTTTTGATTTTATCGTTTTTTAGTGCGTTCAGAAGGAATGTGCATTAGAGATTGCACTCAAGAACGAATTTCTTTAAATCATATATATATATATATATATATATATATATATATATATATATATATATATATATATTCCACTTTTTCTTGTTTGTTTTTCTGGCAGGGGGTCGATAAAGCAGTACACTCTTTGTTCACATTAACTGCTTTATTTGTTATGTTTCGTGCCTTTTCGCACCTCTTCAGGGGCTTTCCTTATCAAGAAGTCCTCTCATCATGTTGTCTAGCCTGACTCAAGCTAGACAACATGACGAGAGGACTTCTTGATAAGGAAAGCCCCTGAAGAGGTGCGAAAAGGCACGAAACATGTCGGGCGAAACATAACAAATAAAGCAGTTAATGTGAACAAAGAGTGTACTGCTTTATCGACCCCCTGCCAGAAAAACAAACAAGAAAAAGTGGAAAATATATATCGGGTCATCTTTCACAAGAATTAATATATATATATATATTAGTTTTGCGAAAAAAATCATTTAGCACGATGACTAATGAATAAATTTGTTATCTCATTCAGAATAGTGAATAATGTTTCATTCATTTTTCAGGAATTCAGTGACTAAATATAAAGGAAATATTAAATATTATTGAACAAAAATGATTTATTTGAATAAATATTGCATTAGAATAAAAGTCCGTCACGCAGGAGCTGCATAACTAAGCACTTTCCTCAGAATTGGGTAGTGTCGAGTGCATTCCTGAATAATTTCCTTAAAATAACCTATAATATAGGTCCTATGTAGATAAATAAAATAAAAACATAAATAACACCTGTTTCAATTCAATTCAAACATAGTACAATGTAAATCCCCCCGTTCCGATAGACAGATTGAATTCATTTTTACAACAATTCTTCCTTATTAGATACCCAGGACGTATACCGCGTTTCGTTACAATACAGCAGAAATTACGACCGGTATGAGCAAATCAGTAATTTCTGTCTCGAGTAAACTCCCCCTTTTAGTCAACCGATTCGGTTTATTTTTACAACAAATTTTTCTCTTCAGTTGACCACAACAAATACCGAGTTTCGCTGAAATATAACAAAAATTATGGCTGGTATTGACAAATAACTACTTTGGCTCCGGAGTAAACCCCCCCTCCGGATGGACCGATTTTGTTGGTTAACGAACTCGTTCAATCGTTTGATGGGGGAATACTACATACCACGATTCGTGGCGAAAAAACAAAATCTCTGGCCTGTATCGTGTTAACGGACACATATATAACTATGTTTTGTTTCGCTGGGGTTGACATGGTTGATTGGTGAGACGGCTTCTCTCTCTAGCGGTGTTCTTCCTCTCCTTTCTGCAATATTTCGTCGGGTTCATCTCCGACTTCTTCAGGCTGCTATGTGTCGTCCTCTGTGGTTGTCAAGGGAATGATGACGAAATATTGCAGAAAGGAGAGGAAGAACACCGCTGGAGAGAGAAGCCGTCTCACCAATCAATCATATATAACTCTATATATATATATATATATATATATATATATATATATATATATATATAAATTTTAACGGGGGTCATTTTCGGTGTCTACTAGGTAGGATCGATAAAGATTCGAAGAAATGTTTCAAAAATTCCGTCATGAGTGCAACCTCAATAGCTACTTTCCTTCGGAGGAAAGTGCTAAAAAAAGACCGGCAAAATTGCTGAGTCCCGAAGTGACTCAGATCGATCCGGAAGTGATCCAGGGTTGTGTGTAGTGACCCAGAAGCGCGCAACAAGTGAACCGGAAGTGATCCAGATTCACTAGGAGTTGGCCAAGAAATAAATATAGTGACACTAAAGTAATTATGAGAGATTGGAAGTAAGACGGAAGTGAACTTTGAGGTGAGTGCCCGTTAAAATTTATATTCAACGAATAATGATGAATAATGGATTATTCCTGATGAATGAATAACTGAGTCAATAAATAAATTCTTATTCAATAAAAATGTTGTTTATATATATATATATATATATATATATATATATATATATATATATTTGCACACACAAACACACACACACACACACAAATACCAATATAACATAAGTGTCGACCGTTAATGTAGTGCTCGAACGAAGGCCACAGGGTCAATCCATTAGAAATCACCCAGACCATGTTGCTCGACATTTTTGATTTTCCTATACCAGTAATTGCCCCTGGTGAAATACAACAAATGATTGTTGTAAAGATCATACTTCTACAGGATCATTTCTGTAGTAAGTTGGTCGTTTCCAACGAAATAATAATCATCATCGTTGAGCCTACCGAGTTATTGCCCTATACTAGGTGAGTTCAAACCTGCAGCAAACAAATTTTCGGGGTCATAGTTTTTTTTTTTTTTTTTTTTTTTTTTTTTTTTTTTCCGGCCACTTTATGTATGCATTTTAGCTACTTTTTGTCCGAAAAAACGTTTTACGTAAATGTATCTAACTCTCTTAATTTCACAGACATCAAAACAGAATAAACACTAAAATTATCAGTACAATCTGCCCTTGATATTTGTTCCTGCATAGTGGTTTGTAAATAGTACGGAAATTGAAGAATAAAATCACGAAAATTGATTGAAATTTAACGTAAAACAGGAGTTTTAGAGTTGCAAAATTATTAGAAGGAATAAAGACTCACCTTCATTTTTTTTTCTTCCATAGATGTATTATATGACTACTTGCTGCAGAAGTTTCAAGCTTGAGAAATTTTTCATTTTTTTTTTTTTTTTTTTTATATAATTTTTTAACGTTTGCCATAATTGTATTTTTTGCGATATTTGAAGTACAATATCTCAAAAGGGCCTGAGTCGAAAATTATGAAATTTATACAGATAAGACCTCTATATGACAAACAAATGATATCAATTTGGTGATTGAGATTCAACTGGTTATCAACCTTACAGTGCATCAATTATTACCTTCAGGCTAAAATTACGTTACACTCACAAAAAATTTAATAAAAATTCATAGTATAAATGGATTTACCTAGTATTTAAAAGGAACAAAATGTTAATAATGCTATCAGTAATATTCGCTATTACCACAAAATCAAATATTTAAAAAAGTTTAACTAGATATTTGTGACAAAATTACATTATACACACACAGAACTTAAGGATAATTAAATACAGTTCTCAAGCTTGAAACTTCTGCAGAAAATAGTCATATAATACATCTACCCAAGCAAAAAAAATGAAGGTCTTTATTCCTTCTAATAATTTTGCAGCTCCCGTTTTATGTTAAATTGCAATCAATTTTCCTGATTTTTTTTCTTCAATTTCCATACTATTTACAAAACACAATGCAAGAACAAAAATCAAGAGCATATTGTCCTGATAATTTTAGTGTTATTCTGTTTAAAAATGATATAAATCGGTTCATTAAGAATTAGGATTTACACCAGAATTAAATTATTAATTTGCCCTTACCTGCTATTATGATTACACCCCTGTAACGAATATAGACCAAGGAGAACAAGAGTTATAAAAAAAATTATTTTGCATTTATAAATGTTATTTTATACAGGGGACAAGGTTAGCTCTGATGGTAGTGCACTGGTCGAAAACTCGAGCGCACTAAAGATTTTTCCTTCAAGTATCTTGGTTCGTGGAATGGATTCGGGGTCCCACACCATCGCAGAGGGAAATCAGGCAGCCAGAGCTTAGTACTGACCACACTATCTCCCTAGTTTGCCGGATAATCAAGAATCAGATACCTCTATCTGCCCCTCCGCGTCCTTGTAGCGTGTTATGGGACTGTTTTTCTTTTTTTATTGTTTATTTTAAGCAAATAAACAGGAGTTATGCAGCTCCTGACGGACTATTCTAATTTGAGTTTCTTAGTTTGTTTTAATTCTATGTATTTTATAAGTTATTTTTCGAACTTTAAACTTTCATTTTTTTCATTATTATTATTACTTTACTGACTTATTGATAACTTAGCAATAGCATATATAACATATATTAATAATGAAAATTTATTATTTTATCATATAGGCAACGTTTTTCATTCAGGTGAATTCCTTTTCCAATATAATGCTGAATTTCAGAAATGTCATCGTTTGGACAGTGAAGCCACTAATGAGACCAAAATGCGCAGTATAAATACATAAATATATTGTGTTTTCTGAGTTGTAAATGGATCGGCTTGCTATTAGGACGTGTACCCAGGAAGAATCTATCCCTTTGACAGTCCAACATTCGCTGGATCTTGAAGACAATATTCTCCGCTCAGAAGATCGGACATAGTACCGTCAACAATTGTACTCATCATTCGAGTTCAAGGACTCACTCATTGACCTCTGACGCCCTTATCTCTCTTGCTCTCTATCTCTCAAGCAGGGATATTACAAAGGTCTTATAATAATTCTAAAATCTTACACGTCTAAGTACATTAGGGAGGATACTAATTGTGTTAACGTTGAAATCAAAGACGTTATCGCCTTTTAGGTAAATAGATAACAGAGATAAAAAAAGAGTTCAAAGGAAAAACAAAGATTTCGGACATTTAGTTGGCTTTCCATCCTTTCCCAACACTGTAAAGTGGCTTTTTGACTTTTTAAAGGTCGACAAGTTAATGGACAAAATCCAATTAAACATAAAGAAAGTCCGACTCGCAGGATCTGCGCCATCTTACCCTGATTCCGTTCATATTGAAGCAATTATTGGCAGGGTTCGAGCTTTAGTGAAAAATAAAAAATGTTCGCAAGAAACTGAACTTATCCTAAGCGGAAATGACTCACCCCGTCTTCTCAATGTTCGCTCTAGGAGCACTATTACCTATATGTTTATTATTTTCTTACCTTATTTTACTTAGGCACTCATTTTAGCGCGGTTCCTCCCTCTCCCATAGGGAGGAACCCCGCTTATAAGGTTGATACAATGAAACAATCCGGATGTGCCGACTAGAAAATTTCGCGTTTCAGAACCCCTAGAAACCGAAAATAACGGTGGTTCAAATTTGTATATATATATATATATATATATATATATATATATATATATATATATATATATATGTATATATTTATATATAAATATATATATATATATATATATATATATATATATATATATTTGTCTGTTCGCTCTCTAGGTAGAAGACGAATGGTCCGATTTTGATGAAATTTGGTACAAAAATCTGTCGTCCAATTTGAAAGGCCAAGTTCGTTAACCAGCAAAATCCGCCCACTGGAAGATGGCGTTTGGGGCGAAATTCGCGCATAAAAAATCGTAACGCTTACGTTTTTGAGTTCATAAGCTTGTAAGTACTCGTTTTATAGGCTTCTTGGGCTAGGAAAACGAATGAAACCATTTTCAAGGCGATAGCTTTAACCGTTGTCGAGAAAATTGGAAAAATAGTTTTTGAATACCGTTTTTGGTTTGGGTACTTAGAAAAACGGGATTCAGTTGAAACATTATCTGCATGTTCTACTTTCATTAAAACAAATATCTTGAAAGTTATGTTACGTTTGGAGTTAAGGAAGGGTTAGAATAAAATATTTTATGAACAGACATGAAATGTTTTGGAAACTTCGTATACTTTCATTAATATCTCGAACACGGTTGGGAAATCGTGGTAAGTGGATTGAAACTATTTGAAAGTTTACTAAATTCTCTACAAAAATGATTCTAAAACTATTTTTGATTAGGTTATGTCAATCGGAGAAATAAGTGCTTAAAACTTCAAATACGTCTGTTTTGTTCTTATGAACGGGTTTTTGTCGTTAGAAGGGGAAGGGTTAGAATAAAATATTTTATTAACAGACAAGAAAAGTTTTGGTAACCTTTTATACTTTCGTTAGTATCTCGAAAACCGTTGACAATCTTGGGAAGCGAAAGGTTACCATTCGAAAGCTTACTAAATGGTCTACAAAAAAGGTTCTAAAGAAAGTTTTGAATAAGCGATGTCAATCGGATAAATAAGTGCTTAAACTTTGAAGTAATTGATTTTGTTTATTCGAACGGTTCTTTTTGTCTTTGATTTTGGTACTTCGAATTATGGGATTCAGTTGAAACATTTTCTGCATGTTCTAATTTCATCAAAACTAGTATGCTGAAAATTTACTTACGTTTGGAGGTAAGGAAGGGTTAAATTAAAATAATTTATTAATAGAGATGAAAAGCTTTGGAAACTTCATATACTTTCCTTAATATCTCGAAAACGGTTGAGAATCTTGGTAAACGGATGGTTACCATTCGAAAGCTTACTAAATGCTCTAGAAAACAGGTTCTGAAGAAAGTTTTGATTAGGCGATGTCAAACGGAAAAATAAGTACATATAACTTAGAAGTTTGATAAACGATAATTGATTTCGTTTATTTATACGGTTCTTTTTGTCTGTTTTTATTTCTTGTTATTTTGTTATTGCTTCTAGGAGGAGGATGTATTTCTCAATAAAACAGGGGAATAAATACAAATTCTTTGAACCTGTAACAGAACTGAAAACGTAAATATTCGCCGTGTAGGGTCAGTCCGGGTCGAGGTAGTCTGCCGGTTCAGGTAGGCTTTTATTGCACTTCATAAATCAAGATTCATTGTTCTCATCAAGCATTCTAGGACAGCTGACAGTTACCTTTACCTGTAGGAAGTCATGCAGCCAAATGCTATACTAGAAATATAATTATATTTTGTGGTTGAATGTGGCCTTAGTTCAATAAAAAATAACACTACTTTCTCATTTTCATGTACAATTTTATTTTGTTTAATTGCATTTAAAAGTAAAATGGATATGTTAGCACTGCAAGTTAAGTAAATTAGAAATATATTCGTAGAAGAGTCTTCGTAGACCGAAACTTGGGACGGCAGAAAGAGTAATTTCTGCTTAGGATAGTTTCATCCCTAGCCGAAAATCTTGTTTTTTTTTTTTTCATATTTGTTTACATTAGGAATGATCCAAACAAAGTAATAACTGTTTCTATTCTAAGTCTACAAAATAACACTAGGGATATGAATGGAACCGCGCTAAGATGACGCAGTTCCTGCGAGTCGGACTTTTACTGTTTTGTTTTTTGTTTTTTTACGGCGTACCTACTTCTTGGCCATTAGCGCCGAAAAACATGTTGCAGCTGGAAATGTTCTCAACGGGGCCTGAAATGAAAGAAATCCCTGCTGCAGGCGGGACTCGAACCCTCCACATGGGAATCCAAGGCAAAACCACGAGGGGACCCTCGTTTTACTGTTAAATGCATTTGGAACATTAGGCAATAATTAAAATGTGACTTTAACAAATACAAAAACTCAATACAATACAAAAACTCAATACAAGTTTTAAGCACTTATTTCTCCGATTGACATCGCCGCATCGAAAAATTCTTCAGAACCTTTGTTGTATAGAATTTAGCAAGCTTCCGGTTGGTGACCTTCCACGTAGTACGATTTTCTAACCGTTTTCGAGATATTTAAGAAATTATACGAAAATATCAAAACTTTTTATGTCTATTATTAAAATATTTCGTTTCGAATGCTTCCTTAACTCCAAATGAAACCAAAGTTACAACGAATCCAACGATTTTAAGTACCAACACCGAAAACTAGTATGAAAATCTTTATCGACTTTTCTCGAAATATTTACAGATATCACCTTGAAAATGGTTTCGTTTGTTTTCCTACGTTAGAGAACCTATACGAGCATATTAATTCGAAAACGTAAGCGTTATCATTTGCTTTGCACGAATTTCGCTACCTCAAATTTTCTGGTCGTTGCTGAGGCAGGAAACACGGCAAACCCGAAATTTGTTAATTTTTCTTCTTTTTTTTTTCTTAGGAAAAGGGCATTTTTCTTCTGTCGTGTGAATTATTCGTGGGGAAATAAAAGAATTTAACTTGAACTGTATACATATTAATAATTATTACAGAATAATAATTATAATAATAATCAAAATCAGCATACAAAGAAATGGCGTAAATGACCTTGCATGCTATTATAAATAAAATAAAAAAAAGCAGGTCTACTTTTAAAAAGGGCTTGCTTTTAGTTTTCTTGCTAAAAAAGGAGTTCTAGTAGCAAGAAGGGAGCTAAACCATATCTTTAGAGAATTCAAGCACCGTTTTTGTTTCAATGGAGGTGCTCTATCGAAATATACGCTAGAACAATTCGTAAAATAAACCTAGTATAATTTCGAACGTACTCACTTTCCACTTATAACGACCGATAAGAAATACCGAAAATTGATTTTTGTAAAAATTGAAATTATTTTGTATAGTTCTTTTATTCTAAACTCAACCGAAATGTATAATCATAGTTTTGAAGAGTGTGGTACATGATAAAAATGTCTGAAGTCAGAGTGTCATTTTCAAAATCATAAACCTATTTTGTTTTCCCACTTTTCTCAAAACGTTTACAGATATAAGGTGTTTTATTCTCTTCTCACAGAACCTACAATCCTATTATTTCAAAAGCTTCAAGACGTTTTGCTGAAAAAACAAAACAATTTTATTGTTCAAGATTCAGGCTGCTCACCGTTTTAACCTAACAGTGTTTTAATGACAAGTTTGATTAAATTCGCTCCATTTCAGCGCGTTTCTATCCTCACTAATAAGGATGAAGCCTGCTTAAGACGTCGATACAATGACCAAATCCCCCGACTAGATAAATCCACGTTTCGCAACCCAGACTTTCTAAAAGTTTACCCCCCACCCCCTTTATTGTTCGAATCAACAAAATAACGATCTGTTCAAAATATAAGCTCAATCGAACAATTGCGAGGCGACCCTCATTGACCTTTAAGGAATTTTCTTTTGATTACTTCTAATCAGGAAATTACTTTATGTAATTTATTCAGCTCCTTGTTGATTTTGTATAAAAAAAACCTAACAAGTCTGTTCCTCCTGTTACAGTAGCATTAGCTGTTGTTGTCAAGTGATGTTTGTGACATGTTCTTCCTATCCTTGCAAAACAGCTTCAACTTCTTCCGGTAGTTTGTCACGCAAGTCAAGAAAAAATTATCATGTCTCTCTTGTTGGCCACATTACCAATCAAATCGTCGAAGCCATACTATCTTCGAACCGCCAAGTTTTAAAAGTTATTTTCTACATTCTAAGTGTTGTAAATCATACAAAAAAGGGCAGTGCAGCATTGGGATTCAAAAAGTTTCCATTTTCCCTTTTTTTTCGTCCTAAATTCCTTTTAGAAGAACTGACCATTGCGTTGATAAGTTACTCGAACTCTGTAATGGACCGGGATCTTTCTTGACGGTATTCCGAAGAACGGAATATATTTTCGTGTACCAGGTACTGTAAGTGATGCTAGGTCGATGGCAAAGGCGATTTATGTATCGAAGATATACCTGTTTCAAGATTTCCGTTATGTTATAAGGAGATAAACTCTTTAAGGAGGATATGTATTTTTCTTACGCGATGGTACGTTCGATCCTGGTTTCTGTCATCAGACACAATTAAAACATCCTATCTTGACTTCTTATTCATGGGTCAGCTGAAGCATTATCAAGATATTGATCCAGAAATCAGTAAGGCATCTGCAAAAAAAAATTCTAATCATCTCTGGTATTTAATTCCTGAAAACCAAGCTCCATCCTTATTTGATGACGTTCTAACAGCGGTTAAGGCAAAAATAGCTCAAGTTATGCTGGAAGCAGACAATGCTGAAGAAGAGGAAGAAGAAAAAAAATCAACTGAATAGGTACGTTCTTCGCCAAAATGATTTTTCTACCTTTAGAAAAATCGAGTATTCGTAGTTTGTAACACCTGATAAAAAACATTAAATGTTTTGAGAGAAGAAGACATTTTCTTCTCAAGACTTTCTATGCGCTTCGATTTCTTCGACAAAGACCCTTCAAGATGTAAGGATGATCCAGGTTACAAAAATGGAATTGAATAACTTAAGAAGATACTTTTTTTGAATGGCATTGGAGAAAGAGGTGTCAAGCTCATGCAGGATTATAATAAGGTTTTCTCATAAGTTGAAACTGAGAAACAATTAGTTTTAAAGATTGTTGCCGGGAATGAAAAAAATAATGTTCAATATTTGTATTTTTTTATTGTTCACATTATGCGCTGATTAACGAGAAATCATTGTTGTAAGAAAAATTGTCTTATACAAGTTGTGTGCATTGGTAAAATCCTAATCTTTTTTAAATTTTTCCTTTTATTCCAGACATTTTTAGAATTAACTTTTGAGATATTTGAATCAGAATGATTTTAAACTATTTCTGGGATTGCCTTGATGTAACTACGTATATTCTTCTTAGAAAATAATTGAGATAGAAAACAGTATATCGGTTTTTAATGGAATTAATCGTTTCGTATACAACGTTTCAATTTCAGTGCGTTTAAGGGTCCCCTAGCAGTTGTCCGATTGCGCTGATATTTTGCACAGCTAATTTTTAGTTGTTGATTGTAACAGAACTGGAGGGTGGGATGTTTCAAATAATTCCCTATAGCTAAGGGCCACTCTAATAAACAGAGTGACTCAGGTCTAAGTAGCCAAACTTTAGAAGATGATTCTAGACATGATTTTCAACAAACAAGTTTCCTTGAAGTATGGTCCGAAAGGAAAAGGAGTTATGTCCAATTTTCTGTTGTTGTTTTTAACGTAGACATATTTTTCATTGGATAAGAAAAGATTGCTCAAAACCTGCTCAAGATGTCCTCATAAAATCGACTAGATAGATTTAATCACTAAACCCTTTGATAGAAGATACTTTCTGAACGTCCGATAACGCACTTCTGTTTATGTTACATTGACACTAGGGTAAAGATTGCTTCGTGACTTATG
This sequence comes from Gonocerus acuteangulatus, assembly GCA_946811695.1. Taxonomy (NCBI): domain Eukaryota; kingdom Metazoa; phylum Arthropoda; class Insecta; order Hemiptera; family Coreidae; genus Gonocerus; species Gonocerus acuteangulatus. The sequence goes on from OX328123.1 coordinate 35,601,803, forward strand.
AGTCGTCATTTCTTATCAGTACTCCCGGATTGCCTCTAAAGTCTATATAATAAGAGGGCTTTCCTCAATATAGGAGAAAGGAAGCCCGCTAAAATGTTTGATTTTAATTTCCATAAATACTTTTCCACAATAAACAAAAATTGATAATTGTAAATGGTTCTGGTTGTGCCGTAGATTCGCCTGCCTGCTGTCAAGCCCTGCTTCCAGAGCGATGCTGCATCCTTCTACCTCTAGACTTGGGAGTGAAGTTTATAGGATTCGCTGAACTCGTGAGTTATTTTTCATAACAGCTGAATCCGAAACTGTGAGCATGCTCTTCGTAACCAGGGGTATGTAGTACATAGTACTATGTACCGGATCAGTTATAACGGGTAACCTGACATACCACCACAGGTTTGCCTCTTTCAAACCACAAGTATAAAAAGGATCAGTTATACATACTCTCTAACCTGATGTAGCACCACATTCTTGCCTCTTCATTCGAACCAGTAGTATAGACTGGACCAGTTATACTCTCCAACCAGACATAGCATCACATTTTTGCCTCTCAAAGCAGTGACATACAGGCTATCCCACATTCAGATCATAACTTTAGGGGTTTATTCTGCACGCCATTTGTAGTAACGTGACACAATAATGAGCGTTCTATTTGGACATGCAGCAGAGCTAATCTTACTTTTGTCTATTCTCAAAACTATTTTTTTTAAATGATATAAAACTGTGTTTTCGGGATTTCTGATTATTGTATCGGAACTAACGACTACTATTTCAAATCTTCATTAAATTTGCAATAAGAAACACCCTTTATTGAAACTAGCTTAGAAGATATGTATTTACTTACTGTATGATATGTAAAGATATGTGTAAATTTTTGACTTCGTAACTTTGTTTGGACTGGATAGGAGGTGAAAATATCAAAAGTCCCCGCTCGTAGCCTTTGTGCCGGGGGGGGGGGGGGGGGGGGGGAAGGGGGGGTTTAGAAGGTCCCATTTTTCGGGTTTTCATTTATATCTCGGAAACCCTGCGTCCTAGCGACATGACCATTCTATAAAAAATGAAAGCTGATTAAATATGCTACAAGTTGAACTATTAAGAGATTGTCATTTTGGGGAAAAAACACACTTTTTTCTATTCTCGACCGGATATCTCTTCAAAGGAGAACACAAAAAATAAATGCAGGTTAAAGGGCTGTAGAGCATTACATTCGCTTCAATAATATATATTACTTTACGATTTAATGTATTTACTTTCAAACGTTATATACGCACATGGTCATAGCAAAGCACTTGCTAATATAATTGACAAGATCTTATCTAATTGAGTGTGAAGAACTGGTCAGCGGGCTCAAAATTATATATTTTGTGCTATTTATACGTCCAGTACTCAGTTTATTTAAATAATGGAACTTATTTTGGACAATACATTGACTGGAAATGGTGAGAAATTGACATGGGCGTATATAAGGGGGGCTGAGGGGGGTGCAGCCTCCCCAAAATTTTGATTTGATTGGTAAAAATTTCATAAAACCCTTAAAAATAAATTAAATAAGATCATTTAGTTCATAAAACATATTCTATTCTGGGTGCAATAGCGTTTAAGTTGGCTAAAACTCTTCCAAGATCTAAATTGTTAGTATTCCATACACCGGAAATGGTCCCAGCCCCCTCCGAAATTATTTTCTATACACGCCCATGGAAATTGAATGATTCATTGGTTGACAGTTATCGCCAGATATCACGATGAACACTAAAACTTTTTTTCTCTTTTAGGTTGCTTCGACTACCTAGGCACCAAAAACACTAAAACTGTTTTAACGTTTGAAGGAAAATACATAATTGAGTAAATTCACATATATTTTCGAATAGAATAGAAAAAAGTGTGTTTTTCCCCAAAATGACAATCTCTTAATAGTGGATACCTCGAAAACTAAAGATATCTCGAAAAACTTTTTTGAGTAAAACTTGTAGAAAATTTAATCAGCTTTCATCTTTTTATAGAATAATCCCGTCACTAGGAGGCAGGGTTTCCGATATATAAGTGAAAACCCGAAAAATGGAACCTTCTAAATCCCCCCTTTCCCCTCGGCTCAAAGGCTAAGGGCGAGGACTTTTTTCACCTCCTATCCAGCCAAAAGTTAGGAAGTCAAAAATTGTGTTCCAAACATTTCCATCTATAGCTGTTTTTAAGCATCCGATGCCTGGACTGATATGTATTTGTGCTTTTATCATATTAGTGTTTCCTTAAATTATTCAGTCTTTTCTTAATCAGCTATTTGTAGACCTAAGAGGTTTTCCACCCTCTCAAAAATTACCTAATTTAATAAGCCTTAATTTGAATCTAATGTTTTCTGATTACTTAGTTAAAACCAATAAATGCGTTTTAGCGTGAAGAAGCCATTCTTAAATTTCACACGATAATGGTGATGTCCCAACCTACGTACACACAATTGTTACTCTAATTAAGGGCTGGGGCACACTTGGAAATCAAATTGAAATAAGAAAGAAGAACATAGTGGAAATAATTAAAATTATTGTAAACATAATAAATAAATATATTATTGTTATACCTTAAGGGTCTTATTATATTAAATTTCTAATTTTAATTCTATTCTCTTTAATATAATTATAAAATACAATTTGTTTTTAAGATAACTGGGTTATTCGTTAAAATAAAAAAGTTATAATTTCAAGACACCATATTCTTCTTAGTCAAGCTGAATCCGAATCCGGAGTCCGTTTCACCCCAGCACGTCAGGTTTAAATTTCGCATGAAGTCGTTAAAGAAGAAATAACTAATGCTTCCATGATTTAAGAGTCGCTGAATTTGAATCCGAGGTGTGTTTCACCCCATCCGCGAAAAATCGAGCTCATTTCAAGGACAAATATGTCTATTTTGAAGAAAGGAATCTTTGACTGCAGATTCATTTCTTGTATAATAAACATGTTTGTCCTAGAAATGATCTTGATTTTGCGCATATAAATATATGTAATAGTCCAGGCAACGAATGCTTAAAAACAGCTATAGGTGGAAATTTTTGGAACACAATTTTGGAATTCGTAACTTTGTCTGGGCTGGATAGGAGGTGAACGTATCAAAAGTCCTCGCCCGTAGTCTTTGTGCCGGGGGGAGGGGGTTTAGAAGGTCCCATTTTTCGGGTTTTCACTTATATCTCGGAAACCCTGCGTCCTAGCGACATGACTATTCTAAAACAAGTGAAAGCTGATAAATTTCCTATAAGTTCTATTCAATAAAGTTTTTCGAGATATCTTTAGTTTTCGAAATATCCGCTCTTGAATGTCTGTCATTTTGGAAAAAACACACTTTTTGACCGGATAACTCTTTAACTATAAACCCAAAAAATAAATGTCTTTTATCGGGCTGTAGGGCATTACATGCCCTTCAAGAATATATATTACTTTACTATTTTATATATTTTCCTTCTAACGTGAAAACAGTTTTAGTGTTCATCGTGATATCTGGCGACAACTGTCGACCAATGAACCTTTCAAGTTTCCATCATTTCCAATCAATGTATTGTCCAAAATATACTCCATTATGTAAATATAGTGAGCACTAGACGTATAAATAGCACAAAATATATAATTTTGGGCCCACTGACCAGTTATATGACACTCAATTAGATAAGATCTTGTTCATTATATTGGCAATGGTTTTGCTAAAACCATGTGAGTGTGTATATAACGTTTGAAAGAAAATACATAAAATAGTAAAGTAATATATATTATTGAAGCGAATGGAATGCTCTACAACCCTATAACCGACATTTATTTTTTGGGTTCATCGTTGAAGAGAAATCCGGTCGAGAATAGAAAAGAGTGTGTTTTTTCCAAAAATGACAGACATTCAGGAGCGGATATTTCGAAAACTAAAGATATCTCGAAAAACTTTATTGAATAGAACTTCTAGCATATTTAATCAGCTTTCATTTGTTATAGAATAGTCATGTCGCTAGGACGCAGGGTTTCCGAGATATAAGTGAAAACCTGAAAAATGGGACCTTCTAAACCCCCCTCCCCCCGGCACAAAGGCGACAGACGAAGACTTGATATGTTCATCTCCTATCCACCCCAAACAAAGTTACGAAGTCAAAAATTTTGTTGCCTGGACTGATGTATGTCTTTGGAAATTACCACTTTTTTATTTTTGTGCCTGTGTTACAATCATTAGTAATTGGATGAGATAATTGGGTTATTCCTTACAATCATTGGAAAAGGATGAGACACCAAGGCATGTTAAATTTGAACGTGCAACACATGAAGAAAAACGATTCTAGGTTGTTCAACTGAATTCAGAGAAAGCCTGAAGTTCATCAGGTAAGGTTGATCATTTTAGGACTCGTAAAATAGCACAAACACCCTAGGTACGTCCCTTGATGCGGGGGGTATGGCTCAATATCTAATCTAGTCTACTTAAAATGTATGTGTATGGACGTGTGTACAAATAACGAGAAGCATATATGTATAGACAAATATAATCGCACTTAATGATGTCCTAATTTGCACACATTAATTCGTTTGTTGCAGTTGGTATCATCAGGATTCCTGTTGTTCTTCTCACTGAGTGAGGAATATTCTCCGAGTGGAAGCAAAGCTGATTCGGGTAAGTCGCTTTCTTATCAAATAATCTGTTGCGTCTTCATTAGCACTTACAAAATCTTGGCCTCTACCTCCTATCGATCTACAAGAAAATCGTTATGATCTCATTGGTTCGAGGAGAAATTCCTTCCTATTGCTTATTAATTCTCGTCTTGTATCGGAGTGCATGTTTAAACAGCAAATCCACTGGATAATCTAAGACACGATGAACACACTTAGTTGCTTTCGTCCAGCCTATCCACAGAGAAAGCCTTCCTCTCCCGACTCTGGTTTCAGTCGAAACATTACATTATCCGTGCTATGAGTTATTTTTCAATCATTATTGAAGAAAAAGTGTATCTTCTGTTATTCTTGGAGAATAAGCCTTCAATATCACCGTTTTAAATAATTTTCATTAAAAATAATTATTATGTTATTGTGACTCTTTTGTATCTATGACTTATTTTAAAAATTTTCGAAGGTTTTTTATTAAAAACATTCCTCACTTAAATTTATAATATGTGCTCTACGTCATCTGACGACGCCTCTTCAGAAGCAATTTCAATCAATACTGGTCGACTCCTTTGCGATCTCCGCGTGTATGCTGAGCCAGGGTTCAGGGTCTGTGTTCTTCCTCTCCGCGGTGGTCTGTCTCGGGGACATCTTTATTCTCTTAATATCATCTGAAGCTGAGACCCTAAAATAAATGTAAAGCAAATAATTGTGGACAGGTCAGAAGCCCAAATGATTTGTCATGAAATATCATTTGATCGCTGGGTTTTTTCAATGTAGAGACCAGAGACGATGTAAGTCTGTCGTCATGGAGCAAGTAGATGACTGCGAGCCGTTTGAGGTAGTAGATATAAATTCAAGTTTTGATTAATTTAATTCATCCTATAAATAAATTAGCAGATCGAATGAGATAATAGATGCATAAAATTAAACTTAGTTGCATTTCGATATATCTCGATAGAGGACCGCTAGGTCGAGTGTGGGCTTTTAAAAGGCGTTTCTTTGTTCGATTGTAATTTTTCGAAAAACAACTGAAATGTGAGTAATTTGTATGTTTCTGGTGTACCGTTTAAGATCGATGGGTCGAGGGCGGGATTTCAAGTTTTTTTTTTTTTTTTTTTTTTTTTTTTTTTGCAATTACAATATTTTGAAAAACAACTGAAATGCGAGTTATTTGTATATTTCCCCCGTGTATCGGTTAAGGAAAGCTTTAAAAAATTATCCCTCATTTATGAAAATTGATGAAGTATTAAGAAAGTTATGGCGTACCCACAAAAAAAGTCTTCAAGAAATTATAATATATATATATTTAGATATTCGTATTTTCGTTCTAGGGGTTCGTTCTAGAACGAAAATACGAAGATTAAGAAAAGGGTCCGTTGAAGAATAATTGTATTTGGATAGATTCCAAAACTTCATTTATAATATTTAAAGATTATTTTAGATTATATTACATTCCAAGTCGGTCTCTTTTGTTTACCAATTTATCTTTAATAACTCTTTTTAGCGCGGTTCCTCCCTCCCCCATAGGGAGGAACCCCGCTTATAAGGTTGATCTCATGCGCAATCCAGATGTGCCGACTAGAAAATTTTGCGGTCCAGAACCCCTAGAGACCGAAAATGATGGTGGTTCAAATTTATATATATATATATATATATATATATATATATATATATATATATATATATATATATTTGTCTGTTCGCTCTCTAGGTAGAAGATGAAAGGTCCGATTTTGATGAAATTTGGTACAAAAATCCGTCGTTCAATTTGAAAGGTCAAGTTCGTTAACCAGCAAAATCCGTCCACTGGAAGATGGCGTTTGGGGCGAAATTCGCGCAAAAAAAATCGTAACGCTTACGTTTTTGAGTTCATAAGCTTGTAAGAACTCGTTTTATAGGCTTCTTAGGCTAGGAAAACGAATGAAACCATTTTCAAGGCGATAGCTTTAACCGTTTTCGAGAAAATTGGAAAAATAGTTTTTGAAAACCATTTTTGGTTTGGGTACTTAGAATCATGGGATTCAGTTGAAACATTTTCTGCATGTTCTACTTTCATTAAAACTAATATGTTGAAATTTGTGTTACGTTTGGAGTTAAGGAAGGGTTAGAATAAAACATTTTATTAACAGACATAAAACGTTTTGGTAACTTTGTATACTTTCCTTAATATCTCGAAAAAGGTTGAGAATCTTGGTAAACGGAAGAATACCATTAGAAAGCTTACTAAATGCTTTACAAAAAAGTTTCTGATAAAAGTTTTGATTAGACGATGTCAATCGGAGAAATAAGTGCTTAAAACTTTAAAGTAATTGATTTCGCTTATTCGAACTGTTCTTTTTGTCTGTTTGTTATTCTTTGTTATTTTTTAACTGCTTATAGTTGGATAATGTATTTGATAATAAATCAGGTTAAGAAAAATAAGAAAAACAATTTAATCTTAGAGATATGGATTTCCAAGATATAGCTTTTAAAAATTGTGTTCCAAACATTTCCACCTATAGCTGTTTTGAAGAATCCGTTGCCTGGACTGTAGAGGCAATGGCCTTAATAGAGTTATTTAATAAAACAAGACCCTCAAAGTATAAAAATATAATATCTGTATTTATTGTGTTAAAATAATAACAATAATTGTGATTATTTCAAATATGTTCTTCTGTCATCTTTCCCCTAATTCCCTGTGTCCCCTAATCCTTAATCAGAGCAAAATCCTAATGTTGGAAGGATGGGACATCACCATATTCGCGTGAAATAAAATAATGTGTTCAGATTGGCTTCTTCAAGCTACAGCAAATGTATTGGTTTTGACTTTGAAATTAGAAAAAAATAGACTTAAATAATTCTTGTTTTTAAAACAACAGGGTACAATTTTAAAGCTTATTAAATAAGGCAACTTTTGAGTTGGAGGCAAACCGCTAAGTCTACAAATAGCTGATTAAGAAAACCCTAATAACAATAGTTCAAATCATTATGGCTTTTAGTGTAGCTCCTAATTTACATGACAACATTTCAATAATGGGTGTTTCTTATCGGAAATTTAATGTAGATTCTAAAAATGTGGTCGTCATTTACAATACATAGACCAGAAATCCGGAAAACACTGTTTTTCATAAGAAAACCCAATAGTTTTGAAAATAGACAAAAGTTTGAATAGCTCTGCTACATGTTGAGATCGGATGCTCATTTCTGCGTCCCTGAACTACAAATGAGGTGCAGAATAAACCCTTAAAATTATGACATCTCAATGTTGGACACCCTGTATATATATATATATATATATATATATATATATATATATATATATATATATATGTACACATAAATATTTTCTTATTGAGGGGACAGTTAATGGGATTAAACACATTTTTAAAAATTCTTTCATAAGTGAAACTTCAACTGTAGCTTCCTTCGCAAAGTGCTAGATTAAATGTACACTCAATTTACAGGATGTGGCTGAATATCTTGAACCCCGAATACATTCCCGACCTGAGCTTCGTGCCCTCTACTTGAACTTGCATCTCACCCGATTCCGATATTGTCTATGTTAAGTAACTCAGGCAACAGTTCTTAGAAAGGATGAAAATGTTTAAAGTACTGAGTAGCACGACCTACGGTGAATATCGCCTCTCTCTTTTGAAAGTTTACTAACCATTAGTGTGTACCAAAATAGATTACGAGATCATTGTGTACATCTCTTGTAAACAACCTCTAATTGAACTCATTGACGCAATATTTTTCGACGGAATTCGGATTATTATTGGTTTTTGGGGTCTCGCTGTGTTCAAATTGGTAAAGCCATGGATTCTCATGCATGGGAGATGCGGGTTCGAGTTTCTCCAGCAGGTCGAGTACAGCGAGAATTATTTTATATATGTTAAGGATAAATAGAAGTAAAATCACTACAACCTTTATCCCAAAAACATTATTGTTATTATTATTGTCGGTTATAGGGTTGTAGAGCATTACATTCCCTTCAATAATATATATTACTTTAATATGTTTAGTATTTGACTTTAAACGTTAATAAAAATTCAGTGTTCATCGTGAAATCACTAATTTGGCGACAAACTGTAGTCTAATAGTCCAGGCAACGAAGGAAAATGTTTGGAACACAATTTTTGACTTCGTAACTTTGGACTAATTAGGTCAACGTATCAAAAGTCTTCGCCCGTTGCCTTTGATACGGGAGGAGGGGGTTGATGGTCCCATTTGTTGGGTCTTCGCGTTTATAACGGAAACCATGGATCCTAGCGACATGACCATTCCAATTGGAAGATGATTAAATTTGCTACAAATTCTACTCAATCAACTTTTTCGAGATAAGCCCTGTTCAAGGTAGGTATTTTGGGGGAAAACACTTATCCAGCACACTTTTTGTCCAGGTAATTGTTTAACGGTATTACAAAAAATAAATACCATTTACAGGTCTGTATAGCATTACATTCCCTTAAATAATAAATATGACCACTATTTTTTTTTTTTTTTTTTTTTTTTTTTTTTTTTTTTTTTTTTTTTTTTTTTTACGGCGCATCGACAAATCGTGGCCATTATGACCACAATTTTTTTTTTTTTTTTTTTTTTTTTTTTTTTACTGCGCATCTACATCTAGGTCATTAGCGCCGACATCCAGGGTGCAGCGAGGAATTTTACCAGCGAGCCATGGGATGATAAAATTCCTGCCGGAGGTTGGGAATCGAACCCACCATCTCCCGCTTATGAATCCAAGGCGCTAGCCATTAGACCACGGGAGACCCCTATGACCACTATTTTATGTATTTTTCTTCATATGGCAAAAATTGTGTATACTTCTCTGTTTATACTCGTTGCCTGGACTAATAATCAAGAGCTAAATCGTTTCTTATGAAAAGGGAATTCCTTATTCCTATAAATGCTTAGCTTGGTGTACTCTGAAAGACAGGGACTCCTATAAACTCTATATGCGGCCATTACTGGATTAGTGCTGGCTATAAATCAGCTGTGAGGGGCGTATCTATGTTTTTTGCCGGGAATGTTTGTATGTGCAGTCCCAGCTGTGCAGAGACAAATGTTTATAATAGATGAGGCTTGATTTGGCGATGAACAGTCATTCTTTCTCATGCTGTCTTAACACAAGCTCTATTGATAGTAATGGCCAAATGGTTCCTTGTAAACACGTGTCCCACCTTCCCAGCTGGATCTCCTACCCCCAAGCTCCACATGTACTATTCCAATATGTACTTGGGCACTTGGACAGTTTCCCACGTCAATTGTATTTTTACAATTTTTCAAAATGATTCCCACCACATATAAATAAGTTCAGCATTGCAAACTTGTCTTCGTAGAAGCCTGGGCACACTCCATCTGAAATCTTCAATCCCTTATCTTTTCGCAGCAATTTTGCCGTATAAATCTTGGTATGGCGTCCCTTATAATATTCTATTCTATTTTATGCATACAAATATATATAAATTTGTATGAATATATTTATACGATTTTTATTCAATATACAGCGAAATAGAAAGGTATACGTATGTATGTTTCAGGTGAAGTACTCTACATTATCTACACTGCCATTATTGACGGAATCCTTGCCATCTACTTACTCATTGGCGTTTTCAAGGTATTTACACAATCTACAGGAGCACAAGAGGTTTTTACCTTGATTGCTACCTTTTGAGCTACTAAAAACAGGATTAGGTTCCCTTTTAGGGGTGTAATAAATTTAATTATTTGTTTATACAGCTTAGGGCTGTCGATTCATGGATGTGAGTAATCAGTACATTCGACAGCACTCATCCACTACTGTAAATATTAGTTCTCTTAGCCCGTGTCCTATCTGCATGGGTACTGGTGCTGTTCCACTCTAGCATACTCCAAAATGGTCCGATTCTGACAAAATTCGCCACAAAAATACTGAAATTTGGCAGCGCTTTCGTCGTTCCTTAAAGGTGTGCACTTTCCTTACATTTATTGACTTGAGGAATCGAATTAAATTACATAATTTCATGTTGATATATTCAATCCATTCCGAGAAAAGTATAAATACTAAAATTATAGTTTCCATTTATCAGCAATCGAGTTTTCATTTTTAGTAATTTGACGTAAATTTTCCAGATAGCTGAGGAAAGTGTTTACTTAAGCAACTCCTGCGTGACGGACTTTTTTATCCACACGACGTCTACAGCGTTCCGTTACAGTACAACAGAAATTACGGTCTGAGCAAATTAGAAATTTGCGACCAGAGTAAATCCTCCCTCCAAATGAACTGATTTAGTTTATTTGTACAATACATTTTTCCCTTCCGTTCTTATCCCTAGTGCCTTTTGGAAAGCTACTCACTCACTCACTGACCTATCATCGCCCAGCCCAAACCACTCGACAGAAAAATTTAAAATTTTGCATGGACACTCCCTATAGAACGTTGACGCTCGCTAAGAAAGGATTTGTTGATATTCGATTTTTTAAGTATTTTTATAAAGTTTTAGTTGTTGTACTCACTTCGGCGGTAAATATACTTAAGTTGTAGTTGGTTAGAGTATGCACGCCTAAGCAGCATGCGTTGCTAGGACAATAACAGAACAGCTGTTACCGTTCTGTATCTATTTCATAGTATTATTAGCACTTTCCTCCGAAGGAAAGTAGCTATTGAGGTTGGACTCATGACGGAATTTTTGAAAAATTTCTTCAAATCTTTATCGATCCTACCTAGTAGACACCGGAAATGACCCCCGTTAAAATTTATATATATCCATATATATATATATATATATATATATATATATATATATATATATATATATATATATATATGTCTGTTAACACGATAGCGGCCAGAGTTTTTGTTTTTTCGTCACGAAACTTGGTATATAGCATTCAATTAGCAAAAGATTGAACGAGTTCGTTAACCACCAAAGTCGGTCCACCGGAAGGGGGGGGGGGGGTTTACCCCGAACCCAAAACACTAATTTCAGCCGTAATATTTGTTATATTTTAACGAAACTTGGTATTCGTAGTGGTAATATAGAGAGAAAAGCGAGATATAAAAATGAACTAAATCGGTTCATTAGAAGGGGGACCGGTCGTAATTTCTGCTGTATTGTAACGAAACGCGGTATACGTCATGGGTAACTCATGAGAAAGAAGTGTTGTAAAAATGAGCTGAATCGGTCAATCGGAAAGCGGGGGTTTAATTTGTAATATATTTCAATAGAAAAGCCCGCCAGACGTAGGTTCACAAAGCCGCCGCAAGGAGCGCTTTCTACCACTAGACTGAATGTATCCTGTTCCTGCTTTAGATCAAAATACGATAAAATGAGGTTTTTTGTATTTATTACATAGTGTAGTAGGTACCATGTGTAAACATAACTCTGGAAGCAAGTTAATAATTGATCAGTTACTCATTACAAATATAAAAGAGAACTATTCATGTTTTTATTTTATTTATGTTGGATATTTTAAGCAAATTGTTCTGGAAAGCAGTCTACACTACCTAAATTCTGAGGAAAGTGCTTAATTATGCAGCTCCTGCGTGACGGACTTTTTTTAATTGAGGTTGATTTCAACTATGTTGGCAGACCTTGAATTACTAGAAATAAACTGTGATTTTGTCCCTCATAGATTTTACGACCCATACAATCTGTTTAGAATGTAAACACTCGCTAAAAAAGGTTTTTTTATAATCAAATGTTTTAAGTACTTTTAGGGGGGTTTGAATTATTAAGAAGTTCTTCAACTGCTCAAAAATGGTCCAATTTTGATGACATTAGGTACAAAAGGGGTCTCCCGTGGTCTAGTGGCTAGCGCGCCAGATTCATAAGCGGGTGATGGTGGGTTCGATCCCCACCGGCGCCAGCAATTTTCTCATCTCAGGGCTCGCTGAGAAAATTCCTGGCTTCACCCTGGACATCGGCGCTAAGAGCCAAGATTTATGTCGATGCGCCGTAAAAAAAAAAAAAAAAAAAAAAAAAAAAAAAAAAAAAAAAAAAAATTAGGTACAAAAATCTTTCTTCTCATTTGAAAGGTCAAGTTCATTAACCAGCTGAATCCGTTTGCTGGAACATGGTACTCTGTTTACCTAACTTTTTAAGTGTTTTACGGCGCATCGACATAAATCTTGGTCATTAGCGCCGACGACCAGGGTGCAGCCTTCTCAACGAGCCCTGAGATGAGAAAATTTCTGGCGTCGGTGGGGATCGAACCCACCATCTCCCGCTTATGAATCTAGCGCGCTAGCCACTAGACCACGGGAGACCCCAAGTGGTTGTTGTATTTTTTTTTTTACTCCCCAACGGAAACAAGCACTGTTACCTCCACATGGAGTTTCCTGGGTAACTCTAAAGTCCGTGCAATAATAAGCTGTACAAAATTATGTAGTACCTAACGTTAATTTTGATCATAACTTATTTTGCGCAATATAAAAACTACTTATCGGTCGTGGTGAAGCACGGGTAGTCAGCTAGTTCTTTTACAGTCCCAGATGACATAGGTACCCTTACATTAAAACATTACTCCCCGGCCTACTAACGTCCGCTCTCGACAAACACCATTATCCAATGTTTTCTTATTTTCTAGTCTTCTTTTACTATAATAACAATTTTACAGAAAAATGTAATTTAAAAAATAACAACAACCAATCAAAAAGCGAGTTAAACAACGACAAAACCCCGTTAAAAGAAAAAAAAAACACACGTTTGAACTTTTAAGCACTTATTTCTCCGATCGACATCGCCTAGTTGAAAATTGCTTCAGAATCTGTTTCGTAGTCGTATTTATTCCGATTTTCCATCGCCTATATCTCAGAAACGCTACTATGTAAAATTATGAACCTTTATTATTTTACTCACTCTATTAGTATAACACCTGAGTAAAATTTCGTATGTTTCAAAATTTCGCTCGTTAAACTGGTTTAATATTATGAGAGGGTAAAAATCGGCCCTAATGCTTCGTATAATATACAAACAGTGTGTGTGTAGGCCCAAACTTGGCCTGATGCACTATCGAGTGCCTCTTTATATCAATTTTAACGGGGATCATTTTCGGTCTCTACTAGGTAGGATCGATAAAGATTTGAAGAAATTCTTCACAAGTCCGTCATGAATGCAACCTCAGTAGCTACTTACCTTCGGAAGAAAGTGCTAAAAAGAACACCTAAATGAGAACTATTAGAACCTCTAAAATCCTCTGGATAGAATCAAAAACCGTACTTGCCTTCAAGTCATCCTCATCCAACGCTATAACTTATCAACACGGAGAGAAGTGCTGTACAATTCAACAACACCGGAAACACGGCTCTCTCCGACTTCAGAAGTCATCCGCATCCAGGACACAGCTCCCTCGACTTGTATAGCAGTCAAACACATTTTACGGGTAAAACAACCCATATATATATATATATATATATATATATATATATATATATGTATATATATATATATATATATACACACACACACACACACACACACACACAATAAACATGAAAATTATTTAATCAATCCAATCTAAATACACTTTTTACCTTCTTCAGATATATCTTTGTTTGAATGTTACACCCATTCTAAATATCCGAATATTTCAGGGCAAATTTCATTATGCGAAGCTATGGAGTGGAGCCCAGGCAATCCATTTCATTGGTTCGATCCTCATCACATGTTACAGGGTTATCTTCAGCTCAACTGAGAAGTTGCCTTCAGTGGAACACTTAGCAACATTCCTACTCAGTACAGGTACATACAAATATACCTATTTATTTAATAGGTATATGCGTAGCTCTAATTACAGTCTAGTTTGTATGGTGCTACTAAAACTTAATTATCCAGTCGAGCAGGAAAAGTAAGCTTTTAAGACCTCATGACACAATCCGGAATGCCGGCTTGACAATGTCGTGTGTCAGAATCCATGGGTCATGAAAAGAACGGTGTATGTATAAACATATATTTTCAAAGCCTCAAAAGTAGTACGATTTTGATAAAAACGAATACAAAAATATTTTGACAAATTTAAGAGGTCAAATTCGTTAACAAGCAGAATCCGCTTTCTGAACACGGTTTTCTGGACAAAATTTGTGCCAAAGAAAATCGTCGCGTATTTATAGTTTTTAGGATTCCAGGAACATTTTTCATAAGTTCTCTAACGTAGGAAAACGAATGAAACCATTTTTAAGGATATCTGTAACCGTTTTCGTTGGATAAAACTACTTTATGAAACTAATTCTCTGTTTGGATACTTCGTAATCGTGACATTCAGTTAAAACATTTTCTACATGTTTGAAATTTCTCCTTACTAAGATGTCTACATTTTCGTTAGGTTTGAATTTAAGGAAGTATAAGAAAAACAAACTTTGTATTAATAGGCATGAAAATTAGTGCTAATTACCTAGCTAGTCGAAGCATTTTTTTTAGTACAAGTTAAAGAAATGAGAAACACATTGGTAATAGTGTTTCCAAGAGCGAACGATGAGAAAGGGGCTGGAGATGTTTCCACTTAAAATATTATCTGTTCTTGTTGTGGCGCTTAAAATCTTACTTCACTTTGAGAATTCATTTTATATTTTGCAGGAAAGATCAAAACCTTTCAATAAATGCTTCTATCTACTAATGGCCCTAGGGATATGTACAGAAACGCGCTAAGATAACACAGTTTCTGCGAGTCGGGCTTTTTTTGGACTCCTTCAGTTCTTTACACTGACATACAAGACGCCCACTGGTAACTAAGCTTTTGGAAGAGATGTCCACAATGATAAAAAGTTGTGACAATCTGTTGTTAGCTATCTAGACACATGAATCTCTCTGGAAACCCTGTCGCAGACTGAGAATCTAGAACTGTAGCAAACAAATTCATGACAGACGGAGACAACAAAATTCATAACAAATTACATTACAAGACAATCTCCATCTAACAAAAACCAATATAACGAACAAGTGCTAAATACGAAGACAAGCACAACCGCAATTAAGGTAAAATAAAGATGAATGTGTATAACTAGATATCAAATAATCAAAACAGGAAGAGATGAAGTGATTGCGAGGCTCAGAGTTGATCATTCACTACTTACTCCAACTTACAAAGGGAGTATACAGTCAGGGTGTCACCGATCTGGTCCGTTTCTTTTCCTGGTGATTCTGTATTGAAAAATAGTCGACAGGTGTCCGAGCGTTCCGTCCGATGCGCCTTAGAAGCCAAGAAATAAAATAAAATAGGTTGAAAGTACCTTATTATTTATATCGAGTTTAGAAAATGATATCAACATGCTTTTTTCACCAATTCATTTGTTTTATAGATTAGATTAAAGGAAAAATATAATTGTTAAACAATAATTCATATTTCGTTAAATAAATTCAAAAATATGCTCAGGTTTTTAAGTAAACTAGTATTATACATTTTTTTTTTAGACCAAAAATAATAGCAGATTTAAAATCAGCACCCAAAAAACCCTAATGTGGTAAATATCATTGAAAACTTGTTGATTTATAAAAGATTCTTATAAACATGAATTCATTACTTTTTACATCTTACAGCCTTTTCCAGGACATTGATAAAACCGGGCGGGACACCGAAACAATTGAAAAATACCGGGACAGTCCCGGTCAAACCGTGATGTATGGTAAGCCTATCCTTAGAGCTTTCTAGGTGAGGCAATAATATCCGGAACCCTTGCACAGCCTCCTCGCCTATAACCTTGGTAATGCCCGCAAATATAATGGGTGTTTCCAAATAACCTTTTGGAAACATAAACTTTTAAATGTTAACTCCCATTGAATAACATATAGTATGACGGGAACCGTGCTATAATAAACTGCACAAAATTGTATAGTAACGTAATTTTAATGAAACATTATTTAACGCAATAAAATAACTACTTATCTGCCGTGACGAAGCACGGGTATTCAGCTAGTCTACTATATATTTGTCAAATACCACTCACTCACTCACTGACCTATCATCGCCAAGCCGAAACCGCTAGACAGAAAGATTTGAAATTTTGCATGCACATTCCCTATAGAACGTAGACGCTCGCTAAGAAAGGATTTTTTGATATTCGAATTTTTAAGTATTTTTAGAGGGGTTTAAAGTTTAGTTGGTTATAGCAGGCAAGCCTAGGTAGCATGCGTTGCCAGGACGAACAGAAGAAAGAACAGCTGGTACCGCACATTATCTACTTCATAGTATTATTTTTAATTGAGGTTATTTTCAACTATGATGGAAGGCCTTGAATTACTAGAAATAAACTGTCCCTCATAGAGTTTATACTATGAGGGACAAAATCACCATTTTAATTGCGGTTCATTTCAATTTGTCCCTCATAGAGTTTTCGCTATACCTGGTGATGGTGCATCCGAGGTAATAATATCCCGAACCCTTGCAAACCCTCCTCACCCATCAGCATCCCCAGTGAGAACACCTCTTGGTCATGCTCGCAAATACAATGGGTGATCCAAATGACAAATGTGAAACATACATTTTAACATACATTTATTTATTTATTTTAGTTAGCTCGCAACTATGGCGACTTAACAGCTTTATCATAATAAATACTACACGTTAATACAAATATACATAGTAGACATGTTTCTTGCCATTTGTAAAAGTTAACTTCACATTTTCTCACACAGTTGTATTTCCATGACAACTTGGAAACATTAATTTTTACATTTTAGCGTCCATTTATTATTGACAACGAACTTCTACCGGTACGGGTTAAACTTCTATCGCTGGTAACCTATAGATAACGGGGTATCTCTAGGTTATCTGTTTGTTGACACTGATCCGGAGCGCCCCAGTGGCAAGAAGCATTATACTTTGATTACTTATCAATTGATGAATAACAAATAGTATGACGGGAACCGTGCAATAATAAATACACGACATTAAAGAGTAGCGTTAATTTTGAATATACATCATTTAACGCAATAAAATAACTACTTATCTGCCGTGACGAAGCACGGGTATTCAGCTAGTTGATGTATAAAATATAGTATGACGGAAACCGTGCTATAAAAAACTGCAAAGAATTATGTAGTAGCGTTGATTTTGCTGATAAATAACTACTTATCTGCCGTGACGAAGCACGTGCATTCGGGTAGTTGTATTATGGTTCTCAAAATAAAAATAAAATGCAAACGCTTTTGCATTTAACGTCGATCTAAGAACACGTAGCGACACCCCGATTGGAAGGAAATGTGACACATTAGGGCCTTTATCGACCATCCAAGTTCTGTTTGAATCGGGTAAATATGC
The DNA here is from genome assembly GCA_946811695.1 of Gonocerus acuteangulatus. Lineage (NCBI taxonomy): Eukaryota > Metazoa > Arthropoda > Insecta > Hemiptera > Coreidae > Gonocerus > Gonocerus acuteangulatus. The sequence continues at coordinate 35,619,625 of OX328123.1, forward strand.
TTTGAAATATAATCGGATTGTTGAATCTTTAACAAAATTTTCCACCATTAGCGAAATTTAAAATACATTTTTTTTTTAATTTTATAATTAAATTTGAATATCTAAAAAAAAAAAATCTGACGTCCGTTTTTAAATCAATAATTTTTTTTATAATGGATAACTTTTAAAGGTAGGTATATGGAATATTTTGGCAGAAAAATGACTTCTATAGAGTCGAGTATGTAAAAAAAATTTGATTTAAAAACGGATTTCAAATTTGTTTTTAGCACATTGAAAAACCCCTATATTCAAATTTCGGCCCCTAAGGCGCAATGGACGGAACGCTCGGACACGTGTCGACTATTTTTCGATGCAGAATCACCAGGAAAAAAAATGGACCAGATCGGTGACACCCTGACTGTATACTCCCCTTGTTAGAGACGAAAAGCCACAAAATGATTTGTAATTTACCAATGACAATCAAACAGACTGCAAATAACTGACTGCTTGTATCATACATTCCACACGATAGGAATGATTTACTCCGTCAACTTTAGTATTGGTAAGTAATGAAAATAGACGGGAGTTTACTCTTTATTCAAGATATTCACCAATCTATTTCTTCTTTCAGGTTTAGATGGTTATTTCATTCTAGTAGCCTACAGCTACTACCGACACTATGAAACAAGGATTCGCCGTGAGCCGCTCCCTGTACCTCTGGATGTATGATAGGACACTGCAAACCACCTCCAGGAAAAGCAACTCCTTCATCATGTCACCTATTATTGGTAGCCATAGAAGAGCCTTCATCATCAGGAACGTCACTGAGCCACTATTGAAGAACTATGCGGGCCACTATTGAAGAAACTTCCATCATGAGCCATGAGCCTCACCTCAGTCTTCAACAAATTTGACAGTCTTAAAGAAGTTTTCTAAATTTCAATCAACTTTTGTGCTCCGTTTCACACAACTAGCAAAAATTAGTACACCAGAAGATTAAAACAAGTAACAAAAATTATATGTATATATATATATATATATATATATATAGTTATATATATATATATATATATATATATATATATATATATGTATGTAAAGAAACTAGCATGTATTTCTTTAATTTAAATGTTACTCTTTAATGTTCTTTTGTATTAGACATATACATAACCAAATATTCTTAAAAATGTGTCAAATCTTATTTATTATTTGGGTGGAATGTCATATGGTACATTTATTTATAACTAAATATCTCGTATGACTTCAATTACTTGTTGCAGCCTTTGGTTAAACAGAATATTCTCAAATACTAATAAAACCTTTGGAGCTGGTGGCCATTTCTTAAGAGGTACTACCTTGTGCAATCAAAATCAGTCATTTTCTTGAATTTATAAATAACAAACAATTTAATAATAAATAACAAATATATCAATATTTTTTAATTCTTGATATTTAACATTTTATATGGGATGTTAAAGTATTAAAAAAAAAAGTTTCAATTCTTCTAAAATAAAATGGCATTGCTGTGGCCTCTTTTTTCAAGGGCGATAGTCTGCAGGCCGCAATTTTTAATCTAGAACGAAAAACTTAATTATTTCAAAAGAAGAAGGTTAAATCTAGTAAAGTACGTAGGATTTTTAGGAAATATTAATTTTTACGAAAATGGCGAACAATTATTAATTTTCTATTAAAAAATCCGTTGAAAATCGTTATAATTCAATGAATAGAAGAAGTCCTACCTACTATACTAGCAAATATTTTTAGGAAGCTGCAGTGAAAATTAGAAGTTGATCGGGCAAAAATTGAAGTCGCCAGAGTATCGCTCGATTCGAAAATGTTCATTTTTTTCTGCATATATAATTTTAATTAAAGATTTTTTTCTTGTAAAAAAGATAAAAAAAATGGTTTTTAATTATGAAATGCATTGAAGGAGGACCAAAAAACTTAATGATTAAAAAGAGACCAATCGAAGCTCGCTCAAAATATTTTCTTCAAATCATCATCGGGACATCATTAGGAAAATCGTATTCTTTGTCCATGTAAAAATATTTTTTTTCGCATAAACATTCTTTAGTTACAAGATAGTATTACCCGTTAACATTGCAGCGGAAGCTCATCCCCAAACCAGCAAGCTTCAGCTACATTTTGTATACATTTTCCCCCGACCTAATTGCAATGTGTTACCATATATAACGGCAAATTTGCCACATATTATATATATATATATATATATATATATATATATATATGTGTGTGTGTGTGTGTGTGTGTGTGTGTGTGTTTGTTTGTGTTTGCAGTATAGTTGTCTATATGTAAACTACACTTCGTCCAACAAATGTTTTCTGTCGTGCCATGTAAATATATTGTTTAATTCACCATTATGTTACTGCTTTATCACCCTTTTTATATTAATTTTGTGTTTTAATCTATAAATTAGAAAATGTAAATATAAATAAACAGACGGTGCATTCCGTCCAGTAACAGTATGCTCTATATTAATCACGTGTATTTGCATGCCTACATCTCAATTACTCCTCCCATAATTGTAAAGAAATAAAATCCTTGCTCCTTTTTTGCGTGTTCCTCCTCACATCATGAAAACCCGCTTCTGACTTCGAACATATTTATAAAAATGTCCGACTCGCAGGAACTGCGACATAATATCGCGGTCCTGTGTAATTTTGAAAACAATGAATACAAACAGTTATTACTTTGTTTAGATCAATTGCAATCTCAAAGAAAAGAACATAGATAATGGTATCCTGAGCGGAAATTACCCCTTCCGCCATCCCAACCTTCTCTCTAGGAAGACACTATTACTAATATGTTTCTAATTTTTTTAACTTTCTTTACCTACTAAAATATTCATTTTAGTTTTAAATCCAATTAAGAATACTCATATCACTGTTAAATGAAATTTAAAATATGAAGATCCTAAAACATTCATGTCTTATTGATAAATTGTTTTACAAATACTTCCTTAACTCCAAATGTAACCAAAATCATAAACACATCGGAACTCGGTAAACTAGCTGTCAGCTCTCCTAGAATGCTCCTTGATTTAGGGAGTGCAATAAAGCCTCATAACCTCCTAGAGGTAAAGATCTGGCACCCCCTTGTCCTCTATGAGTCAATTCAAAATACTAACATTCTTCTCATGTTATAAGGGGGGGGGGAAACAACTAATTGAAAACTGAGGTAAACAGAGGCAAAAATATTCACAAGCCATTCCGCTGGGGAAGCTACATTTCTAATAAAGTTCTGAACGTTCTGAAACGTAAAATGTTCTTGTCGGCACTTCCGGATTGCGCCATAGGCAAACTGTTTTTGGGAGGGGCCTGGAAATTGGCCTCTTTTTCTCAATATTATTTTTTTGGGGGATAGCTATTAAAGGCTATATTAATGGTTCTAGGCTATAATGAGGTTAACAAGAAATGCTAATCCTTCGTATGTTTTGGTTTCTGTAAATATATTTATTAAGCTGGAACACATCAAGTATAGAGTAATAAATTAAATTCCTTGTAGAGAACGGGTGGCTAGGATTGTGTTGTTTAGTATATTTCTTGTTAAATTAATTCTTACAGTTAGTTTAACTTATGTTACAAATATTTCTAAACAAGAAATATTTATTCTGCTAGTTAACGCGGCCCGAGTGAACATTCCTCTCTGAGCCATATTGTCAAGACCTTGCATCCGACCAGGAAGTGGGATCGGCTGTCCAACCCAGCTCATGCATTCTCACAGTGCTTCGGGTCAATGCGTCAACTGATCGCCGTCACGGAAGTTCTGATTAATCCAATTTTACTACTACTTTTACAAATTTAAATGACAACTCTAATGAAATTTCTAAGAAAAGTGAAATTTTATACGCTAACCTACATTAATATATGACTCCAAAACGAAGCAAATCTCCGTCCTAATACACGTCCGTTCTTAGGAGATGTATCACAAAAGCAAGATAATAATAACTTCTGAGTCTCCCCGTGGTCTAGTGGCTAACGCCTTGGATTCTCATGCGGGAGATGGGGGCTCTAGTCCCGCCGGCAGCAGGGAGTTTTCTTATTTTAGGATCTGTTAAGAAAATTCCCAACTGCACAATGAATGTCGGCGCTAATCGCCCAGATGTCGGTCCGCCTGGGCCAAAAAAAAAATCGTATTTTCATTTTACTTGGCCCCCTCACCAGCTTTAGTAACAAACTAAGGACCAGCTTTATTAACAAACTTGATTAACCTATTGAGGATGGTAACCTATAGATAACCCATCGCGAAATTCGTAGTTAATAATAATGGACGTTAAAGTTAAAATATATAAATATTAACATTTTGAATGCTGCCACCAACTTGCCAACAGTCTTCGAGATATTTAATAACATATACTCAAATTTCAGAATTCTTCATGTCTGTTCATTTATTGTTTTTATACTTCCACTGTTACAAACATAACTAATCATGATGATTAGATAGTTAGCCGTCGAGGTGATAAGTAAAGATGGAATGGTTGGGATTCGGCTAAATAAACCTCAATATGATTTTGTTTTAAAAATCTATATTTCGGACGTTTCGACAATTAAGTAACCATTGTAGAGTGTCTAAGGAGAAAGGAATCTACTGGGGTATAAGTAAGTGAAAATTAGATCCACTAAGTCTAAGTTTTCACTTAATTGCCAACCTTGGTCTTCCTCTGCCGCTCGGCATTTCTATTGGTATGTAGTATCTTATTTCTTTGTAAAATTAATTAATGTTACTATTAGCTACTATATTTGTCATTGGTATGTAGTTCCTTATTTCTTTGTAAAATCAATTAACGTTACTAATTACTATTAAAATCAATTATTGTGCCTATTTACTTTTTCATTCTACTCATTCTAAGAATTTAAGACGATATGTTCTTTTATAAGTTAATTGTATCTATAGTTCTGTTACCTATCACAATTATAATTTTTTTTGTTTTTGTATTAATTTCTTTCTTTGTCATTTTAGCTGACGAAGGCTACCAATGAGTAGCCGAAACGTCCGAAATATAGATTTTTAAAACAAAATCATATTGAGGTTTATTTAGCCGAATCCCAAACATTCCATCTTTACTTAAACATAACTAATTTATTAGGATTATAGTAAAAGAAATAAGAAACAGTAAGTCGTGTGTTTCTAGAAAGAACCTTCACAAGGCCAGGTAGTCAGGTATAAGGTATGAACCCTTGCAACGGTGACCTATTTGGGATCATAAATTATTTCATAAAAGGTCTAACCAAAATTATAACTGTTTCTATGTCAACCTTTCCAACATTAGGGATAAGAACGGAACCGCGCTAGGATGATGCAGTTCCTGCGAGTCGGACTTTTATTGTTAAAATAAAGCGAATTTCACATTACTTTCTCGTTACATTTGTGAGATTTTTATTGAGCAGTTTGCCTCAATCCATGCAGTCAATCCTAAGATTTCCTTATCTTTTATAACACTAATATAACCTTTTATGGTTATATAGGTGTTATCTGTTTATGGCACTAGTTTCGTGAAAAATGAAGTGATTTCTGTAAGAGACGTTAACCACAAAAATACATCCACGTTTTTTTCGAAATCCTCATTGATATCAGAATTTTGGATCAATGTATAGTTACAGTTCTTGATTACTTGATGGTAGTGTTAGAATATAATATTCCGATAGAGAGTGTTCCGTGGGAAATTAGTAACTGTCTTAATCGCAAAGTTTTATAGATAAGCAGTCTCTCCCCAGATAACTTATCACTTGGAAAAGGGCCTCGTAAATACTTTGCTTGTTTACAACTTATTCCTGAGTTGTTTTTTTTTTTTTTTTTTTTTTTTTTTTTTTTTTTTTTTTTTTTTTTACGGCGCATCTACAACTTGGCCATTAGCGCCGCCTTATTCCTTAGTCCTGCCAGTTATCGCTCCAGAAGTCTGTTATGTACACTCGGCAACCAACATGGTCTAGTTCGGTCAAAACTCCTGGCTCCATCGACAACTGGGATTTGACCTCGGATTTTACATCGACCCGTAGATACCAAAAACTATTAGTTTTGGTCCATACTAAAATTATTTGTCTTATTCTTTTGTTTTCTTATTCCTTTATTAAGTATATTTATGTGTGTGTGTATATACATACACACACGCACACACACACACACACATATATATATATATATATATATATATATATATATATATATGTCAAATACCACTCACTGGCTCTCTGTCATATCATCGCCCAGCCCAAACCACGTTACAGAAAAATTTGAAATTTTGCATGGACACTCTCTTTAGGATGTAACCACTCGCTAAGAAAGGATTTTTTTTTCATATTGAAATTTTTAAGTATTTTTAGAGGGGTTTAAAGTTGTGTGAATGTTCAGATTCGCTTAAAGAGCGCAGAACTTGAATTTCCTGCCTACCTCAAGAGAATACAATCAACGTCTGATGAAGCCCATTAGGAGATGGGCGAAATATTACGGCCATGAATCCGACACCGCTGGAGAAAGAAGCCGAGAGACCTGAATAATGGAGCCCCATCGAGGAAGCCTAAAGGAGAAGAATTTCTAGAAATAGACGGTGATTTTGAACCTCATAGAATTTACGCTATACCTGGTTACATACATGGTTCTATCGCACAGTCCAGTACAATTCGTGCAGAAATCATCAAACATGCCTCTGACAACTGGGAAATGTTACACATTAGGGTGTAACCCTTTAATACGCGTTTTCAGTATTTCATAAATAATTATTATTTAAATGTAATGAGCGTAGTATTTTTTCACATGAACTAATAAAGACGTAGAAAAATGGGCGTTTATCGTATAGAGGTGGCTGAAAAATGCAAATAGAACTCTCAGATTGTACATAAGTGAAGAAATCCCCTCACTTGAAGAACTAGTTTTGTTTATATTGAAATCATACAGACCAATGTGGTTTACAATCAAAGCAAGTACACACTTTATAGACGGCCCAAAACTTATTTACCAAGCAAAACAACCTATGAGGTATTTGACAAGAATTTTGCTTGATGTTGTCGAGCCTGTAATTGATCAGAATCGTTTTTCGCCCATCCAGGACACTTACTGTTAGCCATGACTCACGCCCGTCCGACAACCTACGTTTTTGGAACTTAATTTTGTTGGTGGTGGGAACACTGAACGCAATATTAGTTGTAGTAACTTTCCTCATGTCAAGCCTGAGCAGGATTTATTACACACTCACAATAAATATTACCCAAGGTTTCAAAATGTCTCTGGAATAGTTTACTGAAGACCAGCAAGACATTCAGGTGGTACGAAGTAGCTATTCTCATTGTGGGTCAGGAGTTTGAGAAGAGGGACAATGAGGGACATTTGAGAAGAGGGAGAGCAGAGATAGTAAGCTGCTCCGGATTAGTGAAACACCGAGGTTGTGACGCACGCACTCCGGTGATTTTCTGCCAAGCAGAAGAAGGCTACTGTATCAATAGCCCCGTTTATATGTACGCTCCAAAACGACACTCCTGGCGCGCCGCTCCGGAGCGTCGGTTTGTAGTGGCGCATCAGGAGCGTCAGGTTGGAGTGTGGTAGACAAAAAGAGCAACGCTCCTAGACCGCGCACCAGAAGCGTGAGTTTGGAGCGTACGGTCCAATACTCTTCGTGTAAATAAAATATACGAAGGTTTTGGAGCGGCGCGTGGAGTTTCCGCCAGGGTGGAAACTCCACGCGCCGCTCCAACATTCCTAGGTAACTAGTCAGTCGAATTGAACACTTTGCAGTGAAAAGACCACTTTTTTTAAATGAGTTCAAGAAAAATGAGTGCTATTGCTTGTGTAGCAATGTATTTAATGTGTCAAAAGAAACAGAGAAATCCGCAACAAATATAGGTTAAGGAGTGGAGAAGAAATAGAGAACGCTTCGGTCATATGCCTCTTTTGCGGGAGCTGAGAGAAAATAATCCAGAAGATTACAGAAATTATTTAAGAATGGACGACATTACGTTTCAAGTAATTTTAAATTTAATTCGCCCTTATATAACGAAAAAAGATACAATTATGAGAGATAGCATTACTGCGGAAGAACGTTTGGCTGTTACTCTCCGTTATTTAGCCACTGGACGGTCACTTCAAGATCTAAAATTTTCATCTTGTCTCTCAGCACCTGCTTTGTGTTCTATTATTCCAGAAACATGTTGGGCTATTTATACCGCAATGAAAAATAATTATTTACAGGTACATTTTACAAAAAGGAATAACTACTTTTTAATAAAGTCTTCTATTTTTTATGAGACAAAAAATAATTATATACATTATAATTAAATAACATTTTGAGTAGAAATATTCTAAAAACATATTAATTTTACAAGTTTGCTAATTCGTGTTCAAAATAAGATGTATGTGATGAAGTTGAAGATTGGTTTGATAGGGTTAAAACCATCGGGTCTCTTTCAATAATGTCTGTGGTGTGATTTCATTCAATAAACCCTTGCTTAAAATTTTATTTATAGGACACAGCATAAATTGCTTGAACATTGTTCATCTTTTCTAATATTTTGGCCACATTTACTGTACTGATGTCTAGCAATCACTGACTGGCAAAATCTGCAGCGTTTGATTGGAGCAAGTGTGTGGACATGCCGCTGCAGGTCGGAACTTGCACTCCCGGAACGTCGCTCCAGGTCCGCACTCTTGGCATCTCGGTGGCTAGTATTCACACACACAGGATTGGAGCGCCGGTTTGGATCGTCCGCTCCAAAACTGTCGGAAAACCTGTGTGTGTAAACGGGGCTAATTTCTCTAAACGTGACCCTGTCACTCACAACCCTTTGAGTAAAACTGTTTCTGCCGCAGACTTTTACAGCTACATGATAATGGAGCGTGGTAATGAGGACTACATTCTGTTCTTCCGTAATCTTCTTAATCAGTATCTGGTTGACTTGTATGCAAAGATCGAGAGAGAACGTCTACTTTGGATTCGCTGAAAAAAATTGAATCTGAAAGAGTTAAAAAGTCCGTCACGCAGGAGCTGCATAGCTAAGCACTTTCCTCAGAATTTTGGTTGTGTAGACTGGTTTCTAGAACAATTTGCTTAAAATATCCTAGATAAATAAAATAAAAACATGAATAGTTCTCTTTTAATTTTGTAATGAGTAACTGTTCAATTATTAATTTGCTTCCAGAGTTATGTTTACACATGGTACCTACTACACTACTTAATAAATACAATAAACTTCATATTTTCGTCTTTTGAACTGACGCAGGAACAGGATACAGTCACTCTAGTGGTAGAAAGCGCTCCTTGCGGCGGCCTTGCGAACCTATGCTGGCGGGCTATTCTATTGAAATATATTACAAAGTGAACCCCCCTTTCGGATTGACCGATTTAGCTCATTTTTACAAAACTTCTTCCCCATGAGTTACCCACGACGTATACCGCGTTTCGTTACAATACAGCAGAAATTACGACCGGTATGAGTGTATTAGTAATTTGGGTCCGGAGTAAACCCCCCCCCCCTCCTAATGAACCGATTTAGTTTATTTTTACAACACATTTGTACCTGTAGATTACCACGGAAAAAATACAGAGTTTCGTTGAAATGTAACAAATATTACGGCTGGCATGGTCAAATTAGTGTTTTGGGTTCGGGGTAAACCCCCCATTCCGGTGGACCGATTTTGGTGGTTAACGAACTCGTTGAATCGTTCGCTAATTGAATGCTATATACCAAGTCTCGTGACGAAAAAACAAAAACTCTGGCCGCTATCGTGTTAACAGACATATATATATATATATATATATATATATATATATATATATATATATATACAGATATATATAAATTTTAACGGGGGTCATTTTCGGTGTCTACTAGGTAGGATTGATAAACATTTGAAGACATTTTTCAAAAATTCTGTCATGAGTGCATCCTCAATAGCTACTTTCCTTCGGAGGAAAGTGCTAAAAGTGAAGTACACGTACATCTAGGACGTCCTGAACTACTCATAACGTTCACTTGCAATCCAAAATGCCCGGAAATCATACTTGTTTTGAAACAAGGCGGAAAACCTCAAGACAGGCATGATTTAGTAGCACGGATTTTCCATTTGAAAGTGAAACAGATGATTCGCCTCACGAAAGGATATCTTTTTGGCCCTTCAAGATGCCACGTGTATTCTGTGGAATGGCAGGCCAGAACGAATTTAAAATGCGATCAGTGCTGAAATCCCCGATCCGGAAACCGATCCTGCCCTGATATTGTCAAGTCGTCCATTATACACGGCAAATGAGAGACATTAAACAGAAAATCACCTTGCGTAGTAGAAGGTTCATGTACCAAGAAATACCCTCTGCCAAATCTGAAGGAAACTGAAACCGGCAAAGATGGGTACCCCCGATATCGCAGGCGATCACCTTTGGATGGCGCAAATATCGTGGAAATCAATGGGATTAATGTTGACAACAATATATATGGCCGAGTATACATTGTGCACCCTGGCAAAGCCGAGTGCTATTACCTCCGTCTCCACTTGCAAACGAAACATGGCCCCAGCCTTTCCCTGGCCTAAAAACATTAGACGGTGTTGTTCGACCCACATTTCAAGCTGCATGCTCTTAGCTTGCTAGAGGATGACGCGCAATGGGGCCATAATCTCGAGAAGGCCTCTTAAGCTAAGTTCTATTACAGTCACCAAATAATACAAACTTATTTCTCATTTTGTGTAACATGTTTTAATGACAACTTAATTTTACTGCTAAAAGCAAAGAAAATAAAAAAATTAAAAACCGAGGGAAAGAGGTACAACAGGTCTTTCAAAGGCACGAAACCATGGCAACCCGGTGATCTCAAATGAGATTGTCTCAGATTGTAAATATATATATATATATATATATATATATATATATATATATATATATATATATATATATATATACATATATATAAAACGAAAAAATATTGTAAAGAATGAATATATATTTAGGACATAAAATATATAATAAAAAAACAGGAAAATGAATAGAAAAAATGCACATGTTGGAAGCCAAGGCAATCTTATAACCCAGAACGATGTTGTTTCTGGCGATGATTGGAAAATCTATTAGTCGGAGAGCTGGTGACGCACGTTTCATGGAATGTTTTACGATCCTTGAAAGTTTGCTACAGAGCGTCCCTTGAATAGAAACGAAGGTAAGTATTTGTTGGCTAGACCTACCTTGGGAAACCAGACACTACCACCAAAAACAAAAACACTTGATATAACACAGGGGTCTCCAAACTTTCCAGCCTTAGGGCCATACTGATTACTCCAGTAGGCTCCAAGGGCCAAAACCATATTACATTGTTGCCGTTGGTAAAAAGTGAAATAGTCCACTGATGAAAAAAGAAGTCCGAAAAAGTACACAACGTATAAAAAAGTCCGTCACGCAGGAGCTGCATAACTAAGCACTTTCCTCAGAATTTGGGTAGTGTAGATTGCTTTCCAGAACAATTTGTTTAAAATATCCTACATAAATAAAATAAAAACATGAATAGTTCTCTTTTAAATTTCTAATGAGTAACTGATCAATTAATAATTTGCTTCCAGAGTTATGTTTACACATGGTACCTATTACACTACGTAATAAATACAAAAAACCTCATATTATCGTATTTTGATCTAACGCAGGAACAGGATACAGTCACTCTAGTGGTAGAAAGCGCTCCTTGCGGCGGCTTTGTGAACCTACGTCTGACGGGCTTTTCTATTGAAATATATTACAAATTAAACCCCCGCTTTCCCATTGACCGATTCAGCTCATTTTTACAACACTTCTTTCTCATGAGTTACCCACGACGTATACCGCGTTTCGTTACAATACAGCAGAAATTACGACCGGTATGTGTATATTAAGAATTTGGGTCAGGAGTAAACCCCCCCTTCTAATGAACTGATTTAGTTTATTTTTACAACACATATTTACCTGTAGATTACCACTACGAATACCGAGTTTCGTCGAAATATACCAAAAATCACGGCTGGTAGTGGCGAATTGGTATTGTGGGTCTGGAGTAAACCCCCCCTCCTAATGAACCGATTTAGTTTATTTTTACAACACATATTTACCTGTAGATTACCACTATGAATACCGAGTTTCGTCGAAATATACCAAAAATCATGGCTGGTAGTGGCGAATTGGTATTGTCGGTCCGGAGTAAACCCCCCCTCCTTATGAACTGATTTAGTTCATTTTTATATCTCACTTTTCTCTCTATATTACTACTACGAATACCAAGTTTCGTTGAAATATAACAAATATTACGGCTGAAATGGTCAAATTAGTGTTTTGGGCTCGGGGTAAACCCCCCCTTCCGGTGGACCGATTTTGGTGGTTAACGAACTCGTTCAATCGTTTGCTAATTGAATGCTATATACCAAGTTTCGTGACGAAAAAACAAAAACTCTGGCCGCTATCGTGTTAACAGACACATATATATATATATATATATATGCATATATATATATATATATAGATATATATAAATTTTAACGGGGGTCATTTTCGGTGTCTACTAGGTAGGATCGATAAAGATTTGAAGAAATTTTTCAAAAATTCCGTCATGAGTCCAACCTCAATAGCTACTTTCCTTCGGAGGAAAGTGCTAAAAGGCTGCAAATCGGACTAGTCCGCAAAACGGCAACACTGCATATTATTAATTTTCCTGTCATTATCTGTAATTTCTAAATTAGTCTTAGAGTACGAGCCATGAGGAGTAATGTGACACGACATCTGGTGGACACAAGCGGAAATAGGTAGTACCTTCTATCGCTAACAGATGGCGCTAATAGCACGTACAGAATAATCTCGTTGGTACGAGAAAGTTCTGGTGTCTTCCACTCACTTCTAGATGGCAGTAATTGGAATATATAAGAAGGCTAGTGGCGCAACCACAAGTCAGTTCCTATGACACTGTTGTGAAATAAAATAGTACGTACCTCCTTAAAACGTGTTTGTGCGTGTTTAAGTTTAAGACATCTTTGTAACAGTATTTTGATTTGAATTGTTGCTTTTGTGTGTGATTTAGTAGTATGGAAAAGAATCGAAAAATTGATAGTGAATGCAGAAAATTCAAAGATCAGTGAAACATTCAGTATTTCGTAATTGAGTCCAGTAACAAGGCGCTGCTTTATTTGCAACGAAAGCATAGCCGTTCTCAAGGAATATAACATTAAACGTCATTATGAAACAAAACATTTTCAAAATTACTCAAAATATACAGGAAGTTTGCGGACAGAAAAATTCGAAGCTATGAAGCGCGGATTGAAATCGCAGCAATCTTCATTTACAAAACTGAACAAGAGGCTGCAACTCGTGCCAGCTTTCGTGTGGCTCTTGAAATTGCAAAACGTGGAAAACCATTCACCGATGGAGAAATGATCAAAGAATGCATAATTGCAGTAGCCGAAGAAATGTGCCCTGAAAAGGTAAATTTATTAAAAACTGTCAGTATGTCAGCAAACACTGTGGCTCGAAGGGTATAAAATATCGCTGAAAATATAGCCTCTCAACTGTTCGACAAAAATGGACATGTTGAGTGGTTTTCTTTGGCCTTGGATGAGTCAACGGATGTGTCAGATACTGCTCAGGTGTTGATTTATATTCGAGGGGTAGATAAAAGCTATGAAGTGCATGAAGAACTTCTTGATATGTATAGTATTCATGGCACAACTACTGGTAGAGATATTTTTAAAGGAGTTGAAATGGCCATTAATCAAAAGAACCTTCCATGGAAAAACTTGAAATGTATTGCAACTGATGGGGGCAAAAACATGAGTGGGAAAGATAAAGGAGTGGTCGCTCTTGTGTCAAAGGCTGTAGAAAATGACGGTGGTTCAAAACCATTAGTCTTACATTGTATCATTCATCAACAGTCTTTGTGCGGAAAATGTTTGGATATGTCTGAAGTTCTGAAACCAGTCATATCAACTGTTAATTTCATCAGATGTTTTGGGCTGAATCACCGACAATTCCGACAATTTATTGAGGAGATTGGAGAAAATGACTTGCCTTATCATACTGCCGTACGTTGGCTTAGTTGTGGGAAAGTCCTTCAGCGCTTTTTAGCGCGGTTCCTCCCTCCCCCATAGGGAGGAACCCCGCTTATAAGGTTGATACAATGAAACAATCCGGAAGTGCCGAAAAGAAAATTTCGCGTTTCAGAACCCCTAGAGACCGAAAATAACGGTGGTTCAAATTTGTATATATATATATATATATATATATATATATATATATATATATATATATATATATATTTGTCTGTTCGCTCATTTCTGGCTTCCCTGATGGTCCGATTTTGATGAAATTTGGTACAAAAATCAGTCGTCCAATTTGAAAGGTCAAGTTCGTTAACCAGCAAAATCCGCCCACTGGAAGATAGCGTTTGGGGCGAAATTCGCGCAGAAAAAATCGTAACGCTTACGTTTTTGAGTTCATAAGCTTAGTACTCTTTTTATAGGCTTCTTGGGCTAGGAAAACGAATGAAACCATTTTCAAGGCGATAGCTTTAACCGTTTTCGAGAAAATTGGAAAAATAGTTTTTGAATACCATTTTTGGTTTGGGTACTTAGAATCACGGGATTCAGTTGAAACATTATCTGCATGTTCTACTTTCATTAAAACTAATATGTTGAAAGTTATGTAACGTTTGGAGTTAAGGAAGGGTTAGAATAAAATATTTTGGGAACTTCGTATACTTTCATTAATATCTCGAACACGGTTGGGAAATCGTGGTAAGTGGATAGAAACTATTTGAAAGCTTACTAAATTCTCTACAAAAATGATTCTAAAACTATTTTTGATTAGGTTATGTCAATCGGAGAAATAAGTGCTTAAAACTTCAAATACGTCTGTTTTGTTCTTATGAACGGGTTTTTGTCGTTCTTTTTGTAATTTTTGTCTCTTTCCCTTCGTTTTTTATTGCTTTTTATTTTTGTAATTTCTTATGTTAGGAAAATGTATTTGTTTGTAAAACAGGATAGGAAAAATGAGACTCTATTTTTTATTTTAATTTGATTGATCAACAGGTCTTTGCATATGTTTAAAAGCTCTGTTGATATAACCTCTATATCGTTTTTGTTTGATTCAATAATAAGAAATCCTTTTTTTAATGATTTTATGTTTTTAGGCCAGTCTATAATTCCTGTGGGTTAATGTTTTTTAAATTGAAGCTTTAAAGCCTCAACAGGAATATTTGTGTAATCACCCTTCACAGTTAATTTATTAGAATCATGAGTGACCGTTTTTGTGTTACAACTAACAATCTTTGAACACGAAGTTACAATACGAGGCCTTTTCATTCTATTTTTCACCAGCTACCGTGTAACACCTTAGATCTGTTTATATTGTCAGCGCGGTTCCTCACTCCCTTCATAGGGAGGAACCCCGCTTATAAAATTGATCTCAAGAAACAATCCGGAAATGCCGACTAGAAAATTTCGTGTTTCAGAACCCCTAGAGACCGAAAATAACGGTGGTTCAAATTTGTATATATATATATATATATATATATATATATATATATATATATATATTTGTCTGTTAGCTCATTTCTGGCTTCCCTGATGGTCCGATTTTGATGAAATTAGGTACAAAAATCCGTCGTCCAATTTGAAAGGTCTAGTTCGTTAACCAGCATAATCCGACCACTGGAAGATGGCGTTTGGGGCAAAATTCGCGCAAAAAAAATCGCAACGCTTACATTTTTGAGTTCATATGCTTGTAAGTACTCGTTTTGTAGGCTTCTTGGCCTAGGAAAACGAATGGAACCATTTTTAAGGCGATACCTTTAACCGTTTTCGAGAAAATTGGGAACATAGTTGCTGAATAACGTTTTTGGTTTTGTTACATAAAATCATGGGATTTAGTTGAAACATTTTTTGCATGTTCAAATTTTATCAAAACTAATATCTTAAACTTTTGGTTAGGTTTGGAGTTAAGGAAGGGTTAGAATAAAATATTTTATGAACAGACATGAAAAGTTTATGGGGGGGGGGTATATTTTCATTAATATCTCGAACACGGTTGGGAAATTTTCATCAGTGGATAGAAACTATTTGAAAGCTTTCTAAATTCTCTACAGAAAAGATTCTGAAACAAGTTTTGATTAGGTGATGTCAGTCGAAGAAATAAGTGCTTAAAACTTCAAATATGTCTGTTTAGTTCTTATGAACGGGTGTTTGTCATTCACTTTGTAATTTTTGTCTCTTTCCCTTAGTTTTTTATTGATTTTTATTTTTGTAATTTCTTATGTTAGGAAAATGTATTTGTGTGTAAAACAGGATAGGTAAAATGAGACCAATTTTCTATTGCTAGAAATAATGAAAAGTTTTGGGAACTTCGTATAATTTCTTAATAACTCGAAAACGGTTGAAAATCTTGGGTGAAAGGTTACCATTCGAAAGCTTACTAAATGTTGAACAAAGAATGTTCTGACGAAAGTTTTAATTAGGCGATGTCAATTGGAGAAATAAGTGCTTAAAACATTAAAGTAATTGATTTCGTTTATTCGAACGGTTTTTTTTGTCTGTTTTTATTCCTTGTTATTTCTTAATTGCTTATAGTTGGATAATGTATTTTACAATAAAACTGGTTTAGTAAAATAACAAAACAATTTATTGTTAGAAATATAGATTTCCTAGATTTCAAGACCTTGTAACTAGCGGGACCCTTTCTAGAGTTGACCGACCCTTCCAGGTAAGATCGTAAATCAAGACCATTCAAGACTGGTGGAACCAAAATAATAACTGCTTCTATTTTAATCTTCAGGCGATTCGCGAAAGTTGCGAAGCCTTATCAATAAATAAATATTTTAATCTTTCCAAATTAGACTAGGGATAAGAACGGAACCGCGCTAAGATGATGCAGTTCCTGCGAGTCGGACTTTTTTTGAACTTCAAGCAGTGATCGAAATTTGTTTGAATGAAAAGCATCGCCCTCTTACCGAATTACAAAACAACAAATGGCTGTGGAAGTTAGCATTCTATGTTGATTTGACAAAACATGTGAACGAACTGAATTTGAGATTGCAAGGAGAAAACCAGCATCTTCCTGATTTATACACTAATATCAAATCATTCCGGAAGAAATTGACACTGTTTCAATCAGAACTACGAAGTAAATGTTTTTCACATTTTAAAACATGTGAAATATTCAGCTACACCACTGAGACTGAGTTTCCTATCGATTTTGCAATCGAAACTTTGAGTGCTTTGAAAATAAATTTTGATACTTGTTTCTCGGACTTTGATGCCATTGCGAATCAAATTAAGATTTTTCAGAATCCTTTTGATACTGACATTGAAATCCTAACCCCGGAACTTTAAATGGAAATGATTGATCTACAGTGCAGTGATATAATTAAGAACAAATATCAAAACTCATCTTTGTTGGAATTTTATAAGAGTCTTCCACTGGCACAATTTGATAATTTGTATAAATTTGCTCGTGGGCCGGTTTCTGTTTTTGGTACTACTTATTTGTGTGAGAAGACCTTCTCCAAAATGAAGTACACAAAAAATGTTTACAGATCTAAATTTAATACAGATGAGCATCTTAAATCTCTTTTAATAAT
The DNA here is from genome assembly GCA_946811695.1 of Gonocerus acuteangulatus. Taxonomy (NCBI): domain Eukaryota; kingdom Metazoa; phylum Arthropoda; class Insecta; order Hemiptera; family Coreidae; genus Gonocerus; species Gonocerus acuteangulatus. The sequence continues at coordinate 35,637,180 of OX328123.1, forward strand.
TGGTACAAGTAAAATTAGTCCACAACTACAAACTATTGTCAGTGGAAAATCTCAATTACATAAATCTCATTAGTATTTCATATGTCATTATGCTTGTTATAAGTTATGTTTTTATTTAAAATGTATAAAATGTTAGTTGGATTCATTTCAATAATTTGTTAGTTATTATATACTGAAGTTAAATTTTCTGCATATTATACATGTCTTTACTCATTACAATTCTGTGTTTCTTCATCCAACTTATCACAAAAACAATAACAATAAGCCTACAACAATGTTATGAGTAGTTAGCCCATGACCATATCAATGTAGATGTCGATATTAATAATTATTCAACATAAAATTAGAATACTTCAGTAAACTAAATTTAATTTGCTATAAAAAATATGTTCTTTAAAAGGAGTTTTCAAGTATGCTAGCTCTCCGCGGGCCGGATGTGGCCCTCGGGCCGTAGTTTGGAGACCCCTGATATAACATATTAAAAAAAAGCAAAAAAAAAAGTTTTTTTGTTTACGTGTTAACCCCGTAAAAGTGTGCCCTATTTACATTCATTGTAAAATTGCCTTAATTTTACATTAAATATTGTTGGATTGTGAATAAAGTACTTCTTTGGGGGGAAATATATTTTTGCACCTTTCCCCTATGCGCAGAACCTGATGTCGCAAGGTAACTAGCCAACGCATACTTATCTTCGTATCTAGCCAGGAGACACTGTAGCAAAATTTCAAGATTCATCACAACTTCATGGAATGTACGTTACCAGCTCTTGGAATATATGTAAGTATTCTTATTTAGTTTGCTTTACACCCGTATATCTCACTCTACTACTAGTCCTGAAAATATAGAGAAAGCCGTAAATTTTATAGTTAGAGATGTTTTATATCTTAAGTTTTATATGTTGAAGGGTTTTTTGTTGAAGAAGAAAAAAACTTGTTTATTTTTAATATTTACATCTGGTATGCTATATAAAATCCCTGGCTGGCCTCCCACTCATAGGTTCATTGATGGGTAGGTTGTTCCAGAAGGCGGAGTGTCCGAACTCGTAGGTCCTGTTTGGGAAGATGTCTGTCGGCGAATGGATGAACACGTAATCCATGAGACCGTTCATAGCTTCACTCCTGTTGATGGGGCGCCAGTTAACGTCACCGATGCTTGGGTATCTATTCAACGAATATAGAGATATTAAAAGATCATCTTGGAGTATGCTTTGATAACAAGGTTCATACTAGTCAATTTGAAAGCTAGTCAATTATCAATGAAAAAAAAAATTAATACATTCGTCAATATATGTGTTAAATTTGCTTAACGCGTTAAAAATTCTTTTCATGCCTCATACTAGCCAAGAGCCTCCGTCGCGCTGGATGCACAGCGAAGCACATTCCTCCGTAAAAAATGTGCGTGTGTGTAAATATAAATAAATAAATATATATATATGTATATATATATATATATATATATATATATAAATAAATATATATATATGTATATGTATATATATATATATATATATATATATATATATATATATATATATATATACATAAAGCCTGCCTTAAAGGTTGACAGACCTTAAAGAAAACTCAAAAAAAAAATAAGTAAAACACTGAAATCATTAAATATAAAATGTCGTGAAGAATAATTGTTATTCATTTCTGATATTATCCCAAAAATAAACACCATATTAGTGTTATTTGTCAGTTGTTTTGCCTCTTACATTTATCAGATGTAATATTCAATTACATTATAAATTTGAGAGATAATCTCAGTTCTGAGTATGCCGCTGGAAAGGTAATTAAATTTTAGAGCTTTTGTAAGATTTGCAGTTTGTAGAATATTTTTTTGGAGTTGTTATTCTCGAAAGTTTTAGCTAATTAGATTTTTTTTTATTATCATTTTCTTGCGGATAGAAAAAAATAATCGTGAACATTGAAAGTGCTATAGCAAATGTAACGCACATTTAAAAAAAATAAGATAACGTTGAAACATAATGTGTACTAGTAGAGAAAATTGGAGCTTTTCCTCGAAAAACACGTTTTTTTTTTGTTTTTTGTTTTTTTTTGTTTTTTTTTTCAAAATAACTTTTAGAACAGCATAGCTCTGGAACAAGACGAGATAGAAACATGCGGTTGGTAACTACATTTTTGGTCTAGTCTCACCCCCTTGAGTATTATTATTTACTTGTGATTCACCCTGTATACAAGAAACTTCCTGGGTAATACCAATTTTGAAGCTATAAAAAAAAGTGCTATAAACAATTGTCTTACTTAGCACTAAAACTGAGAAATTTCTGCAACATAGAAAAACGATCAACAATAAGGTTTTTGGGATCACAACTACAAATAAAACCGCGCTAAAATGGAAAGGCAATATTAGATAGCTAATATTGCTTATCGTAGAAGGTAGAAAAATAATGTCTCTCCACTGTTTTTCAAAGTATTTATTAGCAAAAGCTTTTCGAGAACATGGTTCTCATCGTCAGTGCATCTACAATTTTCACAAAAACACGCATATATTAATTACAGAAATATTTATAAGTATTCTTATTACTAAAGCTATGACAAATAATGTTACCTATTACTCCACCGGTAGTACTGCTAACAGCCTCTCCGAACAGGTGTGAGGTAATGAGACTATTCCGGGTGAGCAGAGTATATATATTGACGTTGGATATTGGAGATCACAAGAATCAAGGTTGTTGAACCAGAGACCACTGAACTTTCTGTTGGAGACAGTGTATGGGGAAGGATTATGTCGGGTTATTTGATGTCATGTGTGTGAAGGGGTAGTCAGTCTGAAGGTGTCAGAGTAAGGGATGACGGGTCTGTCAGGTGGTGGGTCCGAAGGATGGCGTCTTTTGTTGGGATATGAAAATTTTCCTAAGGTCTGATGTTGGGAAGTTTATTTGTTCGTTTAGTAATAAATCTTTATTAAGGTGAATGGCCTTTTCTATTTCTAACATTTCATGATAATTGGATTTCTTAGAATAATTTATTTTTTTTTAAATTTTGATTCCCGTTTGTGTGTTAAATTGGTGTGCTGTATTTTTGATGTGTTCTGCAAAATTTGAGTGAATGTTGTGGTTGTGTATAGCTTTAACGTGTTCGTCTATTCTTTGTGAGAACTTGCGATATGTTCTCCCAATGTAAATTTTTTTGTACGAGCATTCTAATTGGTAAATTCCACTTTTATCAAATTCTTTTATTTCATCTTTAGTGTGTGATAATGACTTTTTGGTATTAAATGTATTCTTAAAGGAAACTTTGGCTGTGTCTTTCAAAATGTTTTTTAATTTTTCTGAAATTGGTCCTAAATATGGTATCGAAATGTACCTTGTATTGGAAATTATTGGCGTTAGTGTCGGGAAAACAACTTTAAGAGTCAGAGATTTTTCCTTATTACGTATAAGTTTGTCTATAATTTTGTGTGAGTAGCCGTTGTTAGACGCAATTTGTTTAATTGTATTTATTTCACTTTGATAATTTTCTAGGAAATAATTCTAGATAATTATTATTAGGAGAGACATTATTTTTCTACCTTCTACGAAATCGAGAACTCCACAAATAACGCTGCATACATCACAAATATTGCTTATATCAAATATTAGCTATATTCTACAAGTAATAAGGTTTAATAAATGCTAGTTTGATTTGTTTTTTTCACTCCAGGCACAACTGTTTGGCACGCCAGAGTCGATCCATACAATAAAGGAGCTTGGTTGTCCTTATCTAGTTGCATATAACGAGGGTGTTCCAATAGGAATTAGTTTTGACCTTGGTATCGGGGTAGATATTCATCTCAATATTATATATTTACTGTAAAATATTTAATGGAACAGCTATAATCAGTATTCCATCAAACCACAAACATTTTCTTAATGGCACATGACAACTTGGAAACGACCAACTCAATAGAGAAATGATCAGGAAGGATTATGATCTTGTTATAAGACAAGTACATTTTATAATAAATGTAAATAAACATTTTAAAATGCACTATACCCGTTGATAGCGAAATTTGCCCATAAAGAGCTCATGATGTTGACCATCGCCCTATCACTAGGTAGGTGTTCCGGCATTCCGATGTAAGTAGCGTTGAAAATGTAAATAGTGTCATCCCCGTGGCAGACTCCTGCAACCAAAATACACAGCAACATCAATCTTCTAGCATGCAAAGAAAGGAAATGTAACTGACTAGAGACATTACTATAAATATAGTTACCCCAGTTGTAGTCCGTTCCACTGAAGACCTCGGAAGCACTGTACTGTCCACGATAGCCGAACTGATAAAAGTAGATTGGATGAGGTTGGACGTAGGCCTGGATCCTGGCTGCAACCTCCACGTCGTTAGTGATGGTCCTGTCGCCCACCATCTACCAGCAAAGAGTAAACCAAACATTCCTCAATTGCTACAAATGTATTTTTCGTTTCATTATACGTGTTACTTATCTTGGACTTATTGTTATTTATTGCATAATAGGATTAATTTATTTTTAATTTATTTATTGTACCTAGTCCAAAAAATCAGTATCCTCTGAAAATAGTTATTCCAAGAAATCAGCATGCTCATTGCAGTTATATGTATTTATGTGCGCTCTATGTTGTGTGTCTTTGGAAAAAAAGAAAAGGCAGCAGCCCTGTCCTGGCTAGGAAAGGGTGGTGACGTTTAGATAACCTGTCCTAAAATTCTGAGTTAATTATAATGAACGTTAAAATATAATTATTTTATATTTGTAATTGGGGGCGAGGTTAGCTCAGTGGTAGATCACTGGACTTATAAGTTGGAGGACCTGAGTTCAAATCCCGAGCAAGGACTAAAGATTTTTTCTTCAAGTGTCTTCGCTCATAGGTTGAATTCGGCCTCCCTGACCGTCCCTAGGCCAACCCAGCCTTTAATTAATTTAATAATGGGTATTTTGGGTGCTAATGACTATAGCAGTCGAAGCACCCCAGGGGAAAATCAGGCGGCCGGAGCATAGTACTGACCACACTATCTCCCTTGTGTGCCGTATGTTCAAGAATCAGATACCTCTGTAGTATCTGCCCCTCCGGGCCCTCGTGACCTGTTACGGGACTGATTTTTTAATATTTTTAATTATTAGTTGATTATAATTTAATCATTGGAGACCCGGTAGTCGTGAGGGTTAAGGCGTGAGCTCTTAACACTCCGTGCCAAAGGTCGTGGGATCGATTCCCACTAGGGGCGGTGGCTTTTCTTTCGAAAAAAGAAAAGGCATCACCCCTATCCTGGCTAGAAAAGGGTGGTAACCTATAGATAACCCGTCCTAAAATTCGCAGTTAATAATAAATGGACGTTAAAATTTAAATAAATAAATAATATAATCATTTAGTTCGGGAAAATATATTTTTATGGGTGTCATATAGTTTTAATTGGCTACTTAAAGAGAGAACTTAAACTTTTTTATGTGTATTTATATATATATATATATATATATATATATATATATTACGTTGACACTATTTAAAGAGTTTATCGCCTAAGTTGTGGAACTCTATATAAAAAAAAATTAATTAAAATGGTCCACAAAACATGGGGCAACGCGTCATGCGAGGATGTACAAAAGAGAAAAAAGAAATTATTAATAGGCAAAATAATTCATATTATTCTTAAGTATATGATTTATAGACTTTACCTTTATTATAGTCTGATTCTCTAGGTAGGTGATGGGCCTATCTTCGAAGTAGAATTCTCTAATCCTGGTACTGGTGTTGTGCATGTTCTTTGCAGATACTGTATACCTGTAGTCGAACAGTGAAGGTGCAACTTCCAGGAAATGGTCGTTCAACGCTTCCAAGCCGGTAGCGTTCGCCAGAAACGCTAGAATAAAGAGGCTTGTTTTCGTTAAATTCATTTGATGTCACCGTACACGAATAATGGTCGAGGAAAATTATTCCTCGGGAAGTTGGGATTTGGAGATTCACGGTTCACTCAAAAATGCCTGATGACAAAACTGGCAATTGGTTGGATTATGAAAAAAATCAATGTATCCGTGAATTTGCAACTAAATTGTGCTTAAAAATACACCTAATATGATCCTTTAAATATTCAATTCTGTTCAGTAGATTTTGAGATAGGCAATAACAACACGTATTTTTGAGCACTTTTCAAGCCGCTTTCTGATTTCAATTTGGGTAAAGATTTGTAGAGATATTCAATTGACTGATTTGAAATCTGTAAAATTATCCAATTAGGCGGAAAGTCAATAAAACTACGCCACACATTTTCACACTTTTTATTAGACTTCCCTACATGTTTCGCACCATTTTAGTGCTTCTTCAGGAAACATACTTAAAACATAACTTCAACCTCAACTTGTGGAGGAGAACCTTCCGCTAGCAGGGCCTCGTCTAGACGTAGTTTTATTGACTTTTCGCACTATTGGGTAATTCTATACATTTGAGCAAAGGGTCATTTAATGATTAATCTGTAAACAAAAAAATTGACGGCTTAAATGCCTTAGTTTAAAAAAAAAAAAAAAAAAAAAAAATCCACATTTTGTTTCGTAGAATATGAAGTACCTACATCCATTGTAAGTCGCTCAAAAAATTATTTTTAAAAAACGCCTATTTTTGCCGTATATTTCATACGAATCGCTATTTTGTTTAGCTGCGAATGGGTTTAAAAATTTCTGAATCATAACATTATAGAAAATTCTTTTATTAACATTGTAGAAAATTTAATTACGAATCTATTGGCGCCTTGGGAAGGTCTCTGACATAAATACTTTTGAAGTAAAAACCGAAGGAAGTACAAAAAACCGTGATTTTTTCAAATTAACACGAAATAAAATGTTCTTTTCAGCGAGTGCTTGAAAAATTGGTTTATTATTGGGATTTTCATAGTTTGAACTCGAATCGTGTCCAAGTTGATCATTAATATATGCTGATAGCATATTTAATGATGTTTTGTAATTAATTTTATATTAGGAGAGATATTGAATATTTATAACTGGCTAGTGGAGCGATTAACCTTAAGGCCAACTGTTGAGGTCAAATCCAAAGAGGGCTTGGAAATTCCTTACAGACAGTTTGCAGAAAGTAGCCATCATAATGACAACATATTTTTATATCTAAAAGCATTATCTTCCACTAAATGACTCTTTTACTTCTTTTCTTTTATTTATTACGTATTATTTAATAATTTTTTATATAATTATATAATATTTGTTATATTTTTTAACTATTTTAAAATAAATTATTTTATGTGCAATTTTGTCGGCCCGGTGGCCGAGATTACTAATTTATATTTTAACGTCCAGTTATACATATAACATATGTACACTTACGTAACAACACGTTTCTAGCCATGCTAGGGCCGATGCCACTTCATTCTTCGAAAAAAAAAAACCATTACCCCAAGTGGGCGAATCAAATCTACGACAAGACCATCGGCACGGAGTGCTCGCGGATTTGGGGCCTCCAGAACACAATTACATAAAAAAAATATAATTGAATCAGTTAATAATAAATATAAAAGAGTAAATCTGTTTCTTTATTTTTTTTATATGCAGGTCACTTTAAAAACATTATTCAACAATAGGCAGTCAATACACTATCCATCTTCATGAGAAATGTTTTTGTTTTTTTTTCATACAGGAGAGTTGTTCGCCGCTTGTAGAGCGAAACCACTGACTCAGGACTTAAACGCTTACCGCCAGCGTCTAATAAATCGCACAAAATATACTCATTTTATTTATTAATTACACTGACCAACAACAAATATGTTTCGGGCTTAAAAATACCCAATTTTTATGTATTTTCACCCCCTGAGTTCAAAAATCTCCTCGAAAATTATCAATTAGCTCTTGTTTTCAAGATACAGTAACATGACACTTTTTATAAAAAGTGACATGTTTGGTTTAGTCCGTTAACAGGTGTACCAACATCCAAAAACTAAATTTCTCAACAAAGTGAAAGTAGAGCATGTATACATGCTCTACTTTCACTTTGTTGAGAAATTTAGTTTTTGGATGTTGGTACACCTGATAACGGACTAAACCAAACGTTGTACAGCTATTTTGAAGTTATATACATGAAAGAGACTTATGAAAACATGAAAGCTCTCCTCCACTCAATCAAATATACTGAACACAATTAGAAAATCTGTGGTGAACTAAATGTCATCGCTATACTTTTAGGAATGCAACTGTGGTACACTAAATACTACTGCTTTTTATGTATGTGGGACAGTAGGGATAAGAAATTACATTACAATCAAACAGACTGGCCTGCAAGAAATCTTGGCCCTAGTGAAAAAAATGTTGTTGCACTGCCTCTCGTCGACCCGAAAGGTACATTTCTTCCACCACTACGTATAAAACTCGGTTTGATGAAAAACTTGGTCAAAGGCATGAACAAAGAAGGAGAGGCCTTTAGGTATTTGAAGGGAAAATTTGCTTTCTTACGTGATGCAAAAGTTAAGGAAGGTGTTTTTGTTGGGCCACAAATTCGGGAGCTTGTGAAGGATCCTGCGTTTGAGAGTTTTGGAAGGGAAAGAAAAGAAAGCTTGGAATGCGTTCAAGGGAGTTATTAAAGGTTTTTTGAGGAACAAAAGAGAAGATAACTATGTTCAGTTGATGAGGATACTTCTACAAAAATATCATGAACTTGGATGCAACATGTCTCTCAAAATTCATTTTCTACATTCTCATCTAGACTTCCCCCCCCCCAGTTGTGGTGCGGTGAGTGATGAACACGGTGAGAGATTCCATCAGGATATTTCTGTGATGGAACTAAGATATCAGGGCCGTTGGAATGAATCAATGCTTGCAGATTACTTTTGGTGCGTGTGTAGGGATGCTCCACAACTAACCTACAAGCTATGAAATCCACATGATGTTAATAATATCCAACCTCGCAAGTATTCTCCCATAAATTTTCAACTCCTGAAAAATATAACTACTATTCAATAAATCCAAATTAATTTATAATGTTGATAAACTTATGGTTTAAAATTTACAGATTTGCCTCAATTTGTTAACGTTATATATTTTGACCCATGGTGTATCACAGATACTAGAGCTAATAACATTTCTTCATTGTCATTTTCGTTTTTTTTTTTCAACCCAAAATTAGTAGGATTTGACTCATGAAGTGAAGGAAACATTACAAAAATATTTTTTTTTTGGCCAGTGTTATCTGAGGGAAATTTACACTTACAGCTTGCTGGATAAAGGCCTTCCTGAGTAACTACACTAAACATCATGACCGATTCGAATCCTTCACCAGTTCTCATCAGCTGATAAGGATACTGCGTCAGGAACCTGTTCTCTCCGGCCACCTCCACGACAGGCCCATATAGTCCGGGAGGCGTGATGTAGAAATCCTGCAGAATGTTCATTTAGGTTAGGAACTGTAGAGCAGACGGATCACCACTTAGTATAGAGTAGCGAACAAGGTTAGAATGAGAAGAACGATGTAAATAACAATGTTATGGTAGATCTCTTTATGTTCGCTAGAGAAAGATGAAAAGATTATGATCACTTTTATACTCAATATAACGAAACACTATAATTATCTGAGTAAGCGTCTATTGACACAGAGTGAGTTCATAGGATATTTAAATAACAAAAATTAGGGCACATTCTGCAAGTCCGGAGAAAGACCATGGAATTATAGGAAAAAGACCATTGGGTATTATATTTATTACTAATAGAGCGTTTATTCCCGGTCGCCAGAGAGAAAACCTCCGTTTGTGACGGCAATCCGATGACACAAATCTACAAGAACATTTTAGCTCCTGAACCAATAGATCATGAAAATAACCGTGGGTCATAGCAGCTAGGGCTATATTATTGCAGCTCACAAAAGGCAACATATATGCAACGAGGGGAATTTTCTATAGCAATTAGGTAGTAAAGATGAAGATTTGAACAAAAATCTCAAAAATTGTTTTACGAGTAAAACCTCAAAAGATACTGAAAGCTAAATAAAAAAAAAACAGATTTGACATTTTTTAGAAGAGGATCAAGCTGAAGTAACACTGAGAGGGAACGCCATCCAAGATGGGAGCGGGTTCCAATAAACGTTCAAGACCTATATTAAGCATACAGACCATTTTAATTGCCAACTTGTTTAGGTTGTTAGTAAGGGGTCTAACTACTTGATTTGGACTATAGGATACATGTGCTCACCTCAAGCTGATTCTGACGAAGGATAATGTCCTCAGCAGATACATTCCTGAGGCAATTGACAAGTTTCTCGGTGTCATCAGAGTCACAGCCAACGCCCTGCGCCAAGAAGTGAGTTTTGAAGAGTGGAGCCTTCTCGTATGCACAGGGGAAGGTAGGGGCACCGCTCATGCAGATACCTCGTTTGAACAGACCTGTGCAAGATAAGGGAAGGAGGTAGAATCAAAGAAGAATCAGAAGTACTTTTAATTCGACTTGGATTTCTTCTGACCCCTCCCCCTATGTCTCTGCACCGATACACTGCTAAACTATTTAAGTGGCAATTCAGCTGCAAGTAGTTTTTTAAAAAATCCAACAGAATTAGCTGTGTGTCTGCGGTAATAGTTGATCTATGTGCTACCCGTTCTTCTGCTGTTGAATAACAAAGACTGACACTTGTTGACATCATGGCTTTGAATAATGATAATTTAAACAATTCATAAGCTTTTGATGATGACCCTGATTCAATTACGACTTTAGGAAAAAACAGAAATTATCCAAAATGCAGACAGTGCCAAACGTTCAAAACATTATAAGCTCTGCTAGAAAAGCAAACCCTTTCAAGGTCTTAAGCATGGCAATTTTTTTTGTTCAAAATTTTGAAGACTTAAAAAAAAGTTATTTTGATTTAAAAATACCATAAGTTTCATGGTCGAATGTTGACAAAAACTAACCTGGGTATGTCCTGAACAAGAAGATTTAATTAGATTCTCGACAGGGAGAAAAGCTATGTACTAAAGAAAAACGTGGCCATGCAAGACATAGTTTTGTCATAACTGAACATGCTGACAAATGTAGTCTCTTTAACAGAAAAAAAAGATCTCTCTAGTTTTCTTATCAGGTATAACAATGGTCGTCGATCTGTTTGCAAAATTGTCATAATAATTTCTGTAATCTTAGTATATTTTCAATATTTAAAAAAAAAAATTAAATATTTTTTTTTACGATATAAAATGTCATATATATATATATATATATATATATATATATATATATATATATATATATATATATATATAATTTTTAAATAAATATTTTCATTTTTTTGAAAGGTATGATGTTTTTGTGGGTTTTCCGGAAAACTACTTATTGACACTTAGATCACTTCCCATTTCACGTCTCCATTTGTATAAATAAACGGGTCTGGATAAAGCATTGGAACAATTTATAAACGACGATGAGTAAGATGGAAGGCCTTGAAGAAAATCCAGTTCAATGCTTCTTAAAATAATAATTAACTTATTTTGGATTATATCAAGTGGTTGTGTCAAGTGGAGTATAATTTTATCCCGTCATCATTATCCATTCTAAACTAGTTACTATGATAATACTGTATACCTCTTGACATCCTAGACAAGTAATGGTAGAGGACACTCGCAGCTCCAGCCGAAGTTCCGCCCAATGTGACGTCATCAGGATTTCCACCGAAAGAAGCGATGTTGTCTCGGATCCACCTCATGGCAGCTACTTGATCTTTCAAGCCATTATTCCCGGGAGATACTTCATCTTCCGTGCAAAGGAATCCTGTAAGGAATGAAAGAAGAAATAGAAGGTAACCAGCTGGATCGACAAGGAGAGATCTGAGTGAATCACTTATCATGTTACCTAGGGCTCCTAGCCTGTAGTTAGTTGTAACGAGAATGATGTCGTAGTCAAGTAGGTATCGAGGACCGTAAAAAGACCCAGCGAATGCGACGTAGGCCCCTCCATGGATGTACAAAATAATAGGAAGGGACAAGTTGCTTGAAGCTGAAGGTAGCTTAAAATAAAAGTGAAATCAATAAGCAATGGGAATATATGACATCACTTTAGATTCAATATATAACAACTATATATAAGAGTGTGCTCCAATACCTGCGGTGTGTAGACATTCAAGTAGAGGCAGTCCTCGTCACCAATGTAGTCGTGGCCGAATATTTGAGGACATGCAGGAGCCATCTCTCCAGCGTCGAGTGTGGTATTCCATGGCTGCACAGGTTGAGGTTCCTGTCACAAATCATTTCAACTAAACAGCTGGTCTATACATAATTGACAAAGGCCTTGAAGGCAGTAGTTTGTCTTCCGTTAGCTTCACGTTATCTTCTTATTTGTATCCTAATCAGTTTGGAATACCCAACTGTAAAGAAACTCTGAACAATCAGATTTAACATGGAAAGTAGCTGTTCAACTAGAGAGATGACAAAGGTTCCCAATTCTTGGTAATTGTGTAATGAGGTATGCTGTCCTGCATAATATTGCTAAAAATCTTAAATTCCCTTTAAATTATGATGAAATTGACCAAGTTGCAGACTGCGTTGCTACAAAAGTTCATGGAGAAGAAAAGCGAAATAAAATGTTAGCCTTTTTATCTTCAAATTATCAGAATGCCTAACGCCTAATTAATTAGTATATTTGATTTAATACAATTTGTATAATAACTTAAGTTGTACATTACTCTCTTTGTTTATTAAATCAATATAATTTTTTATATAACAAATCTCAATCTAGTGATTACTTATCAGTTATTTGATTACTTATTATAATTGCTTATCCGTTGTTTTACGCCACATCTGCTTCTTAGCCATTCGGTCAACCTACGATATCTTCGAAACAATTCTATCAGTTTTGCGAAAGAATATTATAACTAGCTTTGAATTAAATTTGTTCTCAGTCTGTAAACCACCTAAAGTCCCTGAGCGCACGAATAGGTAATCAGGTTATAGAAATTAAACAATCGAGGATCAAGAAGTAGGGGGGACGTGGGGGGCGAATCATAAATTTCGATAGCTCCACGATTAGCTTCTGTGAGAGCTTTACAATCTCTCACGCTCCAGTATTTATTTTTTTTTTATTTTTTTTTTTTTTGGGTGTGTGTTTAACGGCGTATCAACATTAGGGCTATTAACGCCGGGCTGTCTACAGTTTTCCACCCTTTTTTTATAGTGCCAACAGCACGTGGTCGGTCACCCATTCAGGTACTGGCAATGTACGACATTGCATAACCGGTACACTCAACGTGGCTATGGCCGTTGGCACGTTCCAAGCCGTGGCACGTACCGTGATTGAGTTCCTAGCTGTACCCTGCATGTCGGCGCTAATGGTCAAGTTGTCGAAGCGACGTTAAAAAAAAGAAATAAAATAAATAAATAAAAAAAAAAACGTTTACGTTTCATTATTCATAGATCATGGAACAATGGGCCGTTTAAATTTACACTTGCACGCATTAATAAATGAATATATAGTAGTAGACCTATCGAGTCGTGGGTTCGACACCCACTAAGGGGGTTGTGGCTTTTCTATAGAAAAAAGAAAAGGCATCAGCCCTATCCTACCTAGAAAAGGATGGTAACTTATAGATAACCCGTCCTAAAATTCTTAGTTAATAATAATGGACGTTAAAATTGAAATAAATAACATACGTTATTTCCACAAATGCGCTTGTTTCATTTTCCAATGTTTCCTTCAGCCGTTAAGGTGGCAATTCGCCATACTAATGGCGTCTTTGAGGATTGTTTTGCTGATCCGAAATAGCATCTTGTTTTTGAGTTTGAATCACCTCACAAACTCCGGGATGTATTGCGTTATGGTTCCTCGAGCTCCAAACAGAAGTCCTATCACTTCCCATTTTTGAATATCATATTTCTCTTTGAAGAAAGGGATGCAGTCCTCATGTATCAGGTTTTCTTTCCTTCGTCGACTGCTATAGGTTGGTCCACGTCTAATTCAAACCGAATATTCGGGTCCAATATAGTGCCTGAAGAGGTTTTCCAATTGATTATCACTGTCGGCGCTTCGATTTGATCCTTGATCGGCGACACTGTAACTCTTCAAACACATCTTATCCCTCTTTCTATCTGAACATGTCGGCTATGATGGTACGTATTTTATGGCGCCAGCTAATCCTCATTAACTCAGTCTTCCGGCAGACACCCAGGATGTGCGGAAGGGTTTCAGGCTCCTTGAAGGCACTGCAACGGAAACCTGAGCCCCTACTACGGGTATTGAATTACAATTCAGTTTGATAGCCGTGGACCACTTACTACTAGACAATCCTGATTTGGAGGATATCCAGGAGTTTCCTTTCTTGAATTGTGAGAAATCGATTACGCCTTTGCCTTTGAAGGAAGCCCACTAGTCGAAACACCTCTCACTAATGGCCTCGTGTTCCGAACATTTCTGAGATCATCTAAACCCAGGTTTTCACCAGATTCCCTGATCTCTGCTTCGAGTCCTTGAGATGATTTCGTTATTGTTCTCGAGTAACTTATGGGAGTAACCCAGGGATTGTTGGCACGCTGGAGAAATCCTTCCCACTTTGGTCTATTTAGACCTAAGCCTCGTTTATTTCGGGGAGAATACAGTACTTCGACGGGACAATCAGTTGGTAGAGATAGAATTTCCTTGGCTGAATTTCGTATCATTTTGTAGACATCCTCTAGAAAGCCAGAATTGAGATCTTTAAGGAGTGCACATTGGAGAAAGTAAATGAGTGTTCGCCAAATGTAATTATTGATTATTGTCAGTTTCTGATCAGATTTGAGTAAATAGCTGATTTTCAGTTTGTCTATTTTATTCTTTAGTCTAACAATGACGTCTTGTGAGTTATCTCATCCTGAAAGTTAACACCAAGATATTTCGCATTTTCAGTTTTGGAGATACAATTTTTACTCAGTCCCATCAATCAATTTTACCAATCCATCTACCATCTCCCATTATTAATATTAATTCCTACGCATTTCCCCATGTTCAACTTCATTCCAATCATGTTAAGAAAATTCCTTGTCATATTTAAAAGGTGCTTTCCGGCTTCAAAATTATTTGCTATTTGAACAAAATCATCTGCAAAAGTCAACGCATTAATTGGCATAAGGTCATCGTCTATTTTATACCCGTACTCGTCTGTTACTTCTTTTTCCTCTGGTTCTCGTAGTAATTCAATAGCTAAATTGAAGATTAGGGGCGAAGGTGGGCAACCTTGAGGAACGCCAAGATTTATTTCGATGTCCTTCGTACGAATACCTTTGTCCAGATAAATGTTTTTTAGAAGCATTTGAATTAGATTTCGAAGATTACTAGTGATGGGATAGAAGTTTAAAGACTTCTCTATGTGGGAATGTCCAAATGTCTAAAAATTAAAGGAAGCAATTCTTTTTGTTTAGTTTTGCATCTTGTAAAAACCGTTGAGAATGGAGGAGTTAATGAAAGTACCCGCGGGTACTTTTTCCTGGATTTTCCAGGATTTTTTTATAAACAAAAATAATTTTCTAGCTTGGATTTTAAAGTCCTTTCAATAATCCTCCTTACCATCGAGAATAAGGTGATGGGCCTCCAGTTAGATAGTCTTTATCGCCTCCTTGGAACAATAGGATTGTTCTTTCTGCTGATAGAAGAGGAATAACACCATCTTAGCATATGCGTACTAATTGAACACAGGATTTTCATACATTTCACGTCCTTTATTATCTTCAATGGAATCCAATCTGGTCCTGGTGAAGTATCGGAGGACATACGTCATCGCATTCGTTATGTCTTCGTCACTAAGTTCAGGAGAGAATTCTAAGTCAGTTTCGTCAGCAGAATTCTCAAAATAGTGGCCCAAAGTTTTATTTTCAGCCATTACAAATTCCATTATTTTTTTAAAAAAATCATGGATAATAATAATAAATCTTTAATAAGGTTATCAAAAGTTTCGTCATTCCTAACCTTAAGGGCTTCATTGATTTTTGCCTCCCATTCTAGGATTTCCAATTTCCATTTTGTTAGGATAAAGTTAAATCAATAAATAATTCTAGAAATTATAAAATAACTTCATGTTTAGTTTTCTATTTCATAAAGAAATACCTAATCAATGTTTTAAAAAACTCTTTCGTTATGTATAACAACAGATACTATTTTTTTTTTTCTTTTCAGGAATTTTGATTGAAAACTTTTTACCGACTTTTTTTGTGACTATCTTTACAGACTTGTTACTTACAGGCACTGGCTTATAGTTGCGTGGGACTTTATCATTTATAGTGCCTGGAGCCGCTTGAAATCGAATAAATTAGTTTTCAATGAATTTTCACGTTTTGTTGCAAAGAGATCACATATGATATTTGTATCATCAGGGTGTCCCCCCTATTTGTAGGTCAGGGTTTCATTTCAACATGTAGTAGAGCTATTCAATATTTGGCCTGTTTTCAAAACTATTTTTTTTTTTTTTTTTTTTTTTTTTTTTTTTTTTTTTTTTTTTTTTTTTTATGAAAAACTGAGTTTCCAGATTTCTGGTTAATGTATAGCAAATAACGACCATATTTTTAGAATTTAAATGAAATTTTTAAAAAGAAACATCCATTATTGTAATGTTGTCATATAAATTAAGAGCTATAATAACAGCCAGAAGTGAACTATTATTAGTGTTTTCTTAAATTATTCAATATATTCTTAATCAGCTATTTAAAAACTTAGAGGTTTGCCTCCGCCTCAGAAGTTACCTTATTTAACCCTGAATAACCTCATCTTTTTTCTTTAAAAATTAATGTTTTTTTTTTTATTTTTTTTTATTTTATTTTTTCATTTTTAACCTTCCTGAAGAATGTAAAAGAAAAAAAACAAATCAGTCCCGTAACAGGCCACGAGGGCCCTGAGGGGCAGATACTATAGAGGTATCTGATTCACGACCATACGGCACAATAGGCAGATAGTGTGGTCAGTATTATGCTTCGGCCGCCTAATTTTCCCCTTGCTGCTTCAAGTGCTAGAGTCATTAGCACCAAGGTTAGGGTGTCCCTTATTTTTCAAAGTGATTTTTTAACGCATAGGTCTTAGTTTTGTTCATTTACTCCTCAAACACTCAAAAATAAATTTTTACCTTATTTGGAGTAGGATAACCCGTGCCGACTTGCATCGACAAGTTCATACGGTTGGGGTTGGTAGTAGCTGCCTGCATTCACCGTATTTTCAGTTGTTCTCTTTTATTCTCGCCATTAACACATTTATGGATTTACATGTAGAAGATGACAGTTGAATTAGGAAGCAACAAAAAACAATTTTTTCTTACTTGGTGCCGAGAAACATCAAATAACAGCTGTATAGTTACCATCTAACCGTCAGGTTTTGGAAGTATTTTTTTAAAACAGTCGCGAAGTTAAATTGACTGTTAGAGAAAGCGCAAATCTCTTCGTTCCAGAGTGTATTATATTCTGGGAAAAAGCTAGAATCCCTACCAGAGCTATACCAAATTGTGTAAAACAACTTGTGGATATTCATCATGCTTGGAGAGAGTGGCAAAAAAATTCCCCCCAAAAAAGACAAGATTTTTACAAGCGCTGTGAGGAGGATTCAAAATAATTTAGACAATTTATTCGATATATATTCGATATAGTACTCGCTAATTCTTTGAATGGACGAAAATAGAGGAAGATAATTTTTTTTTAGAAAATCAAGAGAACCTGGGCGTCCAGGATATTTAGCGTTATGTTAGGTGTAGATAAAAATTTATACCCCGAAACGGTGACCGTTCAGTGGGAGATGTAAAGAAGAACGCCTGATAAATGTTATTTCATTAGGAGACAAGGAACAACTTTTGGCTGTGCCCAAACTGGAGAGCTCTTCCGGTCAAGATCAAGCTAATGCTGTGTTAAACGCACTTCATGAGTGGAACCTCGAACGAAAATATCAGTATAAATAATGTGCTGTGACACCATTGCGTCTAATAAAGGGCGATTAAAAGGAGCTAATATTCTTTTAGAACAAAAATTAGACAGGAAATTATTCCGGTTTGCTTGCCGCCATCACGTTTTCGAATTTGTATTGGAATGTGTGTTCGGTACAAAAATCCACCAAACCACAAGTAGAACTGATACCCGATGTTCAAAACGTTTAGAGAATGCTGGAAAACTATTAATCCTGTTTCCAATCAAACATACAACGATATCGCTACCCAACATTTTAATAATACAACAATAGAAGAATGTTTGACATTTTATAATCAAGAAATGCAAAAATCGATTGCACGTGACGATTATCGGGAACTGATTGAAATATCTAGTATTTTCTTTGGGGGAGATAAGGAAAAACTAAATGAAATCAGACTTTCTGGAGCAATGAATCAAACAAGGTGAATAGCTAGAGCTATTTACGCATTGAAAATATGTTTCTTGCAATCCCAGTTCAAAATTAACACCAACGATAAACGATACTACAAGACGTTTGTTTATTCATTGCGGTTGTATATGTGAAACCATGGCTTGGATGTAATCTGGCGGTGATGCATCAAATCAAGATTTGTGCTTTCTAAAATGGCTTAAAAAATATGAAACTGTTGACAAAGAGATCTCGAAAGCAGCCATAAGCAAGTTTGTCAACGACTTTGGTATTTGTCAGAAGAAATTGCCCTTTTATTACTCTTAGATGATGAAGTTGATGAAAAAAAAAACAAGAGAAACATTGTAATGAACTTACAAAAAGAGAGGTTGTATGATTCTGGGTAGAGATAGATTCCATCGAATGAAGATTTGTCTCAATATTTGTGTGGTAAGTGGGAATACATCGTTTTATTTCGTAGTAGACGGTTTACACTGACGTAATACTAATATTACCCTATTTATTGTCTCAGGAAAATCATTAAGTGATTTTGAGTTTGTTAAGAGCACAAAATTATTTTCTCGATTAAAAATCGATGGGACGTTTCTTCAGAACCCCATTTCTTGTTGGGAGAAGATGTTTCCTATTTAGAGACAAAAATGAAGGTTCTCTCTTTAAGAGCAGTCAATGATACAGCTGATAGAGCTGTAAAACGTATGCAGGATTTTCATAGTTTCATCACTGAAAAGAAAGAGAAAAAATAATATTTTCTAGGCTGCATGCAAGAGCACAGAAATCTGTAGCCAGACTGTAAAAATGGGACTCTCAAAGAAAATGTCCTTGCTAATCAGTAATTTTATGTCCTTTTAATAAATAAATATCTATTTACTAACTTTCTTATTTATTATTATTTTAATAAAATAGAAATATTTCATTTAATTTTGCTATATAACAAGGGGTTATAAACAGTGATTTTAAAAATTTTCAGAGCTCGGTCGGCTCGGGTTAAAGTTGACGCAGACACATAAAATTTCGTATACGAGTAAGTCTAAGTAGTTTAAAAAGAATTAGAGGGTATGCGTTTCGATATCTAAAAAAAAAAATGTTTCACCCATATAAGGGACACCCTAACCAAGGTATCCATTATTTTTTCCCCCGTTTTTAACGGCGCATCAACTATTTGGCTATTAGCGTCGGGCTATCTACAGGTTGCCACCCTTTTTTAATGCCAACAGCACATGGTCGGTCACCCATTCAGGTACTGGCCACGCCCGACGTTGCTTAACTTCGGTGATCTACGGGGACCGGTGCATTCAACGAGGCTATGGCCGTTGGCGGTATCCATTATTAAATTAATTAAAGGCTGGGTTGGCCTAGGGACGGTCAGGGAGGGTGAATCTAACCCTCAAACGGAGACACTAGTAGAAAAAATCTTTAGTACTTGCTCGGGATTTGAACTCAGGCCTACAGCTTATTAGTCCATTGTTCTACCACTGAGCTAACCTCGCCCCCGAAGCATGTAAAAAATAATTCTAAAATTTTGTGTGCTATATATTAGAATGGGGGGTTCGCAGGTACCAAAAGGCATGACAGACAAGTGGAGTCTGCTTTCGGTCACCAATTTAGACGAACCCAAATGGGTACACTAGGTTTTTAAGGGTTAATAAACTTTACAATGGTACCTCATTTTTTGAAAAAAAAAAAATTTTATTTGAGTCCAATTATTTCTGATTTATAAGTCAAAACCAATAAATGTGCTTTAGCGTGAAGGAGCTATTCTAAACACATTCTTTAATTTCACAAGATAATGGCGATGCCTTTCACTTTTGCTCTGATTAAGGGTTAGGGGCTTCGGAATAAATGGTGAAATGTGACAGAAGAACATATTGGAAATAATTACAATTGTAGGCCCTGCGAGTCGAAATTTCTCACTAAAGGAAAATAATTCTAACTCCTCACCCTTAAGATCAACTCCATAAATCTCGCCGGCTTCATTGCATTTGCAAATGCCACCTCTAGAAATTTGATTCAAGCGAAAACGAAAATTTGAGACTGCCATACTTACTCTGAATCTAAGCAGGCCAATTGGCGGCACTGCAAAAGGTATCTTCCTAAAAGCCGACAGCCTTCTCCCAAGCCAGGTTTCCATGTATATCCCTTCCAACTCACCATCCCTGATCCTTACTCTAGGTCTCTCTGCAAGCAGAAGCAGAGGGAGACCAAGTAACCATAGAAGTAGACAGTTCGACATCGTATTGCCAAGTTCTGAGCTGGTTTATCACCAACTCTATACATGCAGATAGGACGAACCTTATCCAGTGGCAGCTTTATGGGAGGCTCGATATATGGAAACAACTACTTCCGCTATAGATCTTAGTGAATTGATAACACTCCACACCAAGAATTTACGCTTAACATTGGATATACAAGTCTTGCAACAAAATATAGCAAATTCACTTGTACCGATTGCGACGAATTTGTGTGCGTATATATATATATATATATATATATATATATATATATATATATATATATACATATATTGTCTGTTCGCGCTCTCCTCGGCTCAAAAATGGTCCGCTTTCGATGAAATTTGGCACAAAAATCTTTCGTCTAATTCACAAGAGGGGTAGTCGATAACCAGCTGAATCCGTGCACCGGAATATGGTTTTTGGAGCGAATGTCGCGGGGAAAAAAGCGTTCCGCTTACTTCATATGCTTGCAAGAACTCGTTTTAAGGCTTCTTGGCCTAGGAAAACGAATGAAACCATTTTTAAGGCGATAGCTTTAACAAGTTCCACTACCATCTCGGGGCACTCAGTGGTGAAACTTTTATCTTTCTTTTCAGGTTCACAATAGACGAAACATCCTATGCCCTAGCCTGGAAGAAGCTTCTGGATCCTTGTCCTTTGAGGATCCTGCAGAAATTCTATTGGCATATCTTGCACTTAGAGCCTTAGATCCACAGACGCGTAGAAATTTCGATCTCTCCCGCAACTCTAGCACATTTCCTTCAGCTGATGAGGTGATAAACTTTGTGAGACAACGGAAAATGGCTATCAGCATGTCAAAGGATTTTGGTTCTTCTTCTACCCCGTCAAGTACTGAATCATCGACTTTTTACAAGCCACGATTCCCTAACAGAACATATCCAAAATACAATCAAGTTTCTGTACACAGTTCTGAATGCGTTTCTCCAACCAGATGATAGCCCCTGCGAAGAACTTCAGAAAAACGAATTTCACTGGCACCAAGACGCAAAGATCTAAAGCACAAGAAGTTCGACCCTGGCAGGAAAAGAAGTTATTCTGTCAGGAAAAGCATCACCTGTCTGGCTGCTTCAAATTCAGCATCTTGCCCATAAATGATCGTCAATTGCCTTCACTCAGTTCATGCTGTCAAAGACTGCAAATCAGAATGTAGCTGCAGGTTTTGCAGAAAAAAGCATCAAAGCTCCATACACTCTGAAGAAGAAGCTCCACCTCACAATACTTCTCTTCTCAGCCGTCCTGGATGTTCGAAGGATGTAAACAATGAAAGCTTCTCAGCATTCGGATCCAGCCCTACTTCTCAGAAACCCACAACCAGTACTATCTTAATTGGTACTGCTCAAGTACTTATCGTCAGTAACCAAGGGTACTTTATCCCTGCTAGAACTGTTCTTGACTCAGGTAGTCAACAAACATTCATCTCCCGCACCTTAGCCCAAACGATGGGAGCCAAGTTGGCCAAATATGAAGGCCGCATCTCCGGATTGGGAGATTCCCCTGTCTCAGAACCAGCTGGGGTCCATTTCCACCACCATTTGCCATTTGAGCCTCACAATAGATTTGAAAGATTTTCAACTCAAGCCGTCGTTATCGACTCTATTGCACCTCCCTTACCCAACGCTGCTTTGCCCAAAGACGTTGCTGAGAGGTTTCACCACTACAACCTCGCTGATTCCAATTTCCACACTCCAGGAATTGTGACATGCTCATTGGGATAGACCTATATCCACTGCTGATCGCCGGGGCGCCATACCATTCAGGCATCGGTAACCTATTTTTGCAACCTTCTGTGTTAGGGCTCATAATTTTAGGCAGTCTTGCTCATAGCCCGTCTTCACAAATGACAGTGCTTTTTACCTCTTCCCAATCTAACATCGAAGAAGGAATTAAGGCATTTTGGGAGATAGAGGAACCCAAGCTTGATGGCAAGCTCATCATTATCGAGATCTGTTGGGTTTTAAAGGTGACACGAAGCGACAGAAACAGAAGGATTGTTGTCAATGCAAAAAAAAAAAAAAAAAAAAAAAATGGGAAGCGGAAATCAGTAATTTTGTTTTACCCAGATTGCCCAGACCATACGAGCCTATTTTTGGTCCCATGTTTCAGGCAGTATCACATTTCTTTATTTGATAAATAGTGTGTAATGTTTTACCAAATTTTGTTAAAATTTCGTTTGTTTATTTATTTAAGTTGTTGTACATATTTGTCGATTGTAAATAACACTTTTTTTAATTTATGATCATATAAAACATTTTCATGTTGTATAAGGCATTTTTTATTAGATTATTTTACCTCTCCTCTTCAAAATAATAATAATATCACTTTAAAATACCATTATATAAGAAAAATAATACACGTAGTATAAATACAAATACACCCTACTATAGATATATATATGCAATTCTACTTGCCAGTACTGCTCTGAACCTGTTCATTGTTTTGTATTATTTATATAAATTAGCTGAGCTCAGAAATATTTTCCTATCTAAATCACGATATAAATCATATGGTTAGAGAAAAAAACAAGTGAGTGAATTCACAAGAAGAAAGTGCAGGCATCAAAATAGAAAGACAATCTATCACGAAAAAGACAATTTTATTCCTTCCTATGCTCCTTCAGTTTCATCATGAGTGAGTGTAGAAAACTATCCTGGCGAGGGAGGAAGGAGAGAGGGCCGGCATACCTCTTCTTTTATTAAAGGGCTTATAAGTCAAACAATTGTTTTAAAATTCATTTATACCATATTATTTTATATATCGCACTAATATTTCTAAAGTGACACAACTCAAAAATCGATTTTATTCATGCCTTCATAGTTAGGACTGTGAAAGACATGGTAAATATCTCTTTTATCAACCATCATATCATCAACTGGATCTACCTAGCTTCAGAGTTCGTACATCAGAGGGCACTTGTGGCACCCTTCTAGTCTTAATCTGAAGGCCCCCTACATAGGGAAATTGATCTCATTCAAAGAGCAACTTCAAGCAACTATTCAAATCCAAATATATTATCAAGATTTGTGGACAAAATGTCGAAAGAAGACACAGAAAACACTGATGAGACATTGGCACGGGCCATATTTGCAAGTGGAGCCCCACTTTCAATTACAGAAAACAAATATTCGGTTGAGCAATACAAACATATTCGTCCATCATATAAATTGCCATCACGGTATCGTTTATCCCATTCCCTTTTAGATAAAGAATACGATGGAGTACAAGAAGTGGTGGTTCAACAAATCTGAAGCTGAACCGCTGACACTGCTCTCTGATGGATGGACTGACATAAAAGGGAATCCTTTCATGAATATAATGGTTGCAACACCAGAGCCAATATTCCTTAAAACAGTAAATACAAAATTGTCTCATCATACTGGTGAATAAATTGCGGGCATTTTGAAATCAGAGATTGAGAGAGTAGGTCCTTCGAAAGTAATATCTCTTATAACAGACTAGCTGAATAACCGTGCTTCACCATGGCCGATAAGTATTTTTTATATTGAGTTAAATAAGATATGATCAAAATTAACGCTACTACATAATTTTGTACAGCTTATTATTGCACGGACTTTAAAGTTACCCAGGAAACACCATGTGGAGGTAACCTAGCTTGTTTCCGTTGGAGAGTAAAAAATAAATAAAATAAAATAAAATAAATAATACAACAACCGCTTAAAAAGTTAGGTAAACAGAGACAAATACACGTTGAAAAGCATAAAACTAACAAATTTGAAGTTTTAAGCACTTATCTCTTCGACTGACATCGCCCCACCGAACATTACAACAGAATCTTATTGTAGAGAATTTAGTAATCTTTCGAATAGCCGCCTGACACTTACTACGAGTTCCCAACCGTTTTCGAGATATTTTAGAAAATATACTGTGATCCGAAAACTTTGTATCACCATTCATACAATTTTTTTCCATATACCTCGTTTCTGAATACCCAAACAGAAAATTAGTTTTGAAAAGTATTTCTATCAATTTTTCTGGTAAATGGCTACAGAACTCGCTTAAAAAATGGTTTCATTCGTTTTCCTACATTAAGGAATCTTTCGCACAAATTTCGCTCCAAAAACCATGTTCCAGTAAACGGATTCAACTGGTTAATGAACTTGACTTTTGAGACGAAAGATTTTTGTACCAAATGTTATCAAAATCGAAACATTTTTGAGCCGATGAGGAACTTCTTAATAATTCAAAGCCCCTAAAAGTACTTAAACATTTGAATATAAAAAAAAAAAAAAAAAAAAAAAAAACTTTCTTAGCGAGTGTTAAACTTTCTTATGCGAATCTAAACGTATTGTCCGTGCAAAATTTCAAATTCTTGTGTCAAGTGGTTCGGGATATTATTACCTCGGGTGGGCCATCACCTGGGCGTACACTCTATGAGGGACAAAATCACATTTTATTTCTAGTAATTCAAGACTACCATCATACTGGAAATTAACCTCAATTAAAAATAATACTATGAAATAGATAATGTACGGTAACTGCTGTTCTCTTATCGTCCTAGCAACGCTTGCTGCCTAGGCTTGCCTGTTCTAACCAACTCAAACTTTAATCCCCTCTAAAAATACTTAAAAATTCGAATATCAAAAAATCCTTTATTAGTGAGTGCCTACGTTATATAGGGAGTGTCCATGCAAAATTTCAAAATTTTCTGTCGGGCGGTTTGGGCTGGGGGATGATAGGTCAGTGAGTGAGTGGTATTTGACAAATATATAATAGACTAGCTGTTACCCGGTGTGCAATGCTACACCTACTTTATATTAAATATCTGTAGCCGGGCTTACCATGCTACACATGCTTCACATTAAATAGTTGTAACCCAGTTCCATGATACGCCTACTTTGTATTATATATTTTAAAAAATGAATGATTATATTATATTTGTCCAAATTATGAGAATATAAGATAATAAATTGAGAGCTCGGCTGAAAAAATTATTTTCCATTTTTTTTTTTAGAAAGTGGGGTGGAAAATAAATGAATCCTTATTTTTTAAAAAGTACCCTTATTTTAAAATGGTATTACAATTAAATGATTCCAAATAATTTAATTGCCATACCGTTTTAAAGAAAATCCAAACCAAACTCCCTGTGTTTAATTTTTTTAAAGAAAAAAAAATATGTGGTCTATAAATAAATATTCATAAAAAATAGCAATACAAATGAGGCATTTAATTAAAGTTATGATTAGTTATAAGTTGTAATAACCTACAACTGAAACTATATTCTTTATTTTCATTGGTTTTTTTTTTAAATATAATATTTATTTATTTTAAGGGCTTCGCATCTAAAGCTAAAACCTCAACCTTGCGCAAATATAATATTAATATGTTATATTGTTTACCTGTTCATGTAATAATCCGTAACTGAGTTTTTTTTATGAATGAAAAAGTAGGTAAGTGGTGCAGGGTTTATGTTATTTATGCCAAAAGGAAAGTTTTAAAAACATAGTTTGTTGTTTCAAATACACTTTCACATATTTTTGTTCACTTTTTTTTTTCCTTTCTATTAAAGCTTCTGTTTCAAATTTTATGGTTCATGAGCTCTTCTATAAGGATAGTCCTTCTATCATAGGAAATAGGGGCCTCTAAGAATAAAAACAAATTTAAGATATTTTTCTTGCAGTTATGGTCAACAATGAATTAAAGGTATTTGGGAATTTCAATAACGACATTGACTTGGCGAGCAACAATATTTTTACCAGAATTGCAACCGTATTTAAACATTTAATCCAAGAGCTGGTAACACACTTTTCAAGTGTTTTGTGTCTTGAAATTGTGCTATAGTGGGTCTCTAGTGTAGATAAAAAGTTAAGTATGTGGTTGCTGGACATACCTTGAAACATCAGGTACTGCGCATGGTAATCAGTAACAAACTATGGGCCAAAAATAGTGTTTTATTCAGAAGCCATAAGTCTTTAATGTAAAATTAAGGCAATTCTATAATGAATAATATATAAGGCAGACACTTTTAAGTGGGATACATATAAAAAAAAACCGAAGTGGGTTTTTTGTAATATTAAATGAAGTCTCTTCTTCACACTGCTATTTAAACACCATAATTGAAAATAATTACAAAAGGGCAGACACTTTTTGTGAGGTTTAGTAATCAGCAAACATGAAAATAAATTCAGCCGATGATAGACTGCAATACACTGTGTGTAACCGCAAGAGTGAGTGAGAGCACCAATCATCTGGACAGGAGAGTTGTGGCTGTTCTAGAAATAAAGCAACATCAGGGTGTCTACTACTTTCGTGAAAGCCAATTTCGTGACTTTTTCGTGACTTGATGTGCAAATTTCGTGCCCATTAAAAAGAAAATAATTTCACTTAAAAAGAGAAAGCCTTAAGTTTTAGCTTAAACTTATTTGTAACTTAAACGGATTACCGTGATATCTATAAATTCTACATACATTTAAAAGAATTAATAAAACTGTATAAAATGTACATCATATCGTTCCAGCCATGTCAAACTATCGAGTATGCAAAATCTCGTTTTTAGATTCGGGAATTTGCTCTTGGATTGCGGGCGATACGGCTGTATATTTCACTGTATTTTTTAGATTTTTTTTTCTTTTTGTCTTCACTTATGGTGCTCTACAAGCTGAATATGTACACTACAATTGAGTTGAAAATTTTATTAGCCTGGAAAAGAAATAAAGACGAAATTCAAGGTGCGCCGGTTTTTTTGTCCGGCAGTGTATATAAAAATACGTAAAATTAGTCTAAAGCGGCCTTACGTTTTAAATTATTTTAACCATTGGCACTATATGGGTGTTAAAACACCGGCTAACCATCACTTGGTCTCGTAAAACGAAATTCCAACCGCGGGCCCACAGTTTCATGTGACTGGTTTGAAATCGTCAAAAACGCGGTTGCGTCGTATGCGCCTGCCCATTCAAATAAATAGCCGAGGTCGAAGTTGCGCGTTCAACTGGTTTGCAACTGGAGTTACAGTCTCACCGTGTGCCCTGGGCCTAAATAGTACTCAATTTCAATATTTAAATCTCCATGAGAACCTTTGAATATTAATAAATTTAAATTTTAATGTCTATTATTATTAACTAAGAAGTTTAAGACGGGTTATCTATAGGTTACCACCCTTTTTCAGCCAGGATAGGGCTGATAACTTTTCTTTTTCCTAAAGAAAAGCCGCTACCTCATAGTGGGAATCGAACCCACGACCCTTGGCACGGAGTGTTAAGTGCTCACGCCTTAACAATCACGACCTCTGGGCCTCCGGAGCATAGAACAAATTTTATTTTTTAATATGAATTAAGAACAATAAAAATATATGTAAATAATGTATGTCTTCAAAGCAATCATTTTTGGAAGTCGTATTTTCTTCTCCGCAGCATCAGAGATTAGGGGGAGAGGGGTGTCATTGAGACATGGGGCAATTGAACCAGTCTACTTAAAAAATTGAAAAAGTTTAAGGGTATTGCCCTACAACAAATAACCAATAAATAAAACTACTAGCCGAATACCCGTGCTCCGTCACGGCAGGTAAGTAGTTATTTTAATGCGTTAATTAATTTATCAGCAAAATTAACGCTACTTCATAATTTTTTGCAGTTTATTATAGCTTCGATCCCTTCATACTATATGTTATACATTAATTGATAAGTAATCAAAGTATAATGTTTCTTGACACTGGCGCGCTCCGGATCAGTGTCAAGAAACAGATAATCTAGCGATAACCCATTATCTATATGTTACCAGTATGGGCGTATATAAGAGGGGGCTGAGGGGTCTGCATCCCCCCCCCCAAAATTTTTGATTTTATGGTAAAAATGTGTCTTAAAACCCTTAAAAATAAATCAAATAAGATCATATCATTATAGTTGTAATAGCGTTTTATTTGTCTAAAACTATTCCAAGTTCTAAATTGTTAGTATTCCATGCCCCGACGATTTTGTCCCTCATAGCGTAAACTCTTTGAGGGACAATTAGGCCCAGCGCACACGGTGAGACTGTTTTGCAACTCCAGTTGCAAACTAGTTGCACGCGCAACTGTTTTGCGACCTCGGCAATGTATTTCAATGGACAGGCGCACACGACGCAACTGGTTTTTGACGATTTCAAACTAACCTGAAACCAAACATATGTTAAGGCCCATCGCACACGATGCAACTCGTTTGCAATTCCAGTTGCACGCGCAACTGTTTTGCGACCTCGGCAATGTATTTCAATGGACAGGCGCACACGACGCAACTTGTTTTTGAAGATTTCAAACCAGTCACATGCAACGCAACTGCAACCGCGGGCCCACGGTTGCAGTTGCGTTGCATTTGTGTCGTACGAGACTTTCGTCGGACAGTCTTGCATTCTATCGATATTTGTGGTTGCTTAGTTACATGAAGGTTCATTTATTACATATGTTATTCAGATATGTTATCTTGGGTTATCAGTCCAGGCAACGAATGCTTCTAAACCCCCCTCCCCCCCGGCTTAAAGGCTAGGGGCGAGGACATTTGATATGTTCACCTCCTATCTAGGCCAAGCAAAGTTACGACTGTATGTAAAGGCAGTTTTAAGTAGTGTATTTGAGCCATGTAGCCAATAACAATATGTGCCATCAAGAACTTAACGTGAAGCAATTTTTGATTTAAAAACGGATGTCAGATTCGTTTTTAGCACATAAAAAAACCCTAAATTCAAATTTTGTGAATATTACAAAAATAAAAAAAAGGGTATTTTAAATTTCACTAAGGGGGAGGGCCCTTATAAGTTTGTTAAAGATTCAAGAATCCGGCCATATTTCAAAGAATATTTACCCGATTCAAACCAAACTTGGAGGGTCGATAATCTGACACATTTCCGTCCAATGAGGGTGTTTCTACGAGTTCTGGGATTGACGTTATATGCAAAAAAATTAACATTTTATTTTTATTTTGAGAACCATTTTTTGCAAGTACATTTTGATATAATACAATAGTCATTTATATGATGATGGTCATTTATTGGTTAGAACAAGGAGTCTTTCTTCTTGTTAAGGATTTTAATGAATTAAAAAGGAGATTATCTCAAGAGAAGATATTGAATTTCAAAACGTCACGTTACTTTTTCGCTTACAAATTTGTAGTCTTCTTCAGACTGGGAAAAATCATTAGTTTTTGTTTTCAAAGATATTCACCCCATTAAAGTTTTTTGGGGTGCTTATTTCTGACATTATTTTTGGTCTAAAAAAATGTATAATGCTAGTTTACTTGAAAACATAAACATATTTTTGAATTTATTTGACGTAATATAAATTACTGTTTAACGATTATATTTTTCTTTTAATCTAGGAACTCTATAAAACAAATGAATTGGTGAAAGAATCATGTCGATATAATTTTTAAACTCGATGAAAAAAGCACTTTCAACTTATTTTATTTTATTTCTCGGCTCCAATGCGCATTGGACGGAACGCTTGGACACGTCGACTATTTTTCTGTGTAGAATCACCAGAATAAAAATAGTTCATATTGGTGACCCCCATCGCTGTGTACTCCCCTTGTGAGTCTGACATTGCAAGTTCTTACAAAGAAACACACAACTCACTAAATAAACAAACCACTTGCGAAACTCTTGGGCAATTGATTTACAACAAGCCAATATACTCGCGTGTTTTGTTTTAGTCAATAAATAATTTTATACGCAACTGGTTTGCAACTCGAGTTGCAGAACAGTCGCGCCTTTTGCTGAAAAAAGTTGCAAACTGGTTTCAGATGCAACTAGTTTGAACTCGAGTTGCAGAATAGTCTCACCGTGTGTGCTGGGCCTTAATTTCTAGGACTGCCATCATAGCTGAAATTAACCTGAATTAAAAAAAAAAAATACTATGAAATAGATACTGTACGGTAACAGCTGTTCTTTTATCATCCTGGCAAAGCATGCTGCCTAGGCTTGCTTGCTCTAACCAACTAAATAAAACTTTAAACCCCTCAAAAAATACTTAAATATTGAATAACTATCAAAAAATCCTTTCTTAGCGAGTGTCTACATACTAAATAAGTCATTTCGGCGCTAATGACCTAGATGTAGATGCGCCGTAAAAAAAAAAAAAAAAAAAAAAAAAAAAACTAATACACACTAAATAAGAGTGTCCATGCAAAATTTCAAATTTTTCTGTCGAGTGGTTTGGGCTGGCGGATGATAGGTCAGTGATTGAGTGAGAGGTATTTCACAAATATACAGGGTGTCCCACATTGAGATATCTTAACTTTAGGGGTTTATTCTACATTTCATTTGTAGTACAGGGACGCAGAAATGAGCGTTCTATCTCAACATGCAGGGGAGCTACTCAAACTTTTGTCTTTTTTAAAAACTACTGGCTTTTCTAAAGAAAAACTGAGTTTTCGGAATTTCTGATCAATGCGTCGTAAATAAAGACCACATTTTTGGAATCTAGATTAAATTTCCAATAAGAAACACCCGTTATTGAAATATTACCATGTAAATTAAGAGCCATATTCAAAGGCATATAGATGAGAACGTTTAATATTAATTTTTTACTAAATATATTTTTAATCAGCTTTTTTTAGACTTAGAGGTTTGCCTCCGCCACAAACGTTGCATTATTTTATAAGCTTTAAAATGGTACCTCGTAGTTTAAGATAAAAATCTATTTCAATATATTTTTTTCTGATTTTCTAGTCAAAACCAATAAATATGCTTCAGCGTGAAGGAGCAAGAAGAAAAATAAAAGTCCGACTCGCAGGAACTGCCTCATCTTAGCGCGGTTCCGTTCTTATCCCTAGTCTAATTTCGAAAGATTAAAATAGAAGCAGTTATTATTTTGTTGAGAGGAGATCGTTGACCGTTGATGATGCAAGGTAGGGATTGTCCGGGTTAGGTCACTGCTACTTAATAATACATACCCCATATGTGTATGTATGTCGGCATATATATGTACATATGTGTGCGTGTATATGTGTTTGTGTATATGCATATATATAAATATATATATATATATATATTGTATATATATATATATATATATATATATGTTAGGTATATTTACATAGATATGTGCATATATTAGTGTTAAATATGTCCTACTTGTATTTACAGCCCTGATGAAGGCTTGAAGTTCAAGCCGAAACGTCGGCACAATAAAACCATTTTTACGATAAAATGTAGTTTTATTAAGTAGCAGTGACCGAACCCTGACAGTTATATTTTGGTTCCACCAGTCTTGAAAGGTAGGATTTACAATCTTACCTGGAAGGGTCGGCAACACTAGAAACCGTCCCGCTAGTTACAAGGTCTTGGAA
The DNA here is from genome assembly GCA_946811695.1 of Gonocerus acuteangulatus. NCBI lineage: Eukaryota > Metazoa > Arthropoda > Insecta > Hemiptera > Coreidae > Gonocerus > Gonocerus acuteangulatus. The sequence goes on from OX328123.1 coordinate 35,668,952, forward strand.
TCTTGGAACTCTATATTTCTAACAATAAATTGTTTTTGTTATTTTACTTAACCTGTTTTATTTTCGAATACATTATCCAACTATAAGCAATTAAAAAATAACAAGGAATAAAATACAGACAAAAAGAACACTTCGAATAAGCGAAATCAATTACTTTAAAGCTTTAAGCTCTTATTTCTCCGATTGACATCGCCTAATCAAAACTTTCATTAGAACCTTTTATGTAGAGCATTTAATAAGCTTTCTAATGGTGTTCTTCCGTTTGCCAAAATTTTCAACAGTTTTCGAGATATTAATGAAAGTTCCCAAAATTTATATTATTTCTAGCAACAGAAAATTGGCCTCATTTTTCATATCCTGTTTTACACACAAAATTTTCGCAACATAAGAAATTACAAAAATAAAAAGCAATAAAAAACGAAGGGAAAGAGACAAAAATTACAACAAGAACGACAAAAACCCGTTCATAAGAACAAAACAGACGTATTTGAAGTTTTAAGCACTTATTTCTCCGATTGACATAACCTAATCAAAAATAGTTTTCGAATCTTTTTTGTAGAGAATTTAGTAAGCTTTCAAATAGTTTCTATCCACTTACCACGATTTCCCAACCGTGTTCGAGATATTAATGAAAGTATACGAACTTCCCAAAACTTTTCATGTCTGTTCATAAAATATTTTATTCTAACCCTTCCTTAACTCCAAACGTAACAAAACTTTCAACATATTAGTTTTAATGAAAGTAGAACATGCAGATAAAGTTTCAACTGAATCCCGTAATTCTAAGTACCCAAACCAAAAACGGTATTCAAAAACTATTTTTCCAATTTTCTCGAACACGGTTAAAGCGATCGCCTTCAAAATGGTTTCATTCGTTTTCCTAGCCCAGGAATCATATAAAACGAGTACTTACAAGCTTATGAACTCAAAAACGTAAGCGTTACGATTTTTTTTGCGCGAATTTCGCCCCAAACGCCATCTTCTAGTAGGCGGATTTTGCTGGTTAACGAACTTTGTTAACCAGCAAAATCCGACGAAGGATTTTTGTACCAAATTTCATCAAAATCGGACCATTCGTCTTCTATCTAGAGAGCGAACAGACAAATATATATATATATATATATATATATATATATATATATATATATATATATATATATATACAAATTTGAACCACCGTTATTTTCGGTCTCTAGGGGTTCTGAAACGCGAAATTTTCTAGTCGGCACTTCCGGATTGTTTCATTGTATCAACCCTATAAGCAGGGTTCCTCCCTATGGGGAGGGAAGAACCGCGCTAAAAGAAAGTTTGAGTAACTCCTCTGCTTGTTGAGATAGAACGCTCATTTCTGCGTCCCTGAACTACAAATGCGGTGAAGAATAAACCCTTAAAGTTATGACATCTCAATGTGGGACACCCTGTATAGTAGATTACTTGCAAGTAAATACTTGGGAGGCAAGTATGTCCCAAGCAAACGCCTAAATTAGTGTGAATAAGCGAAAGTAAATACTTCCGTGGTGAGTAAATACTTGTAGATTTGCAAGTTCACCTGACCCCACACTTGCCAGTCGTACTTGCTTATCGAGATGGTTGCATAGTTAAGGGAACGATGTATAATTACGTATTCAGGGGTTTTTGGGGTCGCCGATTACGAATCCGTTATCAGAATTCAAAAAATCAAAAAGGCGGATCTAATATGGCGCCGTATTATAAAAACAAATCTTGGTAAAAATGAAATAATGATTTAGCCATTGATTTTAAACTTACTGTTTTGTGATTATTAGGGTCTGTGATTACAAATTTATCAAAAAAAAAAAAAAAAAAAAAAAAAAAAAAAATCGAAATTACGAAATTCAATATGGCGTCGTGTAATACGAAAAAAAACTTGGTAAAACCCAAATAAAAATTTAGCCATTGACCTTAAACTTATTGTCTTCTAATTATTAGGGTCTGAGATGCAAAAAATGTAAACCCAATGATGAAAACCCCTAGAAACTAGAAACTATTTTTTTTTTCGACGCATTCCGTCCCACTGACTTGCGTGGTGTCAAACATTACGGTTCGAGAGCGAAATTGTAAATTTTATTACAACTTACTTTCTCTATGAAGACACCGATGCTCGAGGTAGAGTGTTAACGGCAAAAAAAAAATGGACTCTTTCTCAGAAATGTCAGAGATCCAAGACGTCAAGAGTGTAACCTCCTTAGCGGGGTTCCTCCCTACCGAAGCAGGAAACCCGCTTATGAGGTTGACCTTTTCTAATCGTTTCTTTCAGTTACTTTTATTGATTCTGGGCAATGGATACCCACGGTTTGGTCAATAAAAAATTAATAATTTTTAATTTTTTTCACACAAGTAACAAAACTACATTCCATATTTTTTTTTTTTTACAAAAGGGAGCCAATCATTCAATTTATGCCTCAATAAACCTCCACTTCATTTCCTTGGATTGAATGCTTACTAAACTTAGAAGTTTTTGTGTAAGTATTGAATCCGTAGTCCGTTAGCAGTCCAGGCAACGAATGCTTGAAAACAGCTATAGGTGGAAATTTTTGGAACACAATTTTTGACTTCGTAACTTTGTTTGGGCTGGATAGGAGGTGAACATATCAAAAGTCCTCACCCCTAGCCTTTAAGCCGGGGGGGGGGGGGGGTTAGAAGGTCCCATTTTTCGGGTTTTCACGTATATCTCGGAAACCCTGCGTCCTAGCGACATGACCAGTCTATATAAAATGAAAGCTTATTAAATTTCCTACAAGTTCTATTTAATAAAGTTTTTCGAGATATCTTTAGTTTTCAAAATACCCGCTCTTGAAAGTCAGTCATTTTGGGAAAAACACACTTTTTTCTATTCTCGACCGGATGTCGCTTCAACGATGCACCCAAAAAATAAATGTCGGTTATGGGGTTGTAGAGCATTCCATTCGCTCAAATAATATACATAACTTTACTATTTTATGTATTTTCCTTCAACTGTGAAAACAGTTTTAGTGTTCATCGTGATATCTTGCAACAACTGTCGACCAATGAACCGTTCAATTTCTCACCATTTCCAGTCATTGTATTGTCCAAAATATACTCCATTATGTAAATATAGGTAGTATTGAAAGTATAAATAGTACGAAATATATAATTTTGGGCCTCAGGCCAGTTATTCACACTCAATTATATAACATCTTGACCATTATTTTGGCAATGGTTTTGTTAAGACCAAGTGAGTGCGTATATAACGTTTGAAAGAAAATACATAAAATAGTATTGTAATATATATTATTGAAGCGAATGGAATGCTCTACAACCCTGTATCCGACATTTATTTTTTGGGTGCATCGTTGAAGAGATATCCGGTCGAGAATAGAAAAAAGTGTGTTTTTTCCCAAAATGACAGACTTTCATGAGCGGATATTTTGAAAACTAAAGATATCTCAAAAAACTTCATTGAATAGAACTTGTAGGAAATTTAATTAGCTTTCATTTGTTATAGGATGGTCATGTCGCTAGGACGCATGGTTTCCGAGATATAAGTGAAAACCCGAAAAATAGGACCTTGTAAACCCCCCCTTCCCCCGACTTAAAGGCTAGGGGCGAGGACTTTTTATATGTTCACCTCCTATCCAGCCCAAACAAAGTTACGAAGTCAAAAATTGTGTTCCAAAAATTTCCATCTATAACTGTTCGTTGACTGGACTGTAGGGGGCTGAGGAAAAAAAAATCGCGAAAAAACTCCGATTCATTGATAAAACAATAAGTGCTTTATTGGACGTCCAGAAAGTATCTTTTAATAATAATAATAGTGAATTAAATGACTGTTTTTTTTTAAAGGAAATTTTATCTATTTTATGATAGCATAATTCGAATTTAATTATCTTGAATAGTTTTTGAGCAATCCTTTCTTACTCATTAAAAAACATGACTGCGTTAAAAAAAAAAAAAAACAGAAAATTGGACATAGCTCCTTTTCCTTCCGGAATCGGACCATACTTCAAATGAACTTTTTTGTTGGAAATTATGTCTACAATCACCCCCTAGAGTTTGGCTACTTAGACCTGAATCACCCTGTGTGTATATATTCGCTCTCCCACCGGCTCAAAAATGGTCTGATTTTGATGAAATTTTGAAGAATGTTCGTCTAATTTGATAGGTAAGTTCGTTAACTCGAACATGGTTCTGCACAACTGTGGAATTCCTACCAACTGCAGGATCATCAATAGTATTTCCTATACATACATAACTTTTAAGGCAGGTATCATCGCATGAGCCCTAGCTAATACCTGCGAGTTTTCACTCCACCGGATTGTACACAGTTTTAGTGGGAAAAGATTAATTTCAGAAACTTGGCTGAATTTAGCTCTTTGATGGGAAATCTTGGAATAGAAAAATTTCGTGACATCGTTTCCAAATTCGTGACTTTTTCGTGATTTTCGTGCCCTATTTTTCATTTCGTGACATTTTCGTGACTTTTTCGTGCAGTAGACACCCTGTATGTATAATTAAGGCATGTTACATGCCTTAATTATACATAAAAGATTGTTGGCTTCTGAATAAAATACCATTTTAGTGACATATTTTTTTAACACCTTTCCCCTATGTGCAGTACATGGTGTTCCAAGGTATGTCCAGGATACACATATATGCCTTACCTATCCACGAGATGCAATACACCAAAATTCCAAGGTGCATAAAACACTTCATGAAATGTGCATTACCAGCTCTCCGAGTAAATCGTGACAGTCAGAGGATATAACTATCTCAGACAAAAGAAAGCATATGTCAGAATATAATGATTAAATTATGATGGATATTATATTATTAAAAAATTGCATGGAAAATTTAATTACTTATTCATTTATTAGAACACCACAATTCACGTGACTTCCTCTTCTTATAAAAATAATATTTTAATACATCAATTTATCTGCAAAAAAAAAAAAAAAAAAAAAAAAATAGCATGCAAAAGAAATATTATAAGAACAGAGCTGGGCAAACGTTAGCGCACGCTAAAAGCTGATACCTCTCCGCTAATTTAGCGAAACTGTAGAAAGCCAGCGCTAGTAATTAGCGGTTAGCGGCGGCAGTGCGCTAACCGCTAATCTATTTATGAAATATCGTAATTGCTAATAGCTTAAGCTATAGTTACACCATTTTGTCAATGGTTGTTGTGCGCTAACCGCTAATTATTAGCGCTGGCTTTCTACAGTTTCGCTAAATTAGCGGAGAGGTATCAGCTTTTAGCGCGCGCTAACGTTTGCCCAACTCTGAAGAAGAATAACTTTATTTAAAAAAAAATTAAAGTGAGGCTGCCCAAATTAATAGGGTTGCAAAACCATACAGCTCTTATAATAATAAAATAATGTTTCAAAATGTGGTGAAAATTAATTCATTTATATACATTCATTTGTATGATTATAAACATTTATGTAATTTATTATTTATTTATTTATTTATTGTGAGTATCGCAACGGAGGCGACGAGCTCATTAAAACGACAGAATCAAAGGCAGTTAGTTGTGGTCAAATCTACGAATGGTCAGTTGTCCTAAAAAAAAAAAAATATATAAAAATAAAAAAAAAAAAAAAAAAAAAACAAAAAAAAAAAAAATAAAAAAAAAAAAAAACGATCGTTGTCCTAAAAACATGTAAACTAACAAAAATTATTAATCAATCTCATTATATAGAATAAAAACAAAAAGGAAATAAAAATATTTGCCTAAAACGTACGTTATATTTTTGAATAGATGTTTTCATGCTTTAAATGTGTTAGTACTGTTTGTGTGTATGGGCTACCTTCCGTCAGTAAGTCATGTAAGTCGTAAGGAATGGTTAGTTTGCTACATTGTCTAGTCAGTTAGGATATGTTTGACGGTTAGAGGTGTGTTGCATATTCGACAAGTGGGTATTTCTTTTCTGTCTAGTAAGTACGAATGGGTAAGTAGGGTGTGCCCTATCCGAAGCCTGGATAAAATAACTTCGTCTCGTCGAGAGATTATTTCTTTTACCCAGGTTTTGGTCGTATTCTTAATTTCCCTTAGTTTGGAAGTACTTCTCGACCAATTTTGTTCCCATTCGCACAATGTGTTAGTACGTAAAGTTTTGTTCAAGTCGAAAGTTGTCAAGGTGTTTACATCGGGTATGGATCGGCTTGTAGCCAGTTTCGCCTGTAAGTCAACAGCTGTACTCATAGGGATGTCTTCGTGTCCAGGTAGCCAAAGGAGCGTTATATGTTTGTCTTTACCTTGTAGAGTGTTTATTTGTGTAAATATGTTTATGATAATTGGATGAGTGCTGTAAATGTTCCCTAAGGACATTAAGGAATCGGTGCAAACAGTGATCGTGCCAGTTTCTGTTTCTTGAACGTTAGTCAGTGCTAAAAGTATCCCGTAGAGTTCAGCAGTATATATAGTCGTCTGTTCAGGTAATTTGATTTGGTAAGTATTGTCTTGTACAATGGCAGCTGCCCCTGTTCCAGAGTCTGTCTTGGATCCGTCAGTATAAGTGTATAAAGTTTTTGGATTTCGCCTTATTATTGAGTTGATTGAATTTTTGTAAAATAACCTTGAAGTCGGATCTGTCTTGTTATATTTTGTTAGTGTCAAGTCAATCCTTAAGTTCCTCAATCTCCAAGGTGGTGTGTCGGTGAATTTGTTTTTGAGAATAGGAGTTTCCGTTAAAATAGAATTACTTCTATCTTCTAATGCCCTTACTATAAAAGGTTTTCGTTTAAAATTAAGTTGCTTATATTTATTAAAATTCATATTTTCTAGAAAACCTCTAACACAGGACGTTCCAAGCCCTTTTGATTTTATATAAAATGCTGAGCACAACATTTCACGCCTGTACTGTAGCGGGGGTTCTCCTGCCAAGGCGCAAAGGTTATCTGCAAGACTGGTTCTGAAAGCTCCTGTGACAAGCCTGAGTCCTGTGTTGTGTATTGTGTCGAGAAGTCTTAAAGTGGTTGGACTGGCAGATGAATATGCTATACATCCATAATCCAGAAGAGACCTGGTGTAAGATCGATAGAATGTAAGCATGGTACATTTGTCAGCACCCCATTTGGTGTTACTAAGGATTCTTAACAAATTCAACGACCTTTTGCATTTGGTAAGAAGTCCTTTCAGGTGGGGTAACCATGTGTTTTTTGTCAAGTGTCATACCTAAAAATGTCAGTAAGTCAGTTTTCTCAATTATTGTCTGATGTAATGTTATGTGGGCTATTTGGTCTGCGGGTCATTCCATGTCAAATCAACAAGGGTCACAACCCGACCTTCCTGGATTTTAATAAAATTTGGTAGGTTACTATAACAAAAAATAACCAAAAACAATTTTTTTAAATTTTTTATCTGTTTCCGTTTTTTTAGTATTAATTTTCAAAGTATTGAAAAACCGTCTTTTTTTGGTCAACTGGATGATGTTCATTGCTTGGTAGATTGAGTTCTATTTCAGCTAGAACAGTCAGCATAGTCTCATTGTTTAGCTGATTAAATGGACTTTAATTTGATATACAACAAGACCAACTTATTACAAATTTTACTTTTCAAAAAAAATTTCGAAAACTTGTACGTAACGGTTTTCACTGACTGGCAGATGAATATGCTATACATCCATAATCCAGAAGAGACCTGGTGTAAGATCGATAGAATGTAAGCATAGTATCGATGCTTATTTTGCTTTTGATGTCGGTTTTTCTGTCTTGTTTGTTGTGTGTAACTGTGTAATTTGTTGAGTACACATGCCAGCTACCACTGGTTGTCATATTCACAGGTAATAAAACCACCACATATTTTTTCATTGAAGGCTACTGGATCAGAGTCTAAATCAGTTAAAATTATGTTGTAAAATGTTCCCATAATGAAACTAACAGCATATGTAGTCAATGAAATGAAGATTGAAATATATTCAGAATTTTAAAAGTACAGTTTTTCAAAAATCGTTTTGTACAAATTTTCAAAACATTTTTTGTAAAATGAAATTTGTTAAAATTGAGACATGTTGGATATTAAATTTTATTTCATCCATCTCCTCATTTTGGTTGAGTACACATGTCAGCCACCACTGGTCGTCATATTTACAGGCAATAAAACTACCACATATTTTTCCATTAAAGGCTACTGTATCTGTGTCTAAATCAGTTACCTACCAGTTCAACTTCACTTTTATTGAAGTTCGAGTAATGTTGAGTCTTAATTTTTTTCTTAGTTAAAGGAATGAAAGGGTGCAATTTCTGGGTTCCAGTAATTTTTTTTTTCCCAAATCTCCCCTTTAATTTTAGTTCTGTCTGAAAAAAATTCAAATTTTGATCAGGGATGCTTATTGCTGAATTTACGATACAAATATCCTTCAATCACCATATTTTTACCAACTACACAGTGACAATTATAAAGTCAAAATTATGTTATAAAATGATCCCGTTCCCATCCCATAATGAAACTAACAGCGTATGTAGTCAATGAACTGAAGATTCAAATATATTTTTTTTCAGAATTTTAAAAGTACAGTTTTTCGAAAACCGTTACGTACAAGTTTTTAAATTTTTTTTTTGAAAAGTAAAATTAGTAATAAGTTGGTCTTGTTGTATATCAAATTAAAGTCTATTTAATAAGCTAAACAATGAGACTATGCTGACTGTTCTAGCTAAAATAGTACTCAATCTACTAAGCAATTAACATTATCCAGTTGACCAAAAAAAGACGGGTTTTCAATACTTTGAAAATTAATACTAAAAAGTCCGTCACGCAGGAGCTGCATAACTAAGCACTTTCCTCAGAATTTGGGTAGTGTAGACTGCTTTCCAGAACAATTTGCTTAAAATATCCTACATAAATAAAATAAAAACATGAATAGTTCTCTTTTAATTTTGTAATGAGTAACTGATAAATTATTAATTTGCTTCCAGTGTTATGTTTACACATGGTACCTACTACACTACGTAATAAATACAAAATCCTCATATTATCGTATTTTGATCTAACGCAGGAACCGGATACAGTCCCTCTAGCGCTCCTTGCGGCGCCTTTGTGAACCTATGTCTGGCTGGCTTTTCTATAGAAGTATATTACAAAGTAAACCCCCCTTTCCGATTGACCGATTCAGCTCATTTTTACAACACTTCTTTCTCATGAGTTACCCACGACGTATACCGCGTTTCGTTACAATACAGCAGAAATTACGACCGGTATGAGTATATTAGTAATTTGGGTCCGGAGTAAACCCCCCTCCTAATGAACCGATTTATTTTATTTTTACAACACATATTTACCTGTAGATCACCACTACGAATACCGAGTTTCGTCGAAATATACCAAAAATCACGGTTGGTAGTGGCGAATTGGTATTGTGGGTATGGAGTAAACCCCCCCCCCCTCCTAATGCACCGATTTAGTTTATTATTACAACACATATTTACCTGTAGATTACCACTATGAATACCGAGTTTCGTCGAAATACACCTAAAATCACGGCTGGTAGTGGCGAATTGGTATTGTGGGTCCGGAGTAAACCCCCCCCCCCCCTCCGTATGAACCGATTTAGTTTATTTTTATATCTCACTTTTCTCTCTATATTACCAGTACGAATACCAAGTTTCGTTGAAATATAACAAATATTACGGCTGAAATGGTCAAATTAGTGTTTTGGGTTCGGGGTAAACCCCCCCTTCCGGTGGACCGGTTTTGGTGGTTAATGAACTCGTTTAATCGTTTGCTAATTGAATGCTATATACAAAGTTTCGTGACAAAAAACAAAAACTCTGGCCGCTATCGTGTTAACAGACATATATATATATATATATATATATATATATATATATATATATATATATATATATATATATATATATATATATATATATATATATATATATATAAATTTTAACGGGGGTCATTTTCGGTGTCTACTAGGTAGGATCGATAAAGATTTGAAGAAATTTTTCAAAAATTCCGTCAAGAGTCCAACCTCAATAGCTACTTTCCTTCGGAGGAAAGTGCTAAAAAACGGAAACAGATAAAATTTTTTTAAAAATTGTACCATTCAAGGAGTTGTCAGAGCTATTAGGATTCAAAATTTCAAAAAAATCTAAGAGGGTCGGGTTATAAACAGTACTTTCATTGGTTGAATTGACATGGAATGGCTCCTGCTCTTTTTCTAGAGAATATTATATATTTAGTCTTGTCTCTAGAAAATTGAAAACCAGTTACGGAGCACCACTTGTCTAACTCCTGCAGTGTATTCTGTACCTGTTGTTTACCTTTATTGATGTCCGTGTATGTGGTGTCGATAAGGAGGTCATCGGCATACAGGCAATATGACACTCCTTGAGTAATACATCTAGTAACGGAATTTATTGTGATATTAAAGGGAGTCGCACTCAGCACACCTCCTTGAGGCACTCCATTCTCCTGTAAAAACTCTTCTGAAAGAGCCGTACCTATTCTCACTCTGAATGATCTTCGGGAAAGATAGCTGTTCAAGTAAAGCATGACTTGGCCTTGTACACCTCATTCTAGTAGCTGAGCCAGTATTAGTCGTCTCCAGACTCTGCCGTAGGCTTTCTCTAAATCTAATGATTTTATTTATTTAGGAAGGCATCTAAAATGTCATTTTCCAGCCTAGCAATGTGGTGCATTGTAGAGTGCATGGGCCTGAAACCACATTGGAATACGGAGAGAAGGTTATTGTTTTCTAAGAACCAAATGATTCTATTGTTTATCATTTTCTCCAGTATTTTTCCACAAGAATTAGTCATGCTAATGGGCCTGAAACTTGAAGCTAAATTTCTATCTTTCCCTTTCTTTAGTATAGGAGTAACTATAGATTCATTCCAGAAGTGAGGATAGGCACCGCTCTGAATTATGTCGTTAAATACGTTTAGGAGAGTGACGAGTCCTATGTTGGGTAGATTTTTATACATATAATATACAGACGTCGACAGTGCATGGTTTAGTTCGTCGAAGGTAAACGGATCATTCAAAGGGTGGTCATGTTGGTTCGTAATTGGGAGGATTGTATTTTCTATGTTATTTCTGTGTTGTAAAAATATGTCCACGTAGTTCTCGTTACTAGATATCGTGGCAAAATATTTACCAATTATATTACTAATTTCTGTTTGGTCAGTTAAGGTGGTATTCAAGTTCTTGATTCCGGTTATGGGGGGTCTGTAATTCCTATGTTGTATCTATCTTATCTTCGTCCATATTTTTTGTTTTGGTGTGTTTCTGTTCATGTTTGATTTAATTGTAATTTATTATGTACATCTATCTATATTCGAATAAAAAAATAAGTTAAATATAACAACATTTAATATAATATTTTAATAATATTTGCATATCTATGTGAGAGAATTAATTTCAAGTTCATAAATTTAAGTCCTTTACAAAATGACATTGTTCACAAAGGAGTTCTTAATGTTTAAAAAAATCTTTATGTTTAAAACAAAAAGTTCTATCTTTTTGGAAAGTCTTGGAAGTTTAAACTTTACTTAAAGCTACATATCCTGCATATGTAGACTCTTCTGTAACATCTTTTTTCTTTCTCGATTTCCAGTATAATACATTACCAAATAACCTAGAGAGAGAGAAAAACTTTATTTCAGAAAAGTTTGGTTGCCCAACTAAATTGGGTTGCTCCACACACAACATAGTAATCAACCCTTCAAATCTGGGTATTCCAATGAAAAACAAAAAAAATATAAGAACGAATGAGTAAAACAACAATAAAAATTATATAAATGATATAAAATGATGAAATTAGTGGTAAAAATGGGAGGGGGGCAATAAAATAGTAATAATAAATATACAAAAGTGTTAAATAGTAATTAAAACGGTAGGAGAAAATATGCGGTCAGCCATATATGTGGTTCTGAATAATGGCGAGTGAGTCAATAAGAATTGATTCTGCTATTCTTCCTAGAATGTCCTCGCTGATTCCTATTTCCTGGAAGAAAGCAGCTGTTTCCTTGGGAATGGTGCCTCGGGAGCCGAACCATAGTCCCTTCACGGAGAATTCTCTTGATCCATAGTTCTCCCGGAACTTTTCCTTATAGTAAGAGATGCACTTCTCGTATATGGCTTGCTTCTCTTTGTTTATGTTTTGGCTTTGATTGTTATCATTGCCTTCATAACGAATCGTTGGGTCTATGATAAGAGCCGTTTTGGATTTCCGTTTGAAGGCAACGATGTCGGCATATCTTGAGGAGCCTTCATCGTCAATGCTGTAAACTTCCTCGAAGCAGTCGTGACCATTGTCTTTCATAAGCTCCATGAGAGTGTGCTTCACGTTGTTATGGCGACGTGTAACCAGAAGCATGTTGTGGTCGCAACTTCCCAGCACATGTGCTGGCGTTTCTTTCTCTTTGCCACATCTGCGACAAAGGAGACCAACATCCCTTGGTTCACTGCTAATGCCAGGAACAGCTCGAAGAGGTGCATAATTAATATTAATTTTTAATGCACTTATCCATTCGGAGCCCGATAAAACTTCTCTGTTGTAAATGAACTTATTTGCTTTTGGACAGTCTTTGAAGTGTCGGACTCCAATGCCCTGCCACTTCGAGTTAGCCCATTCATTGAAAGAGTTGTCTCTCAAGGTCTGCCTCAGCTTCTTTATGTTATGCATGTCGCCGATAACGTCCATTGGAATTTCGAGTCTTTGGGCACATTCGAACGGCTCCTTAGTATAATCAAAAAAAGAATGAAATAATTCGTCCGAAACACCGTCGAGCTTTTGAGCAATGGACCAATGCTGCAACGGAGCTTCCCAATGGCATCGAAGCAAGCCAAGTCCCCTGTATCGACGAGGTGCATACAGCATTCCATTGCAAGCATTGGCAGGCAGTCCTATTATTGCCTTTACGCTCCTTCGAATTATGACATCCACACCTTCCAGCAAGGACTGAGGAATTTTAATGAGAGGCACTGTTTGGAATGGATAGGCGAGGCAAGGGAAAATATACTGATTTATGATGTTCAGTTTTTGATCGGGCTTTAGCAGATTAGAGGATGTCAGTAGCTCTAAATTGCTTGTCAATGTGCGTACCGAATCTTCTTTAAAAGCAATTTCTGAATCGAATGAACATCCTAAATATTTTATTTGTTCACTGCCACTGATCGAAGTTATATTTTCCCCGTTTTCAAGAGGGAGCTCGTCCTTACAGAGAACTCCCTTCACAACAATTATCGCAGTGCTTTTGCTCGGATTTATGCTCAATCCAATTTCCTTAAAGGTGCGAACTATTACGTCAACTACCCTTTCTGCTGATTTTTTATTACACGCCGTTACTGCTTGATCATCAGCAAATCCTGTCAGGATGACTCTGTCAATATTCTCCTTTACTTCATAACCGTAGCAGTTAGCGAATTGCGGGTCACAAATTTCTCTGTATAGATGATCTATGGCTGTAATAAAGAGTGTTGGCGACAGCGGGCCTCCTTGGGGAACTCCTCGTTTCACATTGATGAAACCTGTTTTATTTATTCCCACTTGAATTTGGATCGAATTATTTGATAGCAAAGAAGTGATTATATTTTTAAGGTCAGGCGATACTCCTCTGCCTTCCAAACTTTTCACTATGTGGGCATGACCTATGTTGTCAAATGCACCAGTGACGTCTAAAAATGCAACAGCACAGTCATCCTTTCTTCTTTTGCTTGTTTTCAAAACACCGTCGATGATGCGCGCATTGACGTGAGCACCTGGCAACCCTCTTATGAATCCCCTTTGACAATTGTGGAATGTAATTTGTTGCCTGAGTTCATGGTCCAGTACTTTCTCTATAATTCGACGGACTACGGAATATACTGTAATGGGTCTCCATGAGGATATGTCCCTAGCTAATCCTTTGCCTTTGTAGATAAGTACAGTACGTCCTTGCCGTAAAGATTCGGGAACATAAGACGTTTTTAGTAAAATCTCTGTAATGTACTTTAAGACATGCGATACATCGACCGTCTTCAATGTCCTTACTAAAACGCCGTCAGGACCTGGAGATGTATCTAAAGACATGGACTTAATAGCTCTATGGACTGTGTTTAAATCAATTTTGGTTAAGTTAGGGTTAGATAATATGTTCTCATATGTTGATCTAACCTGCGGGTTGCTTTTACCTAAAACATTTTTATAATGTTCTTCCAGCTCTTTTATTTGTATAGGACATTGCTGGGGAGCATCGGCATTCATTATATGCTGCATGACCTTCTTTCGCCTGTTATAATAATTATATTGGGCGACCTCATAGTCATACTGCTCCCTGCGCTTAGCTCGAGCTGCTTTGTTGGCCCTTTGTGGGTTCGAAACCTCGCCGGTGCCCTTATCTTTTGCTTGATTTCCTTTCTTTTTCCGCATTTTATAATACCGGATGGCTGGATGTTTTGGCCCAGGTAGAAGACTATTCGCTTCACGTAAAAATCCTAGAAAACATTTAATATTATCGTCAAATTCCGTTGGGTTAAAATCGTCGATGTTTTTGAGTACACACTTCATTACTTCTGCCCATTTATCTACCTCCGCTTTAGTAAATTCTTTAGAAGCATTATTAATATTATTTTGCGATCCTATTGCCACATTCTCGGTTTTTAAAATCAATTTGAGTTTTTCCTGGTTGGCTTCTTTCCAGTGTTTTTTTGCCGAATGTGTCTTTAATCCTCGGCTATTCTTAAAGCTTAGCCCACATATTTGGCAAACTACGGTCCCACTAGTTGAGGATACACTTGCCTCCATACTTTTTAAAGCCTAAACTTGTTGCACCTCAATGATTCAAGTATACTTAAAACATGGCGAGAGAGCATTGAATAAAGGAACGATAATTTTAATCCAATGGCGTTCATGCATGATTAAATAAAAATACATTTCCAACCTTATTGGCTTAAAGAATCTCTTCTTCTCATGCTGGTATGCTACAGTAAGAGTATTTCTTGCAATTTACCAATTTTCAAGAGTTCTGGATGCTGATTCTGGTTGGAATTGCAGAGCTGAATTTTTTTTTTCCAGTGGCGGATTTTCCTTCTAAATGATCATTTAAGAATATAGTCTCTACATCCATCTGCTCAACATTTAGACCCATTTGATATCAACTTTCTTATTTCAACAAAATCTCAAGCATTATTTTGTTTCAAACTATCTATTTCTCTATCCCAAAAATCACAATCGCTTGAACTTTATCAGATTCACCCTCAGCCAATCCAATACTGCTTATGTTTTCTTGGATAACATCAACATGCCTAGCGACAATGATTTTATTATTCAAAAGTACTTTATATCCCACTTCACTATAACCGATTAAAATGCACATATTCACCTTTTTATCCCGTTTAGAAGTTATTATTTGATCTGGTTTCCTAACAAAATCTTTACTACCATATAAATTAAAGTTAGAAACATCTGGTTTCTTTCCAAAAAATATTTCATAGGGTATTTTATTCTCAATGGTGTTAGCTAAAGAGAGATTTTTCAAATAAGTTGCTGCACAGACCATTTCTAGCCAACATTTTTTTCTACAATAGCTTCTGCCAGTAAGCAATGAGATATATTCATAATTGTTCTAGTAAATCACACCGTTTAATTCATGAACATATGAGGGGCAGGGATTAATTTTTATACCTTTTTTTTTTTTTTTTGGTAGTCATAATTCTTACTATTTAAATATTCCTTACCAATGTCACATCTCATAATACCAATTCTCTTATTTCCTAAGTTTTCAACCTCAATTACTTATTGAACAAAGGAATGAAAAACTTCTGTTTTAAGTTTAATAGTTTAAATCCTAGCAATCTTACTATTTATTTATTTATACACCAGTGAGACCGCGACAAAGGGAATTCATCACTAAACACTTAAATAACAATAAACAATACTGAACAATTGTGAAGAAATTAACATGAGGGCAATCTTACTATAATCATCTATAAATGAAACAAAATATTTTTCACCTTTGAGGCTCATAGTTAAAAAAGGTCCACATCAGCGTAAACAATTCCAAAATACTTTTAGCCTTGTTCCTTTTGTTTTCCAAAGGGACACGGTCCATTTTACAATACAAGTTTTATAAATTTATAACATGTCCAGATAAACTGATTCTTTACTGCCTTAAATGCATTCATTTAACAGAAAAGCGAGTGAGAGATTACTTCAACCGAATACTATAACCGACATTGCAACCTTCCCCTCAACCCTCAACAAAAGTATTGAAATTATTAAAGTTCTGAATAGAAACATGAATACTTACTTATATGATATTAGTCCAAATTATGATTAGATAAACAAAGACCATTTTTATGATATACTTACTTATACGATATTAGTCTATATTCTGGTTAGAGCAGTGTTGCCCTAGGCAATCAAATCAAAATTGATTTGATATGAAGAAAACTGATCTGATATTAAGAAAATTAATCTAAAAAATATTATATTTTATTATATGATATCTTATATGATATTTGCCCGAACTCTGAGAATATAAACCTACTATTTAGATAAACAAACAAAGGTTTTGTATTGCACTTCTTCTTAGAAGGAGGGGCAACACTGGAAAGAAAATGCCGATTTCTGACTATAAACTCTTCTGTATATGACAGTTTCGAACTCGTTACTTCCAAACTATGAATCCTAGAAGATTTTGAGCTAGCCTACGAGATTTCCCATATCAAGACGTACATATGTGCGAAGTTTGGTCCAAATCGGTCAAACGGTGTGGATTTGTATAAAGAACAAACAGACATACAGACAAACAGACAGACACAAGATTTTCATATATATAGAAGATAGAAGATAATGCCAGCAACATGAAATTAGCTTGGCAAATATTACGGGAACAATATCCTCACTTAATTATATTTGGCTGCCTTGCTCATGGGTTAAACCTTTTGACAAAGGATACAATAAGTTTGAATTTGAATCGAACAATATTGTCTAGATGCAAGGCCATAGTAAATTTGTTTAGGAATCACCACATGGCCAACCAAACATTGAAGGCAATTCAGAAACAAAAAAAAGGGAAAGAAAGTACTCTCATTTTGCCAGTAGAAACTAGATGGGGTTCAGCAACGAGATATTTTGATAGTTAGCTGCATTCAAAGAACTGCTTACAAAGTGCAGCTATAGATGACTTAATATCACTACCTCCAAATGTACGAAAGCAGATACTGGATAATGATAACTTTTGGGAGAAAGTTCAGTCTGCTTGTACCTATTTCTGCAGCAATGCAGAAGCTAGAAGGCAATGCAACAGCCATTTCAGAAGTTACAGTTATATTTAAAAAAACTTGACGAGAAAATAATTGAACAATTGCCTATTTCACTCCTAAACAAAGAAGAAGAAAAGTCCGTTAAATTGTTTTTAAGTAACAGGTACAATTTCTATTTTCACTCAGTGCATTGAGCTGCAAACCTTTTAGATCCACAATATTGTGGACAAAACTTGTCAGAAGATGATTTAATGACAGCTATCGAAACCGTAAATGCAGTTGCTAAAAACACACCTGGGATAAATGAAGTTGCAGTAATGTCTGATATAGCAGATTACAAAGCAAAACAAAAGCTCTGGAGTAGAGATATTATTTGGAAAGCTGCCTGTAACATGTCTCAAGCAACATGGTGGAAAGATTATTGCAGTAAAAGAGAACTACCGAGGGTTTTAGTTAACATTTTGAATATTCCCCCGACAGCTGCTTCATGTGAATGCAATTGGAAGGCGTTTAGCAACATAAAAACAAAAAAGAGAAATAGATTGACAGATGAACACACTGCAAAGCTGGTTTCAGTTTCACAAAACCTTAATTTAATGAGTGACGACAATGTCACGTTTTCAAATTCTCCTTCTTCTTCTCAAGCATGATCTATTAAAGAAAGAGATAGACTCATATTCTTCATTTAGTAACAACGATTCTGATTCAAATCACTCTACGCTCTCCTGTTCTGAGAGTGACCCAGAAAGTTAATGCATGAACCTCATAAAATCTTATTATTCATAGATATAGTTATTAAAGAATTATTATATTTATATGATTTAATTATATACTTTTCAGCTGTAAACATGATTACAAATTTATGAATCAAAATTTTTATCCCTTTATCATTATAATTTTTATTGGAAGAGGGAAAACTGAAAAGGGCATCCTATCCACAGTTGATAAACAAGCCCCAGTGTTGCTTACTTAGCAACGAAAGTGTTGCTGTAGCCTCTAACAATGAAAGTTTATTTTAGAATACCTTGAAAATTTAGAGGTTTGGAAAATTTTCCGGAAAACCCATAACTCTAACTGTGAGTTAGACTTTTAATGCATATTCAGCTTTTTTATGAAATGTGTCAGTGCCATTAATATAAAAATTCCTTTAATGTATTTGTAGAGAAGAGAAATATGCAGTTACATATATAAAATATATTTTGTTTTCATTTCGGATATATTCATACATCAATTTAGCAAATAAAATATTTTGTCCAATGTGGTATTTTTTAATTACTACTAAAATATTATATATGCATAAGAGTTTTTAAAGGATTATTATATTTTAACTTTTCAGCTATATACAAGATTACAAATCATATTTCTACGTTTTGTTCATCATAATTTTGCTTATTACTTTAGTTGGAAGGGGAAAAACTCAAAAGGGCATCCTATGCATAATATAATATATTTAATAAAAAATACTCTAATGTTGCTTACTTATAGTCTCTAGCAATTAAAGTTTAATTTACAATACCACGAGCATTTAGTGGCTAGGAACATTTTCCGGAAAACCTACATTTCTAACAACACCCCATGGTCAAAGGTACAACTACATGTTATACCTTTGACCACACTACAATTTTTTTTTTTTTTAATTAATAAAAAATATTAAATGTAAAGCTAGAACCTTGAAAAAATTAAATATGATAAACAATAGAATACTAATCACAATAAAATAAAAAACAAATGAATTTAGCCTTGGTCCAAGCCAGGTCAAAAGGAAAAGTTCGCCGGATTTCAATGTGCATCTACGCACTTTCGTGCGGAGTTCTCACCGACCATAAAGTAAATTAGTAAAAATGTATGTGGTTAGTTTGGCATTAACAGCAATGAGCCCACTTTGAGATAAACTTGGACTTTGAGTGTTGAATTACATTGTTGACCATTTGCAACATTATTTTTATCTATTTCAGTTGCTCCGAACGATGTCATTTGGAAACATGAAGTAAGTGCTCGAATTGAAGTTAGAATCTGGATCCGTAAGTAAACTGCTCAATGATTCAGGCGGTATTTCAATTTCCAGTAGTTGTACTTTTCCGGACGCGCAATATATTCTGGCTGGCTCAGTTTTCAAGTTACGTGAATTACAATGCAGACATATCTTGTCCATAGCTCCAATCCCCTTGGAGCTTTTTTGAATGAGCATAATATTATATGGTAAATGTCAAGGAGCGTGGTCTCCACGCCGATTCTTTTGAAACTTTGCACTATAACGTATTTTGATGCACTAAACACGAATCCGTTAAAAAAAAAGGTCGCTTTTCACTAGGAAAGAAGTTATGAAACACGAAAGTTCACTGTTATGAAGGTTAGGGAAGACTGCCTTGGACGACTTTTGGGCCATAGAATTCTTTTCATTTCTGCGAGTTGGATTGACTAGGGGTTTTGATGTTTTCTTGAGCGAGCGGAAACGCATAGCACGTATGCCCAAAAGCGACAGTTTACGACCAAGTCAGCTACCGCAAGGTGAGTCTAAATTTCAATTACACTTCGTCATTAAGGACTATTGCGCATGCGCGTGTTTACAAATTCGCCGTTAACCCGTCTTTTATAACCTCCATAACAGTGAACTTTAGTGTTTCATAACTTCTTTCCTAGTGAAAAGCGACCTTTTTTTTTAACGGATTCGTGTTTAGTGCATCAAAATACGTTATAGTGCAAAGTTTCAAAAGAATCGGCGTGGAGACCACGCTCCTTGACATTTACCTATTATATATCAGGCTCATACTCACATGCTAGACGAAGAAATGAAGTGGCTGAAAATACTAGATGTGTTTTTTGGCGCTGTTGTTCACTTGCTCTGTGTGTGTCAAGTACAAACCGGCACGCTTGTCTTTGTTCCAATCAAGGACTTGATTGTGATTCATGCAATTGCGCGATGCTCACACGCTCATCTGTATAAGCTTGTTAGATTTGTTCGTCTGTTTTTGGGCTCTTCTATTTCGCATATTTGTAGTTCAGGTTGGGAGTTATAAGCCCAAATTGGCCCCTTTGCGACTTGCTGACATTGTTCTCTGTACAAAATACAGATAAATAGATCAAATTGAAGTATTTGATGATGATAAGCAGCATATGATTTTTATAATCATAAAACTCGAATAAATTTCTCTTTCAATTTTGTTTTGAACAGCGCTGACGTCCAGGGTGCAGCGAGGCATTTTCTCAATGAGCCCTGAGATGAGAAAATTCCTGCTGCCGGTGGGGATCGAACCCACCATCTCCTGCTTATGAATATAAGGCGCTAGCCACTTTAAAAATTATTCCTACAAAGTTTCAACCAACTGAGTATAATAAAAAACTTACTAATAAATGTGTTAGAATATTCTGGAATAATTTTTACAGGTAACCAAATATTCGTTCTTGGAGGGAGCGCATGACACATGTTGAGTACTATTGATTTGTATAAGATCACTTAATTAACTGAACTTGAGAAATATCTTCAGAAATTATTAATAAAATTGGAATAAATAATTATAGTACTGCAAATTGATGATAAATTTACTTTGAGAATATAATTAGCATGACTGTTGCACTAAGAAAGTACAATGATAAGTATTGTATAAGTGTCACTGCTATTACCGATACACTAACAATAATAATGACTGAAAACTATGTAGGGAGTGAGAGAAAGTCAGGAGACCGACTTCATTTTACACCTTACTCTGTGCTGTTTCCTGGATGATAAGTGACACCCCTAGATTCCTGGCTGGAATAAATGATCATTAGATAATTGATCAGTTATCGACACCAAGGGTTGAAAATTATTAAAGTACTAATATCGCTATTAAAATATGGGGATAATTGGTAGAAGGATGAAAATTTTGGGCTGCAATTATTTTTTAGTGCCAAATATTAACAAATTGTGACTAATTGATTTAAGTCTTGAACTAATTAAGTAATCAAATAACTTTACTCATAATATTGGATGGTAAGTGTCTATATGACCTTTCTCCATTAAAAAATGTAAAAGTAATAGCCACTGCTGCTATCATTGCAATGTTTTGCTTGTTACATTCAATGAACTATTCAACATTTTAGGAAACTATACTAATTCTGCTGTTTTTCGCAAATGTGTATTTATGAAGCTTGGTATCTCCTGTTTCCATTATATATATATATATATATATATATATATATATATATATATATATATATATATATAATATGGATTTAATTTCATTTTTGAAGTACCACAATAAAGTTACCAATTAAAATAACTGTGGTCCGGTCCCATTGAGATCCCAGCTTGAAATTTACACAAAATTGAGATAAAATATCAAAGAAAAGTTGTAATTTTTTAGACAATTTTTAAACATACATTTTAAGAGAAATTTAAATTAAAATGTTTTAAAAATGGCCTTGAAGTTTCAATTTTTATAAATAAGTCATGACATGTATATATAATTTTAATACAATGCTGAATGCTTTTTACCGCACCTTTCTAGCTCATTTTGTTTGGGAGTTATGGTCAAGCGTCAAAAAAGTGATTTTTTATATATATATAAAAATAAAAAAAAGGTAAAGTTCTATAACACGAAACCAAATAAAAATCAATTTCTAATAATGTGGATGTTATATGGGCTACTATTGATGAGCCTAATTTCAAAAAATGAGGGAAAAAACTTCACAATGGTATGAAATGTGGAACTTGGTCACTTGATATGGAATGACACATCAGTAGTTTGGCTTTAGGTGACTTTCCTGGATATCGACATTTTTATCCATTAATGTTTCCACTTTGCTATAATTAAAATCTATGGAAACTGTATAATATACAAAATTCGTCTGATTCATTGTTCTTAAAGTCAATTAAAATATTAACTCCAGTATAATTTTTATTAGAAAAAGTACAAATCCTCCTTTTTTTAATCATAATTTATCAATGTTTTGTCATTGCATGCGATAAGAATGCGACAGCTTTTTTTGTTTTTTTTTTTTTTGTTTTGTTTGTTCGTAGGAGGGAATTTCGAGTTTTTTCGAATTTTGGGGTATGGAAAATTAAGTCTAGAACTTGAAATAGTTAGCCAACTAAAACGCTATTACACAAAAAAAAAAAAAAAAAAATATATATTTTTTTTAACTAAGTGATCTTATTTAATTTATTTGTAAGGTTTTCATGACATATTTTTACGGATTAAATCAATTTCAGGGGGGACTGCAGCCTCCCTACCCCTTATATTCGCCCAGGGCTTTGGAATGATAAAATAAAAGTAGATTCCCAATATCAATTTTTTTAAATATTCGTTTAATATAAATAACTCCTTTACTAGATAATTCAGTAGTTGGAATTATAGAAAGTTCAGCAGTGTTGGAATCAGTTACATGAGACATTCCTTCGGAAAAAGTTATAAGATCAATGAAGAAGAACTGTGTTTACAACAGGATAATTTTAATCTTAGGCTTAATTTTTTTCAGACCCGACCTCTAGTAATATTAACCTGACTTGAGGAATTTTAACTTGCTTTGAGGGCAATAACTTTTGCGCAAGCGGGAAACCCTAAATGGACTGAAGTCGTTGAAGTTATTTTCATTTTCCTTTGTATGTAAAGACATAATAAGAATGGTTTTGTCCATTTTCCTTTAGGTAATTCAGAGTTAAATGACACTTTTGACGTAATCTCCTTGGTGGAGCTTGAATATTCAAATTACAAATTATTTTCCATTTCTGATATTAAAGTGGAATATTATCAGTTTCCAATGTGATATATTAGACGCTGTCTAGAGCGTAACTAAAATATAGATATAAATATAGATGTATGCTTTGTAGTGGCTCGATCAAATTAAATTCACTATCTTGATGAGCAAGAGAGCCATTATAAGTTATAGAATGTATCGATACCCGAGATAAGTATTTCACCTCAATAGGGTTAGGTTTTCTTTAGCAATCACTTGCTAGAAATTAAAATTACAATATTTCCACTATTACGGCTCTATATACAAATCATCATTACATGAGCAATTGACAGCTATTAATAAGCAAATTTAACACGATTTTACAACAATGCACTGTAAAAAAACCATAAATAATCAAATTTTTCAAGCACTAGCATACATTTATTTGTTTCTTCAGCCGAGATCAAAGAGAAAGAAGGATATGGGTGGGGGGTACTTGGATCGTAGGTTGTCCACTACTGTCTGTGCGAGGATCGAAACAAAGAGATACAAAGCTTCATGAATAATAGTATTAGATAAGTTGGATTTTTTAATGACGCAAAAGGAATAATGTCTTGCAGTGACTACTGTTCCAAAATCATTTTCTAGGCAAGGTCTAGTTTCATGTTTCTCCACAGAAGTAAGCTATCTAGTTCTGTTAACACAAGTAGATTAACAGAACTAGATAGGGTTTTGAGCAAGCCAATTTTTCTTATGTAGCATACACTTCATGAAATATATTAATCATAGAAGATGGACGCCAGCAGTCGAACCTCTTAAATCTTATAGCTGGCATAACATAATGTTTATTTTTATGGAAATATTTCTCACCTCCATATACCAGCTACCTTTACCTTATAATCTTCTACTACCAAACTTTTTTTTTATCCTGAAAGGATGAAATCTAAGATCTTTATTTTGAAACATTCTATTATTTATTTATTGTATTGTGGAGTTTGCCTCAGTGTGTTGATGATGTACTCTATCATTAGTATTTCTGCTTTCCTATCCCATTGTCTTGTAAAACAGGCTGGTGGGTGTTCTTTTTTAGCACTTTCCTCCGAAGGAAAGTAGCTATTGAGGTTGGACTCATGACGGAATTTTTGAAAAATTTCTTCAAATCTTTATCGATCCTACCTAGTAGACACCGAAAATGACC
Organism: Gonocerus acuteangulatus; assembly: GCA_946811695.1. Lineage (NCBI taxonomy): Eukaryota > Metazoa > Arthropoda > Insecta > Hemiptera > Coreidae > Gonocerus > Gonocerus acuteangulatus. The sequence goes on from OX328123.1 coordinate 35,692,972, forward strand.
CCCGTTAAAATTTATATATATCTATATATATATATATATATTCATATATATATATATATATATATATATATATATATATATATATATATGTGTCTGTTAACACGATAGCGGCCAGAGTTTTTGTTTTTTCGTCACGAAACTTGGTATATAGCATTCAATTAGCAAACGATTGAACGAGTTCGTTAACCACCAAAATCGGTCCACCGGAAGGGGGGGTTTACCCCGAATCCAAAACACTAATTTGACCATTTCAGCCGTAATATTTGTTATATTTCAACAAAACTTGGTATTCGTAGTGGTAATATAGAGAGAAAAGTGAGATATAAAAATGAACTAAATCGGTTCATGAGGAGGGGGGGTTTACTCCGGACCGACAATACCAATTCGCCACTACCAGCCGTGATTTTAGGTATATTTCGACGAAACTCGGTATTCATAGTGGTAATCTACAGGTAAATATGTGTTGTAAAAATAAACTAAATCGGTTCATTAGAAGGGGGGGTTTACTCCGGACCCAAATTACTAATATACTCATACTGGTCGTAATTTCTGCTGTATTGTAACGAAACGCGGTATACGTCGTGGGTAACTCATGAGAAAGAAGTGTTGTAAAAATGAGCTGAATCGGTCAATCGGAAAGGGGGGTTTACTTTGTAATGTATTTCAATAGAAAAGCCAGCCAGATATAGGTTCACAAAGGCGCCGCAAGGAGTGCTAGAGGGACTGTATCCGGTTCCTGCGTTAGATCAAAATACGAGAATACGAGGTTTTTTGTATTTATTACGTAGTGTAGTAGGTACCATGTGTAAACATAACTCTGGAAGCAAATTAATAATTTATCAGTTACTCATTACAAAATTAAAAGAGAACTATTCATGTTTTTATTTTATTTATGTAGGATATTTTAAGCAAATTGTTCTGGAAAGCAGTCTACACTACCCAAATTCTGAGGAAAGTGCTTAGTTATGCAGCTCCTGCGTGACGGACTTTTTTTTTTTTTTTTTTTACAATGTTATTGTAATTTTTCACCACTGTACAAGTAAAATAAATACAATTCGAAGAAAAAATAGAAATTCTAATAAGTTTAATTAATAAATTAAAATGAATAGAAATAAATAATTACATTTATTTAAATTGTAAAGTACATTTATTATTAGCAAAGAATTTTAGGAAGGGCTATCTATAGGTTACCACCCTCTTCAAGCCAGGATAGGGCTGTTTCTTTGTCGTTGTTTTTTTTTTCTTTTCTTTTTTTTTTTTAAAGAAAAGCCACCAACCCTAGTGTGAATTGAACCCACGACCATATTTGCACTCACGGACACTGGGCCTCCATAAATAAATTAAATTAAATTATAAATACGACTTTTAGGACGGGTTATCTATAGGTTACCACCCTTTTCTAGCCAGAATAGGCCTGATGCCTTTTCATTTTTCTGAAGAAAAGCCACTGCCCCTAGTGAGAATCGAACCCACGACCCTTTGGCACGGAGTGTTAAGTGCTCGCCCCTCCGCCTCCATAAATAAATACATTTAAAAGATAATAAAATAATTAATTCAAAACAGATAATTCTTAAACGCTTTAAATAATGAAAATAACGACAATAAAATCATATGAGGAGATGACTTTCAAAATGGGTTAAATCCATTTGATCTCATTTCTCTCCCAAAAGCTTTTTGTTCACACAGCACAAACATTTTTGGGGAAAATTCATTAAATATAATAAAAAATGAGGAAATGAATGTTAGCGTGAACTCATAAATATTAATTTTCTGAAATAATTATACTAGCTTAGACATTTTTAGTGTCCCCTGAAAATTATTATTTGGATGTATCCTGTTTTGAAATTTGAGGCCTCTTGTGTGTAAAATATTGTAGCTTTTCATAAAAATGGGTGCGAGTTTAGGTCAGTTGTAGAGCAGTTGGTCCTATGCTTCAGGTCCTATGTTCAACACTCGCATGTGCACTGTAGATTTTATATTTTAGTGTCATCGTTCGAGGCTTGGATTCCGGGTCCCAGACTATCCCTGGCTCCATCAAGCCTTTAATTAATTTATTAATTGCTAGAAAACTGGGAAAATCAGGCGGACTGAGCATATTACTGCCTACACTATCTCCCTAGTGTGCCATAGGGCACCCCCGTGTCCCTTGGTCACACTGGCATGGCCGATTTTAGGCTTCAACTTTTTTTTGTTTATTATTTAACTCCGGACAGAAATTACTTATTTCCTTATACCGGACGTAATTCCTGTTGTATTGTTACGAAACTCTTTATACGTCCTGGCTATCTAATAAGAAAGAAGTTTTGTGAAAATGAAATAAGTCGGTCTATTGGAAGGGGGGAGGGGGTTGTTACTTTGTACAATGTTTGAATTGAATTCTTCCGCCAAACGTTTGCGAAACTCACCAAGGTCAATAGAAATGTGAAGCTTTGTGTATTTAGTACGTAGAGTAGTACCCCACAAATACAAAACTCTGGAAAGAAATTAATTGCAAACTTAATAATTGAAATAGCTGCTCTTAAAAAAAGCAAAAAAGTAGAACAATTTATGTTTTTATTTTATTTATCTATATAGGTTATTTTAAGCTAATTATTCAGGAATGCACTCAACACTACCTAATTCTGAGGAAAATGCGTAGTAATGCAGCTCCTACGTGATGGATTTTTACTCTTATATTTATTTATTTATTTAAATTTTAACGTCCATTTATTATTAACTACGAATTTTAGGACGGGTTATCTATAGGTTACCACCCTTTTCTAGCCAGGATAGGGGTGATGCCTTTTCTTTTTTCGAAAGAAAAGCCACCGCCCCTAGTGGGAATCGAACCCACGACCTTTGGCACGGAGTGTTAAGTGCTCACGCCTTAACCCTCACGGCTACCGGGTCTCCTTTTACTCTTATATATTAATACAAATTTATTAACAAGCGCTAATTGGAACGCCATAAATATGGATTCTGGATATTAGTTCTTTATGATTTGTACTTATGTCTTTGGAATTCTTCTTCTCAGAACTGTTTGAACCCATCTAAACATTGTTTAGGGAGGTTATTGTAGTGTGCTGGTGTTGTTTGGGAAAGAGCAATGTTGTTGTGTTTTTTCCTTTTCTGTTATATGTTTTTGGCAAATGCCAATACGCTTCGAAGGATCTCATATTTTAGTTTTGTTAATGATCAATGACATATCATTTTTGAAGAAGCTGAACCTTACATAACTATGGCTGAAGGTAAAAAGATATCGTTCGGTTTTTCCAAAATATCAAAGAAACCTGCTGTTATTGTCCCCAGAAAAGAGGAAAACGAGATTCAGTTTATTCAGTGCTTAGAAGAAAATTCGATTAAACTAGTGAATGGTGAAGAAAAAGAGAAGGAAGCTTTAGTTATTCCACTTAAAAATGGTAACCTTTTGCGGGATAATATGATTGAAGCTTTAAAAGCAAGAAAAGAAGAAAATTCTACCAAGAATAGTCCTATCAATGAGAAAGAAAAAAGTGAGAAGGCTGATCCTAAAAGGGATGTTACAGAAAATGAAAGTGAAAAGAAACCCTTAACGCTAGATGAACTTGCAGCTAAAGAAATACTTGATGATTTGAAGAAAAGTAATGAATCTGAGGACACAAAAGACATTCGGGAAATACCTGCAACCAACTCTAGCACATTGGGCGAGAAGGAATCAACAATCGAAGACTACGAAAATGTTCCAATAAATGAATTTGGTCTAGCGATGCTTCGTGGGATGGGATGGGCTCCTGATAAAGGCATTGGGAAGAATGGCCAAGTTATTCAGCCAGTTAATCCTGTTGTTCGACCCAAAGGAATGGGGCTGGGAGCAGACAAAGTAATGCCCACCACAGTTAAATCTAAATCAGGGGAAGAGCTTGTTTTGAAGAAAACTGCTTCATTAAAAATTATATCTGGTCCACATAAGAATTTATACGGCAGAGTTGAAGGCTTTGACGAATTACCTGGCAGAATTATGGTAAGACTTGCATTACAAAACACTGTTATATCAATAAGTGAAAACTTGGTACAGCTAGTCACTTCGGAAGAATATAATAAGAATTCTAAAATATTAAATTTGAATGATTACAATAAATATTATGAACAGAATGAGTCTACAAAAAATGTGAAGGCTTCTATTAAAACTGAACTTTCAGATAGTAAACCTACAAATCGTCGAGAACAGCTGAGGAATTCTGATGATGATTCAGAAAATCCATCCAGGAAAGGCTATTCAATAAAAAGGAGTGAAAATATAAAAAGAGACATCAAGAAAAGAGCAAAATCTTCCTCATCAAGTCCTGAAAGGAGCAAGAAATATGAAAAATATTCAAATGAACAAGTTAAAAGAAAAACATTCAGTAATAAGAATAGAGAAACTTCATCAGATTCAGAACAAGAACACTATAAAGAGAAACGTTCTGATCACACAAAGCACAACATTGTAAAAACATCGAAGGAAAGGAGAAGACATTCACCATCCCCTGACAATAGATATCAAAGGCATAAGTCTACTAGGAATAAAAGGAGTCCATCTTCTAGCTCAGAATATGATTATAAGATTTCAAAGAGCCAAAAGACTAAAAGCAGAAATCGATCGTCCAGTTCAGATAGTAAAATACAAAATGCTTCTGGAAAGTCAAGAAGTCATTCATTCCACTCCAAGAAAAAGGGTAAGCATAAATCACGTAGAGAAAGTACAAGCAGTTCAGATTCTGAAAATGAAAAGCCGACCAAGAACAAGAAGCACGACTCCAAGAAACATGTGAATAGCAAGAAGCAGAGAAGAAAAGGTAGAGATCAAACTTCTGATTCTGATTCAGATGTGAAAGAATCGAAGCAAAGGACACATAAAAACTATTCCAGACAGCGTTCTACAAGCAGGTCTCCTACTCGGAAAAAGAAAAAGAAACATCATAAAAGCAGATCATAAGAAAACATTCTACGGTATAACAACTTGTAAATAATCTTTTTATTATATTTTAATCTGTAAATAAATCAATTATTAATTTTACTTATTCTGGTCCTTAAATATTGTTAAATTAAAATTTTATTTCATTTGACTAAGATTTTCTTTTTTCCTTTAATATAAATTTTTGTCACGTCTAGATACTTAACATTAAGGCTCCAGAAATTTTGATCAACAGAAATTTCTTAAGTAAAACTTCAATTAAAGATGAGAGTTCAGTACTTCAGTTTTTAACTTGCTACGTTTTACTGTACAAAGTATGTTTATTTAAATAATCCAATAATATTTTACAATCTATACAATGATGAATGCCTAATTAAATAAAATTGCGTGATTTTTTTTACACGTTGACTGTGGAACCCCAAATCACCCTAAAAATTGTAAATTTTGTTTTTTTCCATTTTATGATTTCATTTTTTTTTTTTTTAATGTGAAAAAATAAGTTACTCATTGGAAATTCTGGTAAATTTCCTTCAGAAACATTTTTTTTTTTTTTTTTTTTTTTTTTTTTTTTTTTTTTTTTTTTTTTTTTTTTTTTTTACCATAACGCACTTGTAGTGAAGAAACTCCTGCAAAAATTCCCAGAAAGGTCTGAGCCTGGAAAGATTCCAGAATAAGGCACTCCGACACACTCCCTAAAACGATGGAGGAACTCATAAACCTGTCTGGAGGTTTGTAGCCGATCCCCAAAATAACAAACAAACTTTTTATCATAGCTTCATGCTTTTTATCATGAGGTGTCATGCCACCACAGCAGGGTGGTTTGTGATGGCGCTGTCAAGGTGTTAAATAGTTGGTTTTGGATTAAATTTTCTTTCCTAATGGGCAGATTTTGCAATGCATCTTTCTCTTTCCTTGAGTGGAACATGGGTAATTCGAACTTCGATAATTCGAATATTTCTCTCGGCCCCTAGAATTTAGGGCATAAAAAATGTAAAAAAATTGTGGTTAATTCGAATAAAATTTTGGATAATTCGAATATTTAACGAGTCTGTACCTCCTGTGGGAAGCGAACAGACAGACGGTCGATCTTAAATCTTGTGAAAATATTCTCCCCTCGGGTAAGAAGGATAGTAAGATACGGATGTAGGGGTTCCAGGGCAAGAAGCGCGTCTCATAGTCTAGTTCTTGGACTTTAGGAGTTCTTTAAACTGGTCTGTCGTCTTATCCTAGAATTCCCTCCCACCATCCCTCGGATCTTCATTCTTTATTCAGTTATAAGTCAGTCAGCGCCTAGATCTGTTGTGTTGTTTGTGCCTTGAATTTCTGGTGTACAGTGCAGTTCAGGGAGTTGTTGATTTAAGATGTCGAAACCTAGAAGTTATAAAACTTTAATGTTGTCAGAGAAAGTAGCTGCGATTAAACAAGTTGAATAAAGAAAAAATCTGACATTGCCAAGGACTTTGGAATTCCACATAACACTTTACCAACTTACCTGAAAAATAAAGAAAAAAATTCTTGCCCGTGAAAATGCCTTTTTTTCAAAACAATAGACTTTTATTTTTATTTTTTTGATAAATTATTTATTACTTATGTAGGTAATCGTCAATTCATGAAATGGTTGTTTTTATTTAAATAAAATGTCTTTTTTTTTAATAAAAAATTTGAAAATATGAAGTTCGATTTTTTAGCCCTTTATTTTCAAAAACTTGTAATTCAAATTTTGGATAATTCGAACTTTTTTATCGGTCCCTAGGGGTTCGAATTATCCAAGTTCTTCTGTATACCAAGTTTTATTTTTTCTTTAATATAACAATATTGACCATTAGGGGAATATTGACAACTGAAATAATAAGTAAATTACTCCCTACAGATATAAACCACGTTTGTGGCGAAATAACGAAAATGGAAGGTAATAATATGTTAACAGACACACACAAATGACTATATATATGTATTAATTTTAACGGGATTTTGGTATCTATTAATTAAGACCATTGAAGATTTGAAAACATCATTTCATAAGTGTACCCTCAATAGCTGCATTCCTTCAGAAACAATTAATGGGATAATCACAACAAAACTCACACAAAGAAATTTATAACTAGTAGTAATAATCGTACATAAATTACAAAATCCCGATGGCCTTGAGAGCTAAGGCATGAGCAGTCCATGCCAAGGGTCGTGGTTTCGATACCCACTAGGGTGGTGGCTTTTCTTTGGAAAAAGTGAAAGGGATCAGTCCTATCCTGGCTAGAAACAGGTGGTGAACTGTAGATAACTTATTCTAAAATTCTCAGTCAATTATAAATTTGTGTTGAAATTTAAATAAATAAGTCAAAAGATCAATTATTTATAGTCGAAATTATGAATGAAGCTTTAGGGGATTTATAATTTAATAATATATTTTGTTTTAGTTAACAACACAGATCATTGTTAATAAGTGATCAATGGTGTTGGTATGCAGTACAGACCAAGTTGAACTTGCTGGTGTGCAGAGAAGTCTGCAGTGGCACATCAATCTCCAGCCAATATCCTCTCAATCTTCTTTCTTCTTAAGAAATTAAGAAAACTAAAAAAAAAAAATTCTACTCGTTAGAATTAAAACAAAAAATATTTTCATAAACCCCAAAAAATGACAATGAAAATGGTAATCATAAACAACAATAAAGTTCCCCCTTATTAGATTGTATTAGTAAAAGAGTTCTTGAAATTTGGAAGAGGTTGCAGCTTACGAAAGGAGCTACATTTTCCGAATGGCATGCTCAACTAGGACGAACTCTACATCCCACATAATTAGCCCATGTAGAGAGTATTTATCAAGCACTGTGAGGAAAAAGTGATATTCTATTATTTACGAAGTCTTATTTTTCAGTTTCATAACGTAAAACCTATCTATTCAAGTCTGTAAAAAAAAATTATTTTTGGTTCCTTCAGGACATTATTTCATTTTTTTTAGAGACATGATTCCTTCACATCCTGCTAACCCTGCTGATAATGATAAATTTTGGAATAAGAAAAAAAAATAATTGAAAGGGGAAGTTTTCATAAATAATAAAGAAAGCTTGGGATAAGTGCATAAAAGACAGCATCTGCTAATTTAAGCAAAGAGCTGTTTTGATAGAAATCAATCAAGTTCTGTTGCCAATATAGTTGTCATTTATTTTGCTTTTAAATCATTTATTTAATGGTCGAGCGCAATAACTGAGATGATTCGTTGCTTTTTAAATTAAACTATTGCCAAAGATGTTAAGAATTATCAAGATGTAGGTACTGAGAGATTGTTGTACTAGTATGACCAATGAATATAGAACATTCAAAATGAGTTCTAATTATTGACAAGTGGAGCTTTTTCTTTACTAATTGTTAAAGCCTAGGATCTATTCACTTTCTCTCTTCATACAGACATGACATGGCACAATCAGTAAAAAATTTGATTGAGAACCATTTCCTGGTAAATTCCCCAAATATGCAGTAATTGAACAGTGGTCTTCAATCACTTGCTGCAATACCAAACCGAGGAAAGACACTCTTTACATTTCTAATAATATGAGTTGTGTCTAACCTATCAAGTTTTGTTACCTCGATAAATTTGGAATAGCAGTCAGTTACAAACAAATAATTTCTACTGTTTAAGAAAAACCTTTCTTCAGCAACTTTTTCACAGGGTCTGTCTGATATGTGGTGATGCAAAAATGGTTCTTCTTTGAGTAGTTGTACACTGAAACAAATTTCGCATAATAATATTAAATCCTTGCTCATTTTTGGCATCCCTGGCCAATAAAATTGGTCCCTTGCTCAAAATGGGATTTTGTTAATCATTTGGTGACTGAAGGAGATTTATTATTTGAAGCCTGATGGATTTCGGGACAATAATTTTGTATGATAAGATAGGATATGGGTCTAGGGCCAATATGATTTTGTAACACTTTATTAGTAAAGCTCTCAGAGTGGAAGAGGCTAAGTAAAGATGTTTCATTTTCCATTCTTCCTTTTATTTGTTCACCATTTTTCATTCTTTGTGCGGATTTAATTTTTCTTTCTTCACTCTATTTTGTTCCTGTTCTCGGGGAATTTGTCTCTGGTTTAATCTCCGATTTAATTTTTATTTTGAAATTGTTCCTCTTGTCTATTTCTTCTTTAGTGATTTTGACTAATTCCAGGTCTTTTTTGACATTTTGAATCCATTTTCCTCCATTTACGAGGGGGTCTATGTATTTTACTATTCTTTTTGTTAGTCTCTGTTGGGCCTTATTACATAGCCACAGAATTTGAGGTGTATTTTCCTCATGTCTGTTTCTCTGTTAGAATGTTCTTTAATTTTAGATGTTTTCTGTAGTCTATATCAATTCTCGGTTTAGCTTGGTCACAAAAGTTTCCTAATCATTTTTCTTTCTTTAGATTTTCTATGTCAGTTTTCCTGTTTAGTGCCAAGGTGACACTATCATATAACATTGTTGGTTTAATTACTGTTTTGTAATGTCTGATTTCGGCATTTAATGATAAACATTTCTTATTTTAGAGGTTTTACACTAAACATTAACAAGCTTTTTGTTTTCCTTTCTTATTGTGCATGTTTTTAGCACTTTCCTCCGAAGGAAAGTAGCTATTGAGGTTGGACTCATGACGGAATTTTTGAAAAATTTCTTCAAATCTTTATCGATCCTACCTAGTAGACACCGAAAATGACCCCCGTTAAAATTTATATATATCTATATATATATATATATATGCATATATATATATATATATATATATGTGTGTCTGTTAACACGATAGCGGCCAGAGTTTTTGTTTTTTCGTCACGAAACTTGGTATATAGCATTCAATTAGCAAACGATTGAACGAGTTCGTTAACCACCAAAGTCGGTCCACCGGAAGGGGGGGTTTACCCCGAACCCAAAACACTTATTTGACTATGTCAGCCGTAATATTTGTTATATTTCAACGAAACTTAGTATTCGTAGTGTTAATATAGAGAGAAAAGTGAGATATAAATATGAACTAAATCGGTTCATTAGAAGGGGGGGTTTACTCCGGACCCACAATACCAATTCGCCACTACCAGCCGTGATTTTTGGTATATTTCGACAAAACTCGGTATTCGTAGTGCTAATCCACAGGTAAATATGTGTTGTAAAAATAAACGAAATCGGTTCATTAGGAGGGGGGGTTTACTCCGGACCCATAATACCAATTCGCCACTACCAGCCGTGATTTTTGGTATATTTCGACGAAACTCGGTATTCGTAGTGGTAATCTACAGGTAAATATGTGTTGTAAAAATAAACTAAATCGGTTCATTAGAAGGGGGGGTTTACTCCGGACCCAAATTACTAATATACTCATACTGGTCGTAATTTCTGCTGTATTGTAACGAAACGCGGTATACGTCGTGGGTAACTCATGAGAAAGAAGTGTTGTAAAAATGAGCTGAATCGGTCAATCGGAAAGGGGGGTTTACTTTGTAATATATTTCAATAGAAAAGCCAGCCAGATATAGGTTCACAAAGGCGCCGCAAGGAGCGCTAGAGGGACTGTATCCGGTTCCTGTGTTAGATCAAAATACGATAATACGAGGTTTTTTGTATTTATTACGTAGTGTAGTAGGTACCATGTGTAAACATAACTCTGGAAGCAAATTAATAATTTATCAGTTACTCATTACAAAATTAAAAGAGAACTATTCATGTTTTTATTTTATTTATGTAGGATATTTTAAGCCAATTGTTCTGGAAAGCAGTCTACACTACCCAAATTCTGAGGAAAGTGCTTAGTTATGCAGCTCCTGCGTGACGGACTTTTTTAAAGATGATTTCTCCAAGATGTTTAAAGTACGGCACATTTGGTTTGTAATTTGACAATTTTTATTTTTGTTGTATGAACACTGTCTTTTCTAATGATATGTAATTTATTATTATGATATGTTATCTCTGATTGGAATTTGTAGTAACATTTAAGCAGCGCTAAATAAAATTTTAGCGGCGCTAATGGCCAAGATTTGTCGATGCGCCGTAAAAAAAAAAAAAAAAAAAAATTAAGATTATTTGAAATATCACGTTAATATATGGCAAATTATGCTAATAAATGTTTTTAATAATTTCAGTTCATCATCATTTTGAGTTGCCCCCTTACTTTTTTTAAACTTATACTTTGGCCTGGTTGCCATGAGGGTTAACGCATGAGATCTTAACACTCCTTGTCAAGGGTCATGGGCTCGATTCCCACTTGGAGAGGTGGCTTTTCTTTGGAAAAAAGGAAAGGCATTAGCCCTATCCTGGCTAGAAAAGGGTGGTGACCTATAGATAACCCGTCCTAAAATTCCGAGTTAATTATAATGGACGTTAAAGATTGAAATAAATAAACTTTTACTTTGATCTATATCCATATTTACCAAACAAATCTGTCAGATCCTTTTCCATAGTTCTATCAAACTCCTCATCATCAGACTCTTTTATGCTTTTATAAGCCCTAGATGAAGCATTTGCTATATGTATTTTTTTGTTTTCAGGAGATATAAATTAAATTTTATATAATATTTTAGGAGTTCTATTAACATACTTTGAAGTTTGAGGGGAGACAAATATACTTTTTTTAAATATCTATAAGAGGCATGTGATCAGTTGTTAATAACAGTAGCTCCCATAACAGATTTTCCAACTATATACTGATGAAAACATTCACAACCATCTACAATAGGTAAAAGTTCTTTCTCGATCTGTGCATTGTAATAGAGATTGGGATGGGGCTTTGAATGAAAGGCTGATTACAAGTACTGTAGTATATATTGACAGGATAACTGGCCTGGAAGGGAGGAGTGGTGAGAGAAGAGAGAGAGGCTAGGATTCTTCCAGCCTATATAGGTATGTAGGACTGGGAAATCATGGGAATGTAGAGCCACAGGTTGCCGATGTTGAGTACTGGTGACTTGTGGTCTGCCTCCCTTCCTGTCCTATGCTTTTTCTTGCAGTACCATCATTTGGGGTGAGTTTGGACACATTTTCGAGGTTTTCTCGTTATTAAAAGATAGAATTTTTATAAAAATCTGGAAAAATTAATTTATGAACCCTTAACATTCCTCTATCGAATAGTGTATTTTGTTTTTTGAATATCTCAAAAATTTTCAATTTTTCTCATAGCTAAAATGTGTCCGAACTCACCCCTACATGTGGGGTGAGTTCGGACAGCCTTTAATTTCTGTAAAAATCTTAACTTAACCTATAGTGGAGTGAGCTCGGTCATAATTGACGATAATCTAAAGAGACATATTTTCTATAGTATTTTTTAGATAAACAAAATATTCTTTAACTTTTTCCTTATCAACTTCTGCTCTACACCTTTTGATGCTTTGTGTAACTTATTTCATTAATGGCTGATTCCTTTTCATAAAGCCGTAAAACCATTCCAGTCTGGGTTTGCCTTAAAATCCTACGAATTTTTTCATGGCCATCCAAATATGTTTTTACGATTTAGCGAATATCTTAAACGAGTTAATGGAGAGTCCATTCAGCTGCAGCTTAAATTCCCTTTCATATTTTTTTTCTTCTTGACTCAATTTTGTTTGGCCACCACTTTTAGCACTTTCCTCCGAAGGAAAGTAGCTATTGAGGTTGGACTCATGACGGAATTTTTGAAAAATTTCTTCAAATCTTTATCGATCCTACCTAGTAGACAGCGAAAATGACCCCCGTTAAAATTTATCTCTCTCTCTCTCTCTCTCTCTCTCTCTCTCTCTCTCTCTCTATATATATATATATATATATATATATATATATATATATATATATATGTGTGTCTGTTAACACGATAGCGGCCAGAGTTTTTGTTTCTTCGCCACGAAACTTGGTATATAGCATTCAATTAGCAAACGATTGAACGAGTTCGTTAACCACCAAAATCGGTCCACCGGAAGGGGGGGTTTACCCCGAGCCCAAAACACTAATTTGACCATTTCAGCCGTAATATTTGTTATATTTCAACGAAACTTGGTATTCGTAGTAGTAATATAGAGAGAAAAGTGAGATATAAAAATGAACTAAATCAGTTTATAAGGAGGGGGGGTTTACTCCGGACCGACAATACCAATTCGCCACTACCAGCCATGATTTTTGGTATATTTCGACGAAACTCGGTATTCATAGTGGTAATCTACAGGTAAATATGTGTTGTAAAAATAAACTAAATCGGTTCATTAGGAGGGAGGGTTTACTCCAGACCCACAATACCAATTCGCCACTACCAGCCGTGATTTTTGGTATATTTCGACGAAACTCGGTATTCGTAGTGGTACTCTACAGGTAAATATGTGTTGTAAAAATAAACTAAATCGGTTCTTTAGGAGGGGGGGGGGGGGGTTTACTCCGGACCCAAATTACTAATATACTCATACTGGTCGTAATTTCTGCTTTATTGTAACGAAACGCGGTATACGTCGTGGGTAACTCATGAGAAAGAAGTGTTGTAAAAATGAGATGAATCGGGGGGTTTACTTTGTAATATATTTCAATAGAAAAGGCAGCCAGACATAGGTTCACAAAGGCGCCGCAAGGAGCGCTAGAGGGACTGTATCCGGTTCCTGCATTAGATCAAAATACGATAATATGAGTTTTTTTGTATTTATAACGTAGTGCAGTAGGTACTATGTGTAAACATAACTCTGGAAGCAAATTAATAATTTATCAGTTACTCATTACAAAATTAAAAGAGAACTATTCATGTTTTTATTTTATTTATGTAGGATATTTTAAGCAAATTGTTCTGGAAAGCAGTCTACACTACCCAAATTCTGAGGAAAGTGCTTAGTTATGCAGCTCCTTCGTGACGGACTTTTTTAGTATTTTCGTGACGGACATATTTTCTATAGTATTTTTTAGATAAACAAAATATTCTTTCACTTTTTCCTTATCAACTTCTGCTCTACACCTTTTGATGCTTTGTGTAAGTTATTTCATTAATGGCTGATTCCTTTTCATAAAGCCGTAAAACCATTCCAGTCTGGGTTTGCCTTAAAATCCTACGAATTTTTTCATGACCATCCAAATATGTTTTTACGATTTAGCGAATATCTTAAACGAGTTAATGGAGAGTCCATTCAGCTGCAGCTTAAATTCCCTTTCATATTTTTTTTCTTCTTGACTCAATTTTGTTTGGCCACCACTTTTTTTTTTTGGTGTGCATTCCTCTAACTTTATCATTTAAAGTCGATTTAGGTATTTCATTGTACATCGAAATACCTAAATCGATACGCTGCCTCTTTCAGAGTCGTCTTCTTTGTTTTGACATCGTCAACCAAATTTTTCAAAACCTCTTTGGAATAGATACTGTTTTCCTTTAAGCCAAGAGGACGCGGGTATAATTGATACATGTCCGAACTCACACCATGGTATGCGAGTTTTTTACTTAACGAAGAAAAAACAGCTTTTGAACCAAAAAAATAAATATATTTATTTATGTTTCATTAGCCAACGTATAAACCTACTATAAAATATGAAAAATTAGGGTTTAATTACTTCTAGAGCCTCTACAGTTTGTTTCTAGCATTTTGAAAATCATGGAAATTACAACTCACATTAAAATATTCGTTACTCACTTCAAAGTGTTCTAAGTGCGATTTCGCCTTACCTACATGGGAAAAATACAATATCGATAGTATTTGTCATGCCAATTATGACCCTAATGAAAAACTTTGCTCCAGGTCACGTGATTTCCTGCGCCATGCACTATTGTCCGAACTCGTACTACCTGTCCGAACTCACCCCAAAATACGGTATACCTTTTATGGCATTCAGCCTGTGCATTTGCACAGGGTTTATTACTATCAAGAACTTCTCCTACCCTATTGAGAAGAATCTACTGAATTCGTACAATGTTCTTGAGTTTTAAAAATACTTTAAAATTGGTGCAGTAGTTAAAAATCATTTTTCACAATTTAAATCACAAGAAATATTTATATTCTAAGCATCCCTGGCTTAAATTACAATGTTAAATACTTTAAAATTACATTGCAAGAGAAAGGGCGAATCACGAATTCAGGATGTTGGCAAATCGATCTCAAAGTTCTAGAAGTGCTTGAGGATAGCAATGGCGAACGTTTACTCTATGGAATGCTGATTCATAGGCCTGATTGAAAAAGTAGGCAAATGAAATTCAATGTTTTAATTATAATGTTTATGATTGATTTATGGGCAACAAACTCCTAGGAGAGGAGTATCAGACCCGAGATTCCCCTTAAAAAAAGGCATAGAATTTTCATAGATAATGGTGCTATTCACTTTAACTTGAAACTGCGAGAGAACTAAGGATGAACCAGAGAAACAAGGCGAAGCGTCATGTTACGTACATCTTTCCGACTCAGAAAATACATTAAAATTTAAAAAAAAAATCCACTTTTCAAATTCGCCTTTGCTCTTCCAAAGTGATACGAGCTGAAAATATTGAGCTAGTAGATTGTGGAGGGAGTATTACGTATCTTCCAATGTTAGAAAAGTGTAGGTCTAAAGTCGGCCTTTTTAGTGTGACCAGTGACGCGAAAATTATTAAGTCAATGGCCTTTAACATAGAGATCGCAATGGGCCTACTTCTTCGATGGTGTTGTCAGTCTCGTGTTATCACTATCATATTACTCATCCAGCAATTTGAAAGAATTTGTTGAGTTGATTTTTTTATTCTTGAGTTTTTTTTGTTTTTTTTTTAATTAAATGGACGATTTTGCTTCTTTTTATTAGCAGTTCTTTATCTATTTTTAGAGCACATAAGCATGTTCATACCGGCATCTTTTTCATAGGAAATTTATGTAGAATATTAATGAAATGTTGTTTAAAGAGTTAAAAAGAGTAGCTGTTGGAATATCTGGTGGTGTTGATAGTGCAGTTGCTGCTCTTCTTCTGAAAAAGAGAGGTTATGATGTCATTGGTGTATTCATGAAAAACTGGGATTTGATTGATGAAACTGGTATTTGCAGTGTAGAGAGGGATTTTTGTGATGCACAGGAAGTATGTTCTTCATTACAAATACCTTTTTATGAAGCCAATTTCGTGAAGGAATATTGGACAAATGTGTTTGAGGAACTTGTATGTGACTATAAAGCTGGTCGTACACCAAACCCG
Organism: Gonocerus acuteangulatus; assembly: GCA_946811695.1. Classification (NCBI taxonomy): domain Eukaryota; kingdom Metazoa; phylum Arthropoda; class Insecta; order Hemiptera; family Coreidae; genus Gonocerus; species Gonocerus acuteangulatus. Next base: position 35,708,986 of record OX328123.1, read on the forward strand.
GATATATTATGTAACAAAAACATTAAATTTAACTATTTCACTGATTTCGCTATTAATAGACTTGGTGCTGACAAAATAGCAACTGGGCATTATGCTCGCACCATTACGTGTCAAGGTGTTGAGCCTCTGAGTGCCAAACTATTTAAGGCTCGAGATCCAATCAAAGATCAAACCTTCTTCCTTAGTCAGGTATCACAGTTTTCTCTTTGCCGTACGATATTCCCTCTGGGTAATTTATTAAAATCTAATGTAAAGAAAATTGCTGTAGAAAACAATTTTGGTAAATTTGCACAAAAGAAAGAATCTATGGGGATATGTTTCATTGGCCCTAGGAATTTTCAGGACTTTATTTCTGAATATGTTGCTCCTTCTGAAGGTCATTTTATCGACATTGATTCAGGAAATATTGTTGGAAAACATATGGGTAAGCATAACTGGACAATTGGACAAAGGTGTCGGATTGGGGGAAGCAAGAAGCGCTATTATGTTGCTTTCAAAACATCATCTGAAGATATGTTGGTTGCACTCGGTCATGATCATCCTTCTCTCTTTAGCAATTCTCTAACTACTGAAGAACCATTTTGGATTCACTCCGAACCGAGAGAATTAAAATACTCAGGTATATTGAATTGTGAATTTCGATTTCAGCACGGAAAGCCACTTGTTAACTGCCTGCTTTACAAGATGGGCAGCAATAGACTGTATGTAAAATTGAATCAGACACTAAGGGCCCTTACTCCAGGGCAATATGCAGTTTTCTATAAAGACAAGGAGTGTTTAGGCAGTGCAAGAATATTACATACTGGCCCTTCACAGTATAGCTTAAGTTTTTTAAAGGACTGCAAGAAATTCTTGATGAATTAAAATTAATTCTGATGACCTCAATTGAAACGAAATATACAAGATGTCAAGCTGATGGATGATTGGATATGACTGGAACGGATTGAACTTAACCACCGATAATGGATTGTATTGAGGAAGGAGCTGGAGTGTAGGTGCGTTGGAGGACCTCTAACCATGCACACTGTGTCTTCCCTGCTTGGCAAGCGCCATGTGGTGTCTATGTTGTCGGAGCGTGGGAGGTCCGAGGCCTATAGTAGAACCCTGGAGCCTCATCGTGGGTTGATTATCGTCCCCACATGGCAAACACCATGTGGTGCCTATGTTGTCGGGGTGTGGGAGTTCTGAGGCCTGTAGTAGAATCCTGGAGCCTCATTGTGGGTTAATCATCGTCCCCACATGGCAAGCACCATGTGAGGTGCCTATGTTGTTTGAGTGTGGTAGTTCCAAGGCCTGTAGTAGAACCCTAAAGCCTCATTGTGGGTTATTATTTATTTATTTATTTTTTTAATGTGTTGTCAACCACCAAGCGGTCATTTAACATCGTGGGTTGATTATCGTCCCCACATGGAAGCATAGGAACCCTTAGTGGGGAACCCGCTAAGGCAAAAGTGTCCGTCATCTCAAGGGGAGCGAGCGTCACTTGGTTGTGGGATAAAAACATAAATGTGGAATAAGCAAATTAACTGAGGAGTCGAGGAGCATCAGGAAGTATCCATTATATCAGGAGTTTGCTTTAGTGGCTGTCTACGCCTAGGAACAGGCATTCGCGGAAGAGAAGGAGAGCCAGGTCGGAATCATCTCCTGAAGAACGTGTGAAGAAGTTGGTGGCTGAGTAGAAGGGTGAGGCCTGGTTGGACTATTGAGTAGCATAAGAGTTATAGGCTAAGGAACTTCTCATAGGCGAAGCACAAAGGATACTATAGCATACGTTTCCTGAATCTGACTGACAGGATGGAAGGCGAATACCTGAAGATTAGTAGAATGAAGTTTCATTAAAGTCCCTGATGAAGGTAGATTTGAGGGGAGGAAATTGTAGCGGCATTGGCAAAAGAGGCTCATGGGTGTAGTAATGATGTGTTATATATAAATGGATGTTATCATTTAAATAGTAAATTATTTTGATGTCCATGTTTGTACTGACCTTATTCATTGATGGTTAATTTAATCGTCCAGTTTACTCTTCGTACGAAACCCTTGTTAACCTAAGACTTATTACCTCAGTTCATGTAAATTTCTATTTTGTAAATTTAGGTTTATAGTATTTTGGTTTACTATTGCAACTATCACTTATATTTATTATTACTCAATATACATTTATTGTTGTACCTTATTGGCCCATTTTGATTTTAAAGGCTTTTGAAATCTAGCTAGAACATTGGCAAAAATAAAAAATATTTTTTTTTGAAGAAAATTGGTTTTATTCAACTATTATGACTCTGATTTGAATTAGAACTCCGACTATCTCCATCGGAATTCTTTCAAAATAGTTCAGCCATCATTATTAAAAAATCATTGGAAACTCATAATTTGCCCATTAAGAGTACTTCATTCATCACTTGTACTGGGATAAAAAATTGCCTTAGTATCTTTCTCCTCTACACCTAAGATCCACTCAATCTCAGAAGAAAAAGATCAGAGATCAGGACCGTGAATAGCAGCTGGGATGATTTTACTTTATAAGCAATTCATTTTAGGTTTTGTTCAAGAATACCAGACTACAGTAATCATGAAACTATCTATATCTGATTTGTTTGTTTCTACTCCATTTATAAATAAAAATGTTATTTAATTTAGAGATTCTTAATTATTTTAAATATTAAAACCCCAGAAAATTATTAGTGCGTTTCCTCCCTCCGTCCATATGAAGGAAACTCGCTTATGACACCGACCCAATGATGCAATCTGTAAGTGCCGATTAGTAAATGTTATCCTTAAAATAACCAGCAGGTGTTGCTCCCCAAAATTGTTTAAATCATTAGGTTATATTTGTGAAGTTTTGAATCTGTTTAGGTTCATCACCAGGCATCTTAAATTAAAACCTTGGCTGCGGATGATGCCGCATGAGCGTCATCACAAACCCACTCATTGTGGTGGCATTATGCCGCATGTGCATCATGGGGGCTACCAGGCAAGCTGGTAAAGTTAAAAAGTTTTGGGGATCGGCTACAAACCTCCAGGCTGGTTTATTCGTTCCTCTGTCGTCTCAGGGAGTATTTAGAATGCCTTATTCTGGCATCGTACCGGGCTCAGAACTTTCTCTGAATTTTTGCAGGAGTTTCTTCACCAAATGTGGGCCATGGAAAAAAAAATGTTTCTGAAAGGAAGAAACATGCAGAATTTCCAATAGGTAAGTTATTTTTTCATAGTAACAAAACAAATGAATTCATAAAATGAAAACAAAAAATTACAATTTTTTGGATGGTTTGGGGTTTACCACTCTTGCAGCCACATTGTTAAGCATGTCAAGGTCTACTGCAATTTTAATAATTTTATATTAAGGGCCATAAATTTTGAAAGTAAAACTTCAAATCTGGGTAAGAATTTCATAACTGGTAGTGTGCATAAGTCAGATTCACAGGTTTGAAAACTTCCAATTATAAATTAATATTTTAAACAATTTTGGGGAGCAACTCCTGCCAGTTACTTCAAGAATCCGTTGATCCCACCCTCACTTTCAACTTATATAGAAAAATTTATGTTTCACAAATCATAGATAATGAATATAAGAGTGGATATATACAGGGTGTAACTTAAATGGTGATGAATATTTATACATAAATATAATATAAAATTTCTTTAAAAAATTGTACCATTCAAGGAGTTGTTAGAGCTATTATGATTCAAAATTTCAAAAAAATCTAAGAGGGTCAGGTTGTAAACAGTACTTTCATTGATTGAATTGACATGGAATGGCCCAAGGCGAGAATAAGAAACATATTTGAATTAGTCTCCTAGAGTGAACTTTGAGAAGTCAGAAGGAGTAATTTCCGCCTAGGATATTGTCAGCTTCATTTTCTGGTGTCTGGAACCTTGCTTATCATATTTTGATAATCAATATTCCAAGTTTTTGAAAAGATACTAGGGATAAGAACAGAAATACGCTTAGAAGATGCCTTTCCTGCGAGTCGGAATTTTTTTAAAAAAGTATTTTTCACAACTGGTCTGAGTTGGAGGGGACTTCTGGAAGGGGCATCTCAGATTCATAGTGGTTAAAAAATAACAATTAAAAGTCCTAAGGAGCTCTACAATTTATGTTTTCTGAATTTAAATTAGAGATCTTTCAGGACTAATGGTTTTCCTCAAGGTCCATTGGCTTTTATGCTAGTTCAAGTCCTACTTATGGCAGGTTTTTTAGTGATGGGCTTGCGGAAGGAATTCCTTGCACCACCATGGATGTTTCCAAAGGATAGCAACCTGTAGATAGTCTTGCGCTAATGAGTTGAAAAACAAAAAAAAAAAAGTAAACCTTTCAAGACTATTGCTTCGTCTTCAGCTCTCCAGTGATTAAGCCATCAGGCAAGTTTAACCAACTCTCTTCAAACCTAAATCATTCTACACTTCAGACGATAAGAGACAAGCCATAATAAAATATCTCTACTTTGAGTACATACATAAATTGTGTGTGGACTTCTTTCGATGATTTGTTTATTATTTTGCAACCAGTATTTTATATAACCTTATTTAAAATATAAATTGCAAAATTCACGTTGCTACGGAATAACATGTATAGCCTGTTAAAATATTTAAAAAAAAAATTTTAATTCTGCATGCGCAAAAGTTTGAGGGAAATATTCCCCGATGGGTCCACCATTTGCAAACTCCAATTTCAAGGAAACAGATAATAACTGAAACATTATAAAAACTGATTATATCTCGTTTAAGACTAGGGAAATTTTTGAGAGGACAGACAAAGGAAATAGTGTCTAATATTTATCAATACTTAGCCAAAGCTAAGACTAAAAAAAAAGTTTTAAACCTCCTAGTGATAAGGTTATAACAGAGCGAATTTTTACCGCCAATTTCTTGCACGGGGAATATAAGCCAAGCCCTTTTCCCTTCAACTAAACCATCTATTTGAACAGGCTAAGCTTAAATTGTTTTCAGCCTTAGCTTTTGCTAAGTATTAATAAATATTAAACACTAACTCCCTTGCCTGACTTCTCAAAGCCTTCCCTTGTCCTAAACGAAACATAATCAGTTTTTATTGAGTTTAGAGTAGCATGTTTTTCATTGCAATGGAAATGCAAATGGCGGAATTTCCCTCAGAATTTCGCACACCTGGGATTAGAAATATTTGCCTGGCTATAGGAGAATAGTGTAAGGTAAACATTTTGAACAAAAAACTGTAAGCAATGAACTCGCTATATTTAAATAAATCTATCTATAAAAGTAATATTAAACTTGGAAGAAATCAAGAAGACATGAAATAATATTGTAAATTATTTACAATAAGGAAGTATAATTAACAAGGAAGTGAAGTTCTCGATTCATGGTTAAATAAAGCAAATGAAGTTTGATTTTTTAACTAGTCAATTGCTTGTAAACGACTTCGCAGTATTCATCCCACTCTGCTTGGTAGAAATTTCCTGCAACTGGGTTTCCTAAGTTGTGCTTCTTAGCAAAATTAGCAATGGAGAACTTAGCACGGTGCTTTCCAGACCTAGGCAGAAAGAAATATTTTATAAGATAATGCTGAGTAAGATGTTGCTCTTTAGAATTTTAAGGGCACTAAGAAACATACGTATTCGGGATGCGTGGCTCATCAAACTCTTGCTTTCCAGACTGCTTATATACCAGGAATACATATCTATGGAGACCTAAAGAAAATAGAAATGATAAAATGCCATTTTTTAAAATATTCTAATTATTATTTTATTTCTTCCACCACTATTACTATGAGTTCTGAAATGTGTATTTTCCTAGTGTGCTTTTCTGAAGTGTCATCAGATAAACATCATGAGAAGGTTTTCTCTCTACAGAAGGAGCAAGGCAACTTACTAAAAATGACCTCATTACAACAAGTAGGGTAAATAAGGCAGTCTAATATTAGAAAGACAAATCTTGAGATGCATTTCTGGAGGAATCTGGGTTGAAGGAAACCGGATGCAAAAGACGCACCAGCAATCTACATTTTGTTTATGAGGAACTCAAAGATATATTAAAGAAGATTTCATCTGGAGAGATATCAGGACCTCGAAGGAGAGAGATGGAATCACAAGTCAGAGTTCTGAAAGTGCTTCAGGATAGCAAAGGCGTATGTTTACTCAATGGAAAGCTGACTTATAAATCTAATTGGAAAATATGCAATGGAAATAATGTGTTAATTATAATGTATTCAAGCGATTTATGCGTAACAAAATGCTAGGAGGGGAGTTTCAGACCCAGACTCGCCCTTGAAATCGGACAATGAATTTTTCATAGATGATAGTGCTGTTTACTTGAAACTGTGTGACTAAAGGTGAACCAGAGAAACAAGGTGAAGCTTCGTGTTACTTACATCTTTCTGACTCAGACAATAAAATAAAAAAAAGTCAATTTTTCAGATTCACCCTTTTTTTTCCAAGGTCCTGATATATAGGACAATGAGGCCTGGGGGCCAATACTATGAGGGGAAGATAGAGAGGCTCAGGAGAATAATAAGTGTGGGAAAGAAGAAAGCGAGAGTAAACTGGTGTAGGCAATGTCTCATAAGTCGGCTAGGAAGTAAGTACTAAGATATAATTATTTACCAGATCCCTTGGGCGGAGCTGAACCTATGTAATCAGACAAGACTTCTCCTTTGCTCACATCAGATCCAGGAATATTTACAACTAACCAGTGATGCCACTCCCTGTTCTTGGGCTCCTTCCGGCTTGGAGCATCAGGGTCTGAAAAATAATATATATTCACCTCATTAATTTGAAAATACTAAGAGAAAAAGTCTTCGACAAGTAAATTGTTATAAAATGATTCTTCCATGAAGAAATTGTTGATTAACAAAAGAGTCAAACTGCAGGGAATAAGATCCCTCTGTAATTTCAATTGCGTAATAATTAAAATTTGCTCCTTGTTTTCAAGGTTTTAACTGATCGGTGACCCTACCACTGTATACTTCCCTTTTGAGTACCAAACGCAAGCCCAAGAAGACTGCTACTTAAAATAGAGAAAGATGAAAACTGGGTGTTTAAACAGATTCTTTAGAGTACATCCCAGTATTGCCAATTATCTTTTAATAAAATATAAAATTAAATTAGAATAAAGGAATTTTGAAGTATTGTACCTTAGGCTAAAGCAGGATCGATTTCATTACAACAAAATAATTGTTTTCAATACATCCCTGCAGATATGTACGGCAGAGGAAGGAGACCAAGAGAAATTCTAACATGCTAAACACAAGCTAGTCAGATTTTCCTAATATAAATTGTCAAGATATTTTCATATTCATTTTTATTCGAATGCTTGCTACAGAAATATTCGGCAAAACCAAAGGCTGACAAAACAAATCTTTTCCAACGTACCCGAGCCCATCTCTGCAGGGAAAAAACCTAGTAAACAATTAAATGAATCTAAGCATTGTCTTTTGTCTTCCTCTGCCCTATCTAGATTTAGTCAACAAGACAAAACAGCAAAAGGTATTCTTCCAAATTTATGGCACTTTTTAATCAACATTTACAAATATATATGTTCTTAGAAAGAGATAATTCACAACATAACTCTTAATAAATTCCATTATACCTGTCATGCAAAGAGTGTAGTAAGCATCGGGCTCAGCTTGCCAAGATACTGTCGGAGGGCTCTTCACCTTAGTTGGAGTAAGTACATTACCCAAATCTACCTTGTTCGATTCATATTTCACCTGTCAAAACAATTTAAATATGAATGAAGATATGAACATATAAATTTAAAAAGAAAAATATGAGGCTGTTCAAAATTTAGAAGGTAATAGGTTAATTTTTTTTTTTTATTTGTTAATATATTTTTTTAAACTCTTTTAGAACCTTATAAGGAATGTAGTTATTGAGCCTGCACTCAAGAATTTTTGAAAAATCTGAAGATTATGACGAAATTCAATACAAAAATCTTTCATTTGAAAGGTCAATCAGCAGAATCCGTCTACCAGAACATGGTTTTGTGAGAGAAATTCACACGAAAAAAACTGCAACGTTTTCGTTTTCCAGTTCATATGCTTGTGGGTACTGATTTTGTAGATTCCTTTACATAGGAAAATGAATGAAACTATTTGTAAGCTTTTTGAGAAGAGTGGGGACAAATGTAAATGTTGTAACTCATTTTCGGTTAGGGAACTTAGAATCATGGGATTCAATTACAATATTTTGTCTCAGGTTACCTAACTTTTTAATTGTTGTTGATTTTTTTAAGTGCATTTAAAAGTAAAAAGAGTATTTTAGGAGCAAAACAAGGCACAAAAATGAGAAACATTCTTATAGTTTTCCCAAGAGCAAACACTGAGAAAGAAAGGGAGTAATTTCGGCTTAGGATACAGACAGTTTCCTGTTGTGGCGCTTAAAATCTTATATTACTCCTCTTTGAGATTTCATTGAATCTTTTTTTGCACTAGGGTTACAAACGGAACCCTCCTAAGATGACACAGTCCTGCCATTTGTTTTTGTTTTTTTAATAATGGACTCAGCTGTTTATAATAAATATTTATTTTTTTGTTAACTAACCTTGATGAGGAATTTACTTAGTTATTCAACCTTTATGAGTACGTTTGAAGCAGTTAAACTGCAACTTTTTGAAATAGATCAAGTACTGATTCATAACTTTCTGAAAACTAAATACCATTACATAATTTTACTGGCTTATTATCAAGTTGTCATACTGGACAACTACAAATTACTCTCTTCCCCCATTTCATAGAGTCATAAACCATGTATAATTAACTCTTATCTTATCTGAAATACTCAATCACTCAACATTATAGTGAGACATTTTTGTCTATATCTCTCTCTCTATTTACATATATGCATATGTGTATATATATATGTTTTGTTTTAAGTTACTTCGCTGGGGTTGAAATGATTGATTTGTGAGACGGCTTCTCTCTCCAGCGGTGTTCTTCCTCTCCTTACTGCAATATTTCGTCGGGTTCATCTCCGACTTCTTCAGGCTGCTATGTGTCGTCCTCGGTGGTTGTCAAGGGAATGATTTTTTTTTCTTTCCCGGAAAAAAGGAGGGAAATTCCGGGAAAAAAATCATTCCCTTGACAACCACCGAGGACGACACATAGCAGCCTGAAGAAGTCCGAGATGAACCCGACGAAATATTGCAGTAAGGAGAGGAAGAACACCGCTGGAGAAGCCGTCTCACAAATCAATCATATATATATATATATATATATATATATATATATATATATATATATATATAGAGAGAGAGAGAGAGAGAGAGAAAGAGAGTGGGAGAGAGAGAAATTTCAACAGGGGTCATTTTATCGGTGACTATTAGTTAGGCTTAATAAAGATTTGGAATATTTTCAAAAGTTCTTTCATTAGCTGCATACCCTTGAAAAGTGCTAAAAGGACAATAAGGAGGGAAGCTTGTATTCTCCTAGATGATACAATTATAAAAGTAAAAATAATAATGGAAGTGACCGACCATTATAGAAAAGGGCGGCAACCCGTAGACAGCCCGGTGTTCATATAAATTATAATAATGGAGAAATAAAAAAATTGTAACCTTCTGCTCAATTTAGGAACATAAATATGCTTTGGATCCACCCTATGTAATATATACTGTATAACATACAGTCTTCTTTTTCGTACTTGGCCACCCTGCCAGAACAAACGCCAGCGGACACTTTTTTGTAACGTTTTTTCCCAGTTTAGTCATTGCTAAAGCATATTTATGCTAAAAATTAATATAGCAGATGGGCGCTGAAGGCTACGGAATGGACCATGTAGGCGTTGGAGCAGGGCCGCCACATCTCAGAGCCAGATCTCGGGCCCCCACTTCTCAGAGCCAGTCTGAAAATTCTTGTACTTTACTATAGGACTTTGGACATTTTTAAATTATTTTCATCTTAAGTTTTGAGCGAAATTAGAATAAAAGCCGAACATCGGTACCTACTTGTAGTTTTATTACGACTCCTAATGAAAAATACTATTCTGGGACTGCACTTGTTTTGTCATTTATGTAAATTAAAAAAATATAGATCAAATTCAAATAAATATAGGCTATGCCCGTCTATATTTCTAAACCCCATTCTTTTTACAATCACATAACCTATACATTTTTTCCCAATTAGCGAGGCCCGGCCCGAGCCAACAGTACCCGGCAGTCCCTCCCCCATGTGGCGGCCCTGCGTTGGAGTGATGTCCTTAAGTCCGTAGCTGGTCAAAATTGGATGAAAGTTGCAAGGGATAAAGGAAAACAGTAAACATTGTGGGAAGAATTAGCAGGTCTCCAGGGAAGTTAGACCATTACCCCCATCAAGGGGAGGTCTGCACATGTACTTGTATATATGTCGTAAATACTAATTTAGGAGGAAAATAATTCAAATAACATATTGCTATTTTGAATTATAACAGTTGATTAGTATATTGTGTGTAAAGCAACTTAATTTAGTTAGACAACTAAACTTTCTTTGTTAAAATAAAGTTTTTCTCTGTCGAAACCAAAATTACTAACCTAATCTAAACTCAAACATTAACTTTGTCTGTAGGCAATTATAATATCAAAACATAAATGGCTTTAATCAAACTTCTTCACTAAATATAAATATAATGTGGATTGATTAAAACCCTTCTTTGAAATATTTGTTTGAAACTGAGGGCTGAATTTGTTCATTTTAATTGAATACTAAATTAAATGGAATTTATTTTATAAACGGTTAAGACTAATCAAAATCTCAACTCTATGAGAAATCATTCAATTTAAAACTTTCACTTTTGAATATGCTAAGATATGTTTAATTCAATAAAAATGTAATGTTAAATGACATTATGAAATTATAAATATACTACACAGTAAAAAACGGATGGATGCCGCTAACCCAACCTAAAAGTATAATACTGCTTTTATAACATGATTTATTATAAAAAATATAACATACCTCTAAAACATCCTTTGGGACTGTCTTAATGACATCGGGTACAACTTGATGCTTTTCCATTTGTTGTATTATTGATGTTTCGTCGTGATCGTCTGCAGTTACTTGCACCACTAATATAACTGCCCAAACGACCGCTGTCAAGCTCAGCCTTATCATAGACATGTCCTTGAACAGGTGTTAAAGGCAATGATAAGCGATATCAACTATCACTTCCCTTAAATTGGATGAAACTATAAGATTGATAATGAAATGGAGGAAATCCTTATTGTAAGGAGATGTATGAAAGCGATTTGAAAGTAGGCGAAGGTAAGTGGGTCAAGAGTTTAATCAATTCAGAAAAGAGGTCCTACCTGCCTTGAAGTTTGATGGATTCGCCCTTACAGGAGTTGTGGAGATGGCTGGAATCATAGAAATATTAGAACACCTTTCACCAGCAACACATTGCGAAATACTTTCTATTTGACCTTCATTTAACATTCCTTTTACTCTTAGACTATAAACAGGTTATTGTAAGCATTCATAAAGATCTTCTAAATATATTCACTTATTTTACAATCTGAAAATTTGACTTCACTTTTCTCGTACCGTATTAAACCTCCAAGGATGTTTTTTCTTTCCAAATATAAGAGATCTTGTCATTTTTTGTATATTTGGCTGTTACGGAGGACGGAAATTTAAAAAAAAAAAAGAAAGTTTGTTCTTTGGTAGACCGAAAATGCTCCGTTACCATATGGATGACTAATGACATCACTATATATTATAAAATATGAATTTTATTCTATAAAAACATTAGGCTAATCATATACATATATTAAAATAAAATAAATAAATAAATAAATATATATATATATATATATATATATATATATATATATATATATATATATATAAAAAAAAAAAAAAAAAAAAAAATCAGTCCCGTAACAGGCCACGAGGGCCCTGAGGGGCAGATACTATAGAGGTATCTGATTCATGACCATACGGCACACTAGGGAGATAGTGTGGTCAGTACTATGCTCCGGCCGCCTGATTTTCCCCTTGGCCGCATCGACTGCTAGAGTCATTAGCACCCAAGGTACCCATTATTAATTAAATTAATTAAAGGCTGGGTTGGCCTAGGGACGGTCAGGGAGGCCGAATTCAACCCAAGAACGAAGACACTAGAAGAAAAAATCTTTAGTGCTTGCTCGGGATTTGAACTCAGGCCTCCAGCTTATTAGTCCAGTGCTCTACCACTGAGCTAACCTCGCCCCCATATATATATATATATATATATATATATATATATATCGGCGCTAATGGCCAAGTTGTAGATGCGCCGTATAAAAAAATAAATAAATATATATATTTATAAATGAAAATAAGTTATTATATACACAATATGGGCAAAGGAGTTTCATAAATAGAAAAACACGTAACACAAAGCCAGACAAAGAACTTCTCGCATTGTGTTCCTCCAAGAAAATCCAGCACCGGCACAACTTCTGTAATTCCCATCAGAAGAAATTCCCGATTGGATAATACCATCGAACCTCAGTATAGGAATGAATGAATCAAAACTCCCATGAAAGGAAAATCCACCAGCCATGGACGTATAAAAGGGGGGGGAGGGGCAACGGTGCTGCAGCCCCCCCCCCCGAAATTTTGATTTATCCAGTAAAAACATGACATAAAAACCGTCAAAATAAAACAAAGGTCACAGTTCAGAAAAAATAATGTTGTTTTGGTGTATTAGCAATTCAGTAGTAGATATAATATTCCAAATTCTAGAATGTTAGTCTTCCATACCACCTAAATACTTCCACCCCCCCCACATAGCAGACATAGCTGGAGTCTTGTATAGAGCTAGAAGGTTTTGTCCAATGCGTCTTCTCACCTCTAGCTGAGTGATATTTTTGACAGATGTTTTATGAACTTGCCAGCATTGTTGATCGCTGCGTCCAATATCAATATAAAAATTTGTCGCCACATCTTTTTTTAACGTGTTTCCTCTCTCCTTTCATAGGGAGGAAACCCTCTTATGACGTCGGACTTGTGAAGCAATCCGGAGGTACCGATGGGATATGTCCACATTTCAGACCCTAAATGTCCAGAAAAATTTCTTCAAATCTTTATCGATCCTCCCAGTAGAACCGAAAATGACCCTCACTAAATTTATTTATCTACTATATATTTGTCAAATACCACTCACTGACTCACTGACCTATCATCCCCCAGCCCAAACCACTCGACAGAAAAATTTGAAATTTCGCATGGACACTCTCCTTAGCATGTAGACACTCGCTAAGAAAGGATTTTTTGATATTCGAATTTTTAAGAATTTTAGAGGGGTTTAAAGTATTAGTTGGTTAGAGCAGGCAAGCCTAGGCAGCATGCGTTGCTAGGATATTAAAAGAACAGCTGTTAACGTACTGTATCTATTTCATAGTATTATTTTTAATTGAGGTTAATTTCAACTATGATGTGAGACCTTGGATTACTGTAAATAAACTGTCCCTCATAGAGTTTACGCTATGAGGGACAAAATCACGTGATGGTCCATCCGAGGTAATAATATCCCGAACCCTTACACAGCATCTTTACCCATCAGCATTCCCAGTCAGAACACCTCTGGGTAATGCTCGCAAATATAATAGGTGTTTCAAAATGACATGCGAGATACATACATTTTTAAATTTCAACGTACATTTATTATTGACAACAAAATTTAACCTGTATTGGTTACACTGCTGTTACTTGTAACCATGGGCGAATATAGGAAAGAAAGGGGGGGGGGCTGGGAGACTTTCCGGAGTATGGAATACTAACAATTTAGAACCATGAATAGTATTCGGCAAATAAAACGCTATTACAACTAAAATGAAATTATCTTATTTCATTTATTTTTAAGGATTTTAAGACACATTTTTACCATCAAATCAAAATTTTGGCGGGGGTGGGGGGGTTGCAGACCCCTCAGCCACCCCCTTATATACGTCCATGCTGGTAACATATAGATAACGGGCTATCTCTAGACTATCTGTTTCTTGGCACTGGTGCGGAGCGCCCCAGTGTCAAGAAACATTATACTTTCATTACTTATCAATTAACGTATAACATATAGTATGACGAGGACTATGCTATAACTAGCTGACTACCCGTGCTTCACCGCGGCCGATAAGTAGTTTTTATATTGCGTTAAAGAAGGTATTATCAAAATTAACGCTGCTACATAATTTTGTTCAGCTTATTATTGCACGGACTTAAGAGTTACCCAGGAAACACCATGTGGAGGTAACCGTGCTTGTTTCCGTTGGGGAGTAAAAAAAAAATATAAAAAATACAACAACCACTTAAACAGTTAGTTGAACAGAGAAAAATACACGTTGAAAAGAATGAAACTAACAACTTTGAAGTATTATCTCTTCAATTGACATCGCCCCACCGAACATTACAACAGAATTTTTTTTTTAGAGAATTTAGTAACCCTTCGAATAGCCGCCTTCCACTTACTACTTTTTCCCAACCGTTTTCGAGATATTTTAGAAAATATACTGAGATCCGAAAACATTCTATCAACATTAATACAATTGTTTTCCATATACTTCTTACCCCCAAACGATACCAAAGTTTAAATATCTTAGATTAGATGAATGTCAAAAACCTGGTACAAGTTTCAAGTGAACCAATCATCATTTCTGAATATCCAAACGGAAAATTAGTTTGGAAAAGTATTTGCATCAATTTTTCTCGTAAACTGTTACAGAAATCGCTTTAAAAATGGTTCCATTCGTTTTCCTACGTTAAGGAACCAATATAACGCGTACCTGCAAGTATATGGACTCGAAAATGTAAGCGTTCCGATTTATTCGCGCAAATTTTGCTTCAAAAACCATGTTCCAGTACGCGGATTCAGCTGGTCAATGAACTTGAACTTTCAAATGAGAAGAAACATTTTTGTACCAAATGTCATCAAAATCGGACCATTTTTGAGCCGATGAGGAACTTCTTAATAATTTAAACCCCCCTAAAAGTACTTTAACATTTGAATATAAAAAAAAAACATTGGTAAAAATGCAGTTTCCAGCCCTCCGAACCGATTTCTTTCAAACTTTGCATAATAACGTATTTTGATGCACTAAACACGAATACGATAAAAAAAAAACGTCGGATTTAACTAGGAAAGAAGTTATTAAGCACTTAAGATCACTGTTGTACAGGCTATGAGAGCTAATGTAAACAACTAAATTTGTGACGAATTTAAGGCATACATGACTTTAAGGCATAAATGACGACTTTAAGGCATACATGCTATGCGTTTCCGCTCGCTACGCTCGCTAAAATTAATAGACTATAATATTAAGCACTAAAGTTAGGAAGATTATAAAACTAGGCGTCATCAGCGTATTTGTAAACACGCGCATGCGCGGATATGTAACATTGGGAAACAGAGAACTGTCATTTGAAATGTTCAGAAACCATTTATTCAAAGATATTGTTAATTTTAAGGGCATCCTCACCCGTCGTCACCTGTCGCTTAAGGGCATACGTGCTATGCGTTTCCGCTCGCTCAAGAAAATAACAAAACCCCAGTCAATCCAACTCGCTAAAATTAATAGAATTCTATTAATTTTAGCGAGTTGGATTGACTGGGGTTTTGTTATCATCTTATGCCCTTAAAGTCGTCCTAGACATTCTTCTAATCCTCCAAGACATCTCTCTTAGCTTTCTTCGATAGGCACAGTTTTTCGATAGGCAAATGTGTCCCATGAAACCAAGTATTCTGCTTGCCGCTAGCCTTAAATTCACACTGTTTCCGCACTTTTTTTTTATGTTTGTCAATTACGATGTGCCATTTGCGGCACCTACTTACTCAATTCATCAAACCTCTCACTCAGACTGAAGCTACTCATATACAAAGGAGTCTTACGACCGGCACTTCTATACGGCACACCACTCTTTCGGTTTCTGAACCCCATACTCAGAACACTACAATCTTTTCAGAACCGAATACTCAAAACAGTCACACGGAGCACCTCACACAATAAACTCAAAGCCCCTGACTTACACAAACTCTTAGAACTCCCACAGTTTCAGAATTCATAAAATGACGTCACATCAAATTCTTTGACGGACTTAAGTACCATGACAATCCACTTTTTAACGACATCACACCACCTGGACGACCAGGACGCTGGCAAGGACCAACTGAGTTCACACGACGACTAGTAGACGTACTAGAACATAACACATTTTAGAACACGCTAGGAACAATCCAACAAACACAAGTTACACTGACACATGACACTTAAGACAGTTTAACTGACCTTCTTCCCCTTTCTTCTTTTTTTTCTACTCTCCGACTATCTTTCGTTTTACCTCCTCCTCTATCGCTGTGCCCCACACAGCACATTACACATACCTCCCTTTGGGAATCCTACACCTTTTTCTCCTTTACTTACCGCCTTCAAGTGCATTAATGCAGAATAAGGACACCTCCTCCCCTCCTCCCTCATCCTCCCTCTACCTGTGGCCCTTACGCACGCCTGTTGCGTTCGAGGTCCTTAGTTTTCTTTGCGTTCCTACACGTTTTCTTTCACTTTCGTTTTCATCATGCCCTTCCTTGCATGCTTTTTATTTCTCTTTTCTCTTAAGTGGGGTTTAGGAAAAAAAAAAAAAAGCTCTCTCTCCAGGACACTCCAGCTCTCTCAGGACACTCAAGCTCTCTCAGGACCAGCCTCCAGCCATGCACTCAGGACCAAGGACCTAGCTACCTGCTCGAACTCTCTCTCGATCTCTCTCTGGACAAAGTACGAAGCCGCCGTCTCGATGTCCCCAGTGGTCAAGCCAGCCTCCAGTCATTACACTCCCGACTCCTACTTCCCCCAACTCTAGTCAATACCTGGCTTATTTATTTACTTCCTTACCCCTCTCACTCCTGCTTCGAGGAACGGCTACGGCTCAGTGCCGAACACCTTCTCCCCGACTCAGTGGAACAGCCTAGTACCTAGTCGGTATCCCCCAGGTTCAAGGAAGCGCCCTTAACCGGGACACAGTACTTACCTGGTTACCATCTCCCGACACATCCTTCCTACCCTTCCTAGCCTACCTTTAGTAGTGACAGCCATCCGCTACAAGAGGTGACCCCGAACACGCACCAAACAAAATGCCCTCAGACGCACAGCTAGGCATTGAAGCAGCGGGCGCAGCCCCACCTAAACTGCCATCATTTTATAAAAATGCACCGGAACTAAGGTTTAGGCAAGTCGAGTGCCTCTTCGAGATCTCCAAAATAAAGTCATCGTCAAGCAGATTCTCCACGGTGATAGCGAGCTTGGACCTGGATGTATACGGACAGGTGGCAGATCTCAACACTTCATCAGCTGACCCTTACTCGGACCTCAAGAATAGACTCCTCTCCGTGTATGGCGACTCAACTGCAGTCAAAATACAGAAACTTGTTGACCCTGTCCTCGGCGATCAAACCCCCTCACAGCTCTACAGGAGTATGAAACTGGTCGGAGGAGAATTAACAACTACGGAGGCTCTCACATCGCTCTGGCTGAAAGCGCTGCCCCAGAGATTACAAGAAGTCCTGGCCACCTACCCATCGACCGACATCGAGAACCTTACGGCCGCCGCAGACAGAATCGCTGCAATCGCCAACCCTCCATCATGCTCAGCCGTACTCCAGCCCCGGCCGGACCTAGAAAAACAGCTGGATGACCTTAGACAGCAGATGGAATCCCTATCCACCGCCGTTCGATCGATCCATAGATCCAGATCACCAGGTTACTCAGAAAATCGCAGATTTAGAACCCTCCACCATGTCAAACCAGCCCGCTCGCAGTCTAGGTCACAATCACGGGACAGACTAAGGCCAGGCACAGCCCACCGCACCAGGACACCGACGAGCAGTAGTACATACTGTTACTATCACAATAGGTTTGGTGAACGGGCAAGAAGATGTGAGAAGCCTTGCTCCTATAAATCTTTAAACTAAAAGGGCAGGTGGCACCTGCGACAACCGCTGAAGCCCACATCAATCGTCGCCTCTTCATATTTGACAGAGACTCTGGAACCCAATTTCTCGTCGACACAGGAGCATCATTATCATTCCTACCTAAGTCCAGCTTCCGCCGCGCCCGCAAGGAGTCCCTGTGTTTGACAGCCGCGAATGGTACGCCAATTCCTACGTATGGGACCCTCTCGCTGAATATAAATCTCAACACGAGACGACGTTACCCATGGACCTTCACCATTGCAGACGTCACTAAACCAATCATTGGCGCCGACTTTCTGGGAGCCCACAACCTCCTCGTCGATATCGCCCGGCATAGGCTGATCGATAGCATATCAGGATTTGCATCCATGGGTCACACCGCCGCCGCCGTATCCCCACAGATCACCACCTCCGATAGAACCCCACCCCAGAGGAAGAGTACATTAACGAAAAACGCTTTTTCGAACGATGAAACAAATCACCCACCCGCAGGATCTCGTCACACCCGAGCACCAGTTGCAAAAACAATTAGCGACCCCATGCCTTCGAGATTTCACAAGGCTCTACGAGATTTCCCACTGGTCACGAACCCCACCCGAATGAGAGGACCACCGCCCTCCGTAGTCCAGCACATTATTGAGACACGGGGGAATCCAGTCACAAGCCGAGCAAGACGGCTACCCCCCGGGAAATAAGAAAAAGTCAAACGCCACTGCCGTCAAAAGTACAAACGATACTGGAATTTCCGAGGCCAACCAACATTCGACAGCTAAGGCGATTTATGGGGATGGTGAACTTTTATAGGCGTTGCGTACCTAACGCCGCTACAGCACAGGCACCTCTCAACCAGCTCTTTAACCCGACCAAAAGAAACGACAAGTCACCTATCACTTGGACGCCTGAACTAGTCAAAGCCTATGAACAATGTAAAGCGGACCTGGCATCTGCATCCACTATTGCGCATCCTTCAGGATCTGGAGAACTATCGCTTGCCTCCGACGCCAGCAACGAGGGCATAGGCGGCGCTCTCCAACAACGAGAGAACAACCAGTGGCGTCCCCTAGGTTTTTTTCCAGAAAGCTCAACCTCGCACAAAAGAATTATTCAACCTACGATCGGGAGCTTCTGGCAATTTACAAATCAATTCGCCACTTTCGCCCACTACTTGAAGGGCAGCAATTCTCTATAATCACCGACCATAAACCCCTCATCCATGGCTTCAATCAGAAGCCCGAGTCTGCACCACCACGCCGATCCCGGAAGTTAAATTACATCAGTCAATTTACCACCGATATCATTTTACCACCTGCCGGGACAGGCGAATATCGTGGCAGATGCACTTTCACGAGCCGGAACTGACGCCATCCAATTACTGGACGAACCAAACAGGCTAGCCAAAGCTCAAGAAGAAGACAACACCACCTCTCATCTCTACAAAGACAAAAGCCTCAAACTACAGTTGTGTGTCGTACCAGGACACGAAACCCATCTGTTGTGTGACACCACTACTGGTAAACCTCGACCTTACCTACCAGAACCCCTAAGAAGATCTACCTTTGATAGAATCCACAACCTCAGCCACCCTCGGGTCAGAGGTTCGCGAAGACTGCTGGCGGCGCGGTATTTCTGGCCCAATATGAATGCTGACATCGGAAAATGGGGAAGAACCTGCATACCTTGCCAACAAGCGAAAACCCACAGACACACCAAAACTCCAATTGGAAGCTTTCCTCCTGCCGGTCGTTTCAGCCACGTGCATATAGACATTGTGGGACCACTTCCCCCAGCCAGGGCATGACGTACATGCTAACAATGATAGACAGAGCAACCAGGTGGCCCAAAGCGGTTCCTATACCCGACATACTGGCGGAGACAGTGGCGGAAGCCTTTTATTCACCGTGGATAACCCGAATTGGGTCCCCGGCGGTAGTAACATCTAATCAGGGACGCCAATTCGAAAGTGAGCTGTTCCGTCATTTGAGTAAGATCCTCGGGATCCAGCACATACACACGACACCTTACCATCCTCAGGCAAACGGAATGGTGGAACGGTGGCTTAGGACCCTCAAGGCGGCGCTCATAGCTCACGCATCATCGAATACATGGACAAAGACACTCCCCACAGTGCTTTTGGGTCTCCGCACCGCCCTCAGAGACGAGAACCACGCTAGCGCCGCCGAAGCTCTTTACGGTCAGGCTCTGATGCTCCCGGGCGACTTTCTCCTGGCGAAAGAGAAATATTCCGGACCCCAAGAATTTGTAAATAAATTACGGAGGGATATCCGGAATTTTCAGCCTCCTTCCACTCGCGGGGAATCCCACGTCCAGCACTTCGTCCCTAAAGACTTAAAATGCTCATCCCACGTGTTCCTGAGAATCGACTTTGTGAAGAGACCTCTTACACCGCCTTATTCCGGTCCCCACAAGGTCACTCACAGGAACACGAAGACCTGCAGTATCTTAGTGAACGGCCACCGTCGCACGGTCTCCTGGGATAGAGTGAAACCAGCATACATACTGCAGGAGAATGGACAAGGCCAGAACATCTGCCGGGGCACACCATCACCGAGTGCACAAAACTTACGCCAGGAGCAACCCTCAAACCCTGCCAAAAAAAGCCGTTCCGGCCGACCCATCAGCAGCCGAGTTCGATTCGACCTGTGATGACCGGAGCATGTAACAGACCCACCTAGCCATAAGGATACCACTGCTATCTCTTGTGGCCCTTGGAAGGGCCGTTTAAGCTAATATTTGCAAATATAAATGCGATCATCTTTGTGTGAAGCATGCCCTTATTCTATGTAAATGTGTATTATTTTTATTTCAGTTTATATTTACATGATTTCCTTATAAATATTTTTGCTCTTTTGTGGCGGTTATAAGGGCCGTTTAAATTTGTAGCCTTAAGAAGTATAATTTATTATATCTATTCATTTTTTTTTCTTACATTTAGTTGCCAAAATATGTCTTTTTGAATATAGGTTAACATATCCTACTAAAATAAAAGGTGGACACTTTTGTGGCCCCTATAAGGGCCGTTATAGGTTTAAGAGTGTATATATTTTATTTACTATTTCTTTTTTTTTTTTAGTCAAATTTATTCTTAATAAAGGGCTCCGCCCATTGGGGGGGGACTATGTGGAGATGTAATTATTGGACAAGCGACCACTGGTGGACCAATGAGAAGCATCCAGGCCAGCCAATAGGAACGAGCGCTTGGCCGAGCACTCCCGACTTTGACAGAGGCACCCCGACCTCAGCCTATGAATAGGGGCGTTCCTGCTGCCCAGAACTGAAAAAGGTCTTCCACCAGCAGCCGACCAGGAAGGATCTCTCCCACCGCTTAGACTTGGAACAGTTGCAGTGCAGAGACGACCAGACAAAAGTCGGCCCCCGACCACCAGAGCTCGGACAGTAAGTTCTTCGGAACTGAAGCGGCTGTGAAGCGTCCAAGAAGAGAGTAGCAGTATTTTTCTCCTGGATCTCTAACCAAGCCGCAACCTACGGGGGTTGAAGGGAATTGGTAAGGGGTTCAGCCGGGTCGTAAGACCAACTCGCAGTGCCGGTGGTGCGGCCTGCGAGCCCAACTGTCCTGCTCTCTCTCCCCACTAGTTTTGCTCCTGTTCAAACACGATGGTTAACAGCCAACGTGTGTCTAACGGCCCTCCTAAGGGCCAACGCCCCCTGCCCCCCGCTAACGAGAGTCCTGCTCTCAGCAGCGGAAACCCTCCCCCTCCCTCCCTTATGGAGGTAGTGGTCAATAATCAGAACCAGCGAGCCAAACGTAGCTTATATGAAGATGACCCCGTTAGCTGGTCTCAAAACTTTAAGTAATCACGGAAGATTTCAAGCCACCCTCCCCCACCTACGGTAGTGTCGAACAAATTCAAAGTTCTAGCCACCCACCAGTCCACTTCTAAGGACCCATTGATCCCAACCCCAAAAGTCCCCACCCCCAAGCCGACCAAAACCTCACTTCCACCCCCAATAGTCCTCACCTCCAGCGATTACACCCCCTCAAACCTGGCCTCTGCTATTAGGGCGCTCAACATAACTCAGTTTAAGGTGCAACCATGCCGCCAAAATCTGAAACTATTCCTAGCAAACCAATCCGACTACGACCTAGCCACGAAATGCCTTAAGGCCTCCCATGAAACCGACACTCCGGTGCACTTTCACACATACGCCCCCAAAGGCTCTGGGCCAAACAAAAAATTCCTCATACTAGGATTAGATGAGGACCACGATCTAGACTCCATTAGGGAAACACTAAAGTGCGACGACTTAATCGATGTCAGGAGCCTGACAACGGATAGGGAAGGCGCACGCATAGAAACCGCGAACGTATTAGTTACGTTCAAGCCCACCTACAACTACTCCGTACACCTTGCTAAGATCAAGGTGATTGATAGCATAGTTGTAAGGCACAAGCCATTTGCCACCAACCGGGCTCTGCCCACCTGTTTGAGGTGTCAATCGACTGGGCACACCAAACGGTATTGTTGGAGACCCATCCGCTGCGCCAATTGCGGCACCTCACACGAAACCGGGGCTTTTCCGCCCGGCACCCCTTCTGTTTGTATAAATTGTAGTTGTGACCATCCTGCCTCCTATCGGCAGTGTAGCTATAGAATAAAACTCCTCCACCAAGCTCTGGCCAGGAAAACCCAATCCCGGAACCCCCCACCCCCACCCCCACCTACCTACTACCCAACCCCACCCCCCACCCGCAGCGTCTGGGAAAACCCCGCCCATCCCTTTGTTGGTGCGACTCCCGTATCCCTCAACGATTTCCCCCCACTCAAACCCACCACCTCCCAGGTACCTCCTTTCTGCCCTCCTACCTCCTCACCAAACACCCCACCCGACTGGGTGACGAATCTAACCACCACCCTTATGAGCATGGTAAAACAGCTCACCTTGGCTGTTTCCAGCCTTCTCGCCGCCCTCCCCCAAAATGTTGCCTCTAAATGATAAGCAACAGTATTTTGAATTTCATCACAAACGGTGTCATGTCCCGTCTAGATGATTTACATCTACTCCTGTCCACACACTCCCCAACCATAGCCGTGTTAACTGACACGAGACTTAAATCAGACCAACACTTTCACATGCTTGGCTATGTGACCATTCGTGACGACATTGCTCCGGACGACAACGCCGGAGGAGTAGCCATACTAATTAAGTATGGCACACACCATACGGTCATCGAACCGCTCATAAACCCCAAACCCTACCGAATCAGTGTCGTCACGATAAAAGTCAAGCTTAACAAGCAGACTTACTCAATCACCGGCCATTACCGTCGCCACATGGCACGCATCCAGCAATTTAAAGCCCTGTTAGCCGCTGCTGAGGCAGACAGGCGCCACATTATAGTAGGTACCAACACCCTGCTTGGAACAACGCTCAGACCTCACCCCCGGGGACTGCGATAACGAAAACTCGTTTCACAGTCATACACCCAAACGTTTACACCTATAGGCGCCAAGTAGTAAATGTAAATTCACCAGCAATAGTGTCCACTCTGGACCTCCTCCTCACTCAGGTTCCCCACATCGTGAGTAAATGTTCCGGACTGGACTTTCTCACCTCCGACCACCGGCCAGTTCTTTATGAGCTGTTCGGTAAGGTGCCCCGCCCCAGGAAGACCAACTACTCGTTCCATAAGGCAGACTGGAAGGAATTCCAATCCCTTATGCACGAGTTCACCCCAGAGTACGCTGTCATCAGCGATACTGATACCTTGGAAGAGTCCATAAGGGCCATCACATCAAAAATCATAGAAGCCGCAGACCTGTCTATCCCAAAGTTTGCCCCAGCCCCACCCAACCTACGAGTCCCTCCCAGACATATCCTAGCCCTCATCCAGTAACGTCACAACCTGACCAACAACTGGTACCGCACCCGAAACCCCCTCCTAAAACCGGTCATAAATTCCCTCACCACCCAAATCCGCTCCCTCATGAGGCAGTGGAAAACGTCTATCTGGCACGACACACTAGTGAGCACTCACGGTGACCACCGTAAGTTCTGGAAACTGGTAAAGACCCGTGCATCCAAAAAGGGTAACACAGTCAGACTCCACGCCCAGGACGCCGTGCTCGATGAAGCGGAACAAGCTGAGATCATTGCGACTCACCTTGCAGCGGACTCCCAAGCCGCGCCGCCGAGAACACACCGACTCCTCGCGTGACACATGAAAGAAATTTCATGTTTGTCTCGCCGAGGCAGCTCAAGGCCATCCTCAGACGCACCAAGGGTAACAAATCCCCTGGGCTGGACAAAGTACAATATGTACTATTGCGCCAGTTACCACGCAAGGCCTTATCCTATCTAGCGCACCTATACAACTCCTGTCTAAGACTCAGGCACTTCCCACAGGACTGGAAACATGCCACAGTCTTCCCCCTCCTCAAACCTGCCTAGTCCGGCCACCTGCCCGAGCACTATAGACCAATCAGTCTCCTGTCTCACATGTCCAAGATATTTGAGAAAATTCTTCTTAAATACCTCAACGACTTCTGCGAAGATGAGAATTTAACCTCTTTGGCAACGGCTATAAACGCCGGGTAGAAGGTTTCACTCAATGAATATTTACTGATCATGCATTTATTAAAACATAACAAAATCATAGAAACTTAAGTGCAAATGATAATAATAATAACGTTTAAAAAGCAATTCACTACATTCTACAAGCCAAGCATAAATAAATAAATAAGAGCTCTCATGCTAGCAAATAATAATAATCATAATAATATAAATTAAACATGCATCTACATACTACATTAATTCTAAGGTGCACCTATTTACAGTTCGCATGCGTTTATATATTCATTCTTTGTATCTGCACTACACTAGACACATTCACATCCACGGCTTCTTGGTAACCTCCTAGAAGGTAGCAGCTCCAAAGAGTCGCTATCCATAGAGGTGTTATCAATAAGGGCGGCGATTATTTATCCTTTAACAGTGCTCGTCACAGCACTCCCCCCAAATAATCGCGTCCAGGAACCGCACATTGGGTTTAACCGTCCTACCGGAGCGCGTCTTGAGAACGGGAGCAGGTGTCTTCTGGTCCTTCCTGACGTTACTGTCCTTTGTCTTCTCATCTTCTATCAATTGGTGAGGCTCCTTGACAGGCTGTGGTTGACTGAGGATCGTCCCTTCAGTATCGGCAAGAACAAAGGCTGGTTTCACCCTATCCAATGATACTGTAAGATCCCTGTTAGGGAGTTTGAGCGTGCATAGCTTGTCGGTCCTACTGATTACAGGATAGGGCCCAGAGTACGGAGGCTCAAGTGACCTTTTTATCTTGTCATCTCTGAGAAACATATGGCTGCAGGTGTCAAGCGCCTTGTGGACAAAGATACTCCTAGTACTCTTGCGAAATTCAGCAGGCCGCAAGTGAGACATATGATTCTTCAGCTCGTGCACGAATCCAGGCAAGTCTGCTTTAGTTGACGATGGTGTCAGATACTCTCCTGGTAACCGCAAACTTTGGCCGTACACCATATCAGCTGCACTGTAGTCTGCGTCATCACGAATGGCAACTCTGATCCCGAGGAGTACCGATGGTAAAACTTTGGCCCAGTTGTTTGCATCAAGATGGGACATCAAGGCTGCTTTAAGAGTCCTGTGCCATCGCTCAATGCATCCATTACCCTGGGGATGGTACGGTGACGTACGGAACTTTTGGGATCCCAGGAAGCTAGTGAGACTGCGAAATAGCTCGCTCTCGAACTGCCGGCCCTGATCGGTTGTTATCTTGACAGGAACTCCAAATCGGCAAACCCATCCTTTGTATAATGCGCGAGCAACCGCCTCCGCCGTGATATCTTCA
Organism: Gonocerus acuteangulatus; assembly: GCA_946811695.1. NCBI lineage: Eukaryota > Metazoa > Arthropoda > Insecta > Hemiptera > Coreidae > Gonocerus > Gonocerus acuteangulatus. The sequence goes on from OX328123.1 coordinate 35,734,708, forward strand.
ATGGGTACTGCCTCTGGCCATCTGGTAAACCGGTCGATCATCGTTACACAGTACCTCTTTCCCTGTGATTGGGGTAAAGGGCCGATTATATCGATGTGTACATGTGCGAACCTATCAGCGTTACAAAATTTACCCGGTGGGGTGACGGTGTGCCTAGTTGTCTTCGCAGTTTGGCAGGCAATGCAACACTTGGCCCAAAGAGAAATTTCCTTGTTCATTTGAGGCCAAAAATATTTCCTTGTGATCAATCTTCTTGTAGCCCTGATCCCTGGATGACTAAGCCCGTGAATTGCGTCGAACAGAGGCTTCCGTGCCGCTTGTGGTACATAAATCCTCGCTTGAGCAGTAGACGATTCACATAACACCGGTATGCTGCTTCCAGGTAGGTCGAGCAACTTAAACTGGAGATTCCGTTTACGCCTGAGAGACTTGACTTCTGGATCCTCCTTTTGTAATTTCGCCAGCTTCTCCAAGTCATTGGTCAAGTCTAATTCCTCAACTCTTGACAAGGCATCGGCGACTTGATTCAGCTCACCGTCGATATGTCTGATGTCTGTGGTCAGTTGGCTGATGAAGTTCAACCACCTTATCCGTATTGGAGACGCAGAGGAAGCTCTTTGATGCATGGCGTAGATCAAAGGTTTGTGATCGGTCCATATTGAAAATATTCTTCCCTCGATGACCTGTCGAAAGTGTCGGACCGCGGAATACATAGCCAATAGCTCCCTGTCATACGCAGAATACGAGCGCTGGCTTTCAGATAAACCTTTGGAGTAGAAGCCCAGTGGAACCCAGTGACCACCATCCTTTTGTTGGAGTACGGCACCCATGGTGTGATTTGAAGCGTCACATACCAATGCGAGATCCGCGTTATTTTTAGGGTGCGCCAAGAGAGCTGCGTTTTTGAGGCTGTCTTTGCAGGCTTGGAATGCCGCCTCGCTATCTTCACTCCACTTTATAGGCGACCGGTCATTTTTCTTAGACCCATGCAAGAAACGATTAAGTGGCGCCTGAGTCTTGGCCGCTTTGGGAATGCATGGCCTATAGAAGTTCGCCATTCCTAAAAACCGGCGTAGAGACTTAACGTCTTGGGGTTTCGGGTAATCCGCTATGGCTTGGACTTTCCCCGGCTGGGGCACAATTCCATCAGGCGTGACCTTGTATCCCAGGAAGTTGATCTCGCTGAGGCCGAACTCACATTTTTCAGCGTTTAGCGTCAAACCATTTTCACTGAGTCGCCTAAATACTTCCTCCAGATGTATGAGGTGTTCCTCCATAGTGTGCGACGCGATGAACATATCATCAATAAGAATAAAGCAGTAAGCCAGGTCTCTGAACTTACTATCCATAAAACGTTGAAATGTTTGGGCCGCATTACGCAGGCCGAAACACATAACTACGAATTCATACAGTCCCACGGGTGTAGTCACGGCTGTCTTGGGGATATCTTCCTTTCTAATGGGTATGTGGTAGTACGCCCTGACAAGGTCTAAGCGTGAAAAAACTCTCTTCCCGTGTAAGTTATTTCGGAAGTCCATTACATTAGGGACCCCGTACCTGTCAGGTATCGTTTGGGCGTTCAGCTGTCGGTAGTCTCCACAAAATCTGATGGATCCATCTTTCTTAGGGACCAGATGAAGTGCGCTAGCCCACGGACTACTCGAAGGTCGACAAATTCCGTGTTCTACCATTCGATGAAACTCGTCCTTCACCTGCTGGTACTTCTCGGGAGGTAGTCTTCGAACCTTGGCATGAACGGGTCGGCCGGTTGTTTCAATTACATGTTCAGTGTCGTGTCTCACCGGTCGCTTAGAAGAAGAAGGGCTCGTGATATCCGGGTACTTCCGCAATAGAGAGGCGTACGGGTGACAATCAGGAACTGCGGATATGGTTGTGGGAATCTCCTCTGCGACTTTTCCTTTTGATGACTTGCGTGTAATCTTGTCGATCAATTGTTTACCGTTGAGGTCGACCAAAAGATTGAAGACATACATAAAGTCAGCCCCGATAATTGGCTTCGGGACATCAGCCATCACAAAATCCCATCGGAAAATTCGACCTAGTCCAAGGTCCAACTGCAGTTCGCGCGTCCCATAGGTATTTATCTTTGTACCATTCGCCGCATACAACACAAAGTCGTCTGGTGTGGGTTTGGCCATCTTGTTTGGAGGTATAACCGAAATCGCTGCACCTGTGTCAATAAGGAATTCCCGCTTTGACCGCTTATCAGTTACGAATAGGCGGCGTTGAGTACTTGCGGTGCCGGCCAACGCCACTTCCGGCCCGCCGGTTAGTTTCCCTGTTGTGTGTCCTGGTTCTTCTTGTCCCAAGCGCAGGGCTGTATGCATTTCCGTGCCTTTTGCTGAAATTTATAATGGTAGAAGCATAACCAGTCGTCCTTATTCTTTCTACCTGCGCGACTTAATGAGCGTCGACGATCATGCGAACCACGGCTCTTACTTCGCCCTCTATGAAGATTTCCCACAACTAACGCTGAAACCTGTTCCGCCAATCTATCGACTTTTTCCTCGAGGCTAGCACCCCGAGAGGTAGAAGCAATGGCTGATACGACATTGGGCGGTTCGACTTCATGTATTTTATCGGCTATGCTAGCTAATAAGTCGACATTAGTGTGTGTAGTGGACATGAGTATTGCCTGAGTGTGAGCCGGGAGAGACCGCATCCAAAGAGTTCTGATCAGGTCTGCGGAAACCGAATCACCAGCAAGATGCTTCATAGTACGCAAAAACTGAGATGGTTTCTCATCTCCAAGCTGCTTGCCCTCTAATAGCCGTTGAATGCGCTTGGACTCGGATTCAGCGTAAACCTCGATTAATCTCTTCTTAATGTCCTCATATGGTGTAGGACTTGGACTTTTGACAATGTCTGACACCTGTCGAATTACCTCGAAATCAAGAAGAGGCACGATAACTTCAAACTTGGTTTGACTGTTAGTAATTTTGGCACGCGAAAATACAGCCTCGACACGAATAAACCACAGTTCGGGTTCCGACTTCCAAAATGGTGGAATTTTCCGCTCAGTAGAGATTGATTCACTCTCTAACATTTTACTTTCTTCTTCGTCTGGCATTTTTTATTCCTAAGATCACAAAAGTAAAAAAAGAAACTTGAAGTAAATACTTACTGAGTGAAAGACAATAATATAATTAAAAGGCTAACATGCAAAAAAATTAACAATAAAACAGTTCACGAAAAATGACGTCTCTAAACTGCATTGAGTTCAATTTATTCTAAAGTCGGGGTCACCATTTTAACCTCTTTGGCAACGGCTATAAACGCCGGGTAGAAGGTTTCACTCAATGAATATTTACTGATCATGCATTTATTAAAACATAACAAAATCATAGAAACTTAAGTGCAAATGATAATAATAATAACGTTTAAAAAGCAATTCACTACATTCTACAAGCCAAGCATAAATAAATAAATAAGAGCTCTCATGCTAGCAAATAATAATAATCATAATAATATAAATTAAACATGCATCTACATACTACATTAATTCTAAGGTGCACCTATTTACAGTTCGCATGCGTTTATATATTCATTCTTTGTATCTGCACTACACTAGACACATTCACATCCACGGCTTCTTGGTAACCTCCTAGAAGGTAGCAGCTCCAAAGAGTCGCTATCCATAGAGGTGTTATCAATAAGGGCGGCGATTATTTATCCTTTAACAGTGCTCGTCACAAGAACCTCATCCCCCCAGAAGAGACAGGTTTCCGATCAGGTCTTAGTACCGAGCACTCCCTAGCAAGGCTCCAGTCCCATTTATCGAAGAGTTTCCACAAAAATCACTGCACCTCCCTCATCTCAATCGATTGCACTAAAGCATTCGACTCTGTCTCTCACGTCATCCTCTTAAATAAGCTCAGGAGACACGACTGTCCAGAGCAACTTTTTAACACCTTGCAGTCCTATCTCAAAGATCGGACTTTCTCAGTAAGGGTAGGTACGAGTCTCTCAGAGATATTCCCGTCACCCTGCGGTGTTCCGCAGGGATCTGTTCTCTCGCCCACACTATTCTGTATATACACTGGCGACATCGTCGGCCGGAAATACCCACATGTCCAAATCGCCGCCTATGCGGACGACATAGCCATCTTCGGCACCTCCCTAAACCCCAAATGATCACTCAAGCACACAGAGCGTGCCGCACAGGCCATCTCGACGCAACTCAGTGCAATAAACATCACACTCAACCCCAGCAAGACTGATGCTCTTATCTTCTCCTTCCAGAGAGGTAAGAAGACCCTCCCTAAGAGTTTCCGTATAGACGGGGCTCAAAATCCCCTATCCCGTAGAGTTGTATACCTGGGTGTTCACCTGGGTAGACACATGACTTTCAACACCCACTTTCAGAAGAAGCTCGGTATAGTCCGTAGGAGATACCGCTCTCTGAAACACTTGCTGTCCTCCCCTACCCTCTCTCTGAGACTAAAAATACTCATCTATAAAGGAGTCCTCCGTCCTGCCCTCCTCTACGCTGCCCCTCTCTATCGCTACCTACACACCTCCACTATCAAGAAACTACAATCCTTTCAAAATGGAGTCCTTAGAAACATCGTTCGACACACCTCCCTTCAGAAGGCAAAGTCAGACCATATCCATGACACCCTTGAACTTCCGAGGATCACCTCTTATATAAAGCGAAGACATATAAAGTCCTTCGACTCACTACAACACCTTCAAAACCCACTGTTCAAAAGCATTACTCCCCCCTCCCGTCCCGACAGATGGCAAGGGACCAAGCTAGGTGTACGTCTACGAGACATTTTTGACCACTAACCTCCGTCCCATCAATCCCACATGACACCTGTGTTGTTTTTCCCTACCCCCCTTTTTTATTTTTATTTTTTCTAATCTACTCTCCGTCTATCCTTTAACTCCATCTCTTCCTAACACACTATCACACGATAGCACACCACACAAAACACACCCTCTTGTCACTTACAATACAATACAATACAATATTTTCCGGGCTGACCTCCACAGTGGGAGCGCACCGCGGCCAATCGACCTATTGTGCTTACCCGTCGTTGTCTCCCCTCAGAGTATTACCTTCCAGTAGTCCAGAAGTCTCCTAATGGATATCTCACTTGGTTCAAGATTGGTATCCTTTGTGTCACCAAAGTACCTAAACCGTATATGATCTAACCGCTCACAGTCACAGATGAGGTGTAACGGTGTCTCTTCTTCTGCTCCACACCATCTACAGGTGGGGGAGTTGACCAGCTTCATCCTATAAAGGTGCTTATTCAGTTTGCAGTGTCCCGTAATTATTCCAATTGCTTCTCTGAGTTCCATTCTGTTTAGGAGCTTCAGCTCCTTCCAGGGTTCTCCAGAGGGCTTTTGAATAAAGCATTTGGTGTGCCTCAAAGTCTGGTTCTCCCAAAGGTTTTGCTGCTTCCCACGCAGCCAATGGTGAATTATCCGTTTGAATAATGATGGTGGTGCCCCACAAAAGGGAGCAGGGCCAATTGGTACAGTAGCGGCACCTCTTCCTGCAAGTAGGTCCGCTCTTTCATTGCCAGGGATTCCACTGTGCCCAGGTATCCAGTGGATCTCAACACAGTTTCTGTTCTTGGCCAATTCATCTAGTTCCATTCTACATTCCCTGACCAGTTTAGATTTAGTCATTGGGTTGCTTAAAGCTTTACAAGCAGCCAGGCTATCCGTTAGGATATTAATCCTTTTCTGGCTGTGTTGTGTTCCTCTCAACTGAATTGCGGCAGCAAGGATTGCATATACCTCAGCCTGGAAGACCGATGGCTCTCTTCCTAAGGCAATGTTTGTGCCCCCCCTTGGCACCCCCTGTACCATATTCCTGAGCCAGTCCCCTCTGAGGTCTTCGATCCATCTGTGTAGACGTTGAATCCATTGGGTATGTTCACCGGTGTGGGCACCAGAGATTTCCGCTCCACTCCAGTGTTGACTCTGAAGCTTCTTTTGAAACCATATTCAGGAATGATTGCATCCGACGGAATACCCAACTCCGGGATACCTTCAATAATCCTAAAGATTCTTGAATGTCCTCCCTGCGCCTGAGGAGCTCTAATCACATTTTGCGAGGTCAGCCTAAGAGCTGTAGTCATGGCCATTCTTGCTACATGCAAATGTAACGGTGGTATATCCAGGAGTGCCTCCAGGGCGAGAGTGGGCGTTGATCTCATTGCTCCACTTATAAGGAGGCATCCTTGTCTTTGTATTTTGTTTACCATGGCTTTCATATGTTTGGTGTCCAGTCGGTGCCACCAAACTAATGCACCATAGGCAACAATTGGCCTGATTACATTCAAGTATAGCCATCTGGCAATGTGTGGTTTGAGACCCCAGGTTCTACCACACAGCCTCTTACATGTCCACAGAGCGAACGTGGCCTTGTTCCTTACATGTTCCAGGTGTATTTTCCAAGTTAGTTTCTTGTCCAATAGTACCCCTAAGTACTTCACCGAATTACTCAGAGGAATAATATTCTCTTGAATTCTTAGGGTGCCATATACCAGTCGTCGCTTTTTTGTAAAAGGGACTATGACCGTCTTACATGTATTAATGCTAAGTCCTGACCTGGAGCACCACCTTATGACTCGTTTAAGTGCTTCATTCATAAGGTCCGTTATCACCGTGGGTACAGTGTCTCTAATTAGAATAGCAAGGTCATCTGCATATCCCTGTGTATAGAAGCCTGCATTATTTAGCTCCCTGATAATGGAATTGACTACCAGGCACCACAGCAGCGGTGATAAAACCCCTCCTTGTGGACATCCCCTTGTAGCCTTGACACGTATGTTAGCCTTCCCCAGGTTGGCACAAATTGTTCTTTCACTCAGCATCGCCAGTGTCCATCTGGTTGTGCTAAGATCGATGTTAAAACTCCCCATAGCTTCTGCTATTGTGTTTAGTGGGGTATTGTCGAAAGCTCCCTCAATGTCTAGAAATGCTCCAAGAGCAATTTCCTTATTGTTGATAGATTCTTCTACTTTCTGTATTAGACAGTGCAGCGCACTTTCGCATGATTTGCCAGATTGATAGGCATACTGCGTTGTTTCTAGTGGTACATGCCTAAGTATATTATCCCTTATGTGCCTGTCCACCAACTTCTCTAGTGTCTTCATTAGGAAAGATGTCAGGCATATTGGTCTATAGGCTTTAGGGTGATCGTGGTGGTTCTTACCTTGCTTTGGTATAAACACAACCCGTACTTCTCTCCAATTCGTTGGTATGTAACCGTAGGCAAGACTTCCTCTCAGTAGGTTAACAATCCTAGAGAGCAAACTGCCCAGGCCTTTTTGTAAAAGGCAAGGGTAAATATTGTCCATTCCTGGTGACTTGTAGGGATGAAAGGACCTAATGGCCCATCTCACTGATTCAGCTGTTACCAGTTCTTTAGCTAGAGTCCAGTCTGGGGCTCTCAAAGGTTGTCTAATCTCTGTAATGAGTTGACTGTGTGTTAGGCCTTCCTCGTTGTTTGGGAAGTGAGTATCCAGAAGGAGCCGAAGGGACTCTCTTTTCTTCGTTGTCCTTCCATTTGGACCTGTCATATCGCCAATCATGCCGTTGCAGTTCGACTTTGATATGACTTTGCTTAACCTGCAGCTCGTGGTGGTATCATTAATTTCTTCACAGAAGTTCCTCCAGGTATCCCTTTTGGTTTTCCTAAGAGTATTGTTATATTCTGTTAGGGACCTTTTGTATAGGTCCCACGATCCAGTTCTCTTTGCTTTGTTGAAGAGTTTCCTAGTTCTCTTCCTCATTGCGTCTAGTGTGGAATTCCACCATGGAACAGCTCTAGGCGTTCTCTTGGTGGTGAGTTTACAATTTTCCTCAAAGGCCGTGGTAATGGCCTTTGTGAGTTCACAGTTAAGAAGCTCAACTTCAAGAGGATGACTTGCGTGGCTTGGACAACACTGTAGTTTTTCACTCAGAGAGACCGTATAGCCTTGCCAGTCTGTCCCCTTGGGGTTTCTATAACTGAGCAGTACTGGTTTTTGGTACTCTAGGTCAAACCTAATATACTTATGGTCAGAGCCTGTAAATTCATCTACAACATGCCAGTTATTGGTGTTGAGGAGATTTTTGTCATCAATAGTTATTGTTATGTCAAGGACTTCTTGTCTAATAGCATTCTCAAAAGTGGGCTTATTACCTATGTTATTAATTTCTATATTATTAACAAGAAAGTAATCAAACAATGTCTCACCTCTGCTGTTGGTGTTGGAGCTCCCCCATATCAGGTTATGTGCGTTGGCGTCCATACCTATGATGCCACCAAGATGGTGACATTTAAGGTATTGCACCATGGTTTCAAGTCCGGGGGTCACCGTCGGCTCGTCACCTGGGAGATAGATGGAGCCAAGGATGATCCCCGTCCCAAAAGGTATCCTTACTGCTGCAGAGTCCCTAGAACAGAGAGACCATAAAGGAAAACTGTCAAGTTTATTGTTAAGCAGAATGCAGGCCCGCGCATCATCACACGGGTGACTAAGTAGCTGAAATCCAGCTATCTTAAGGCCTGCAATCTGCTTTTTATGTATCCAGGGTTCCTGGATTAAAACGATATCAATGTTTTTACTCACCACATACTGGAGGAGCGAGCTGGTTGCCGTCCTGCAGTGATGTAGGTTGATCTGCAGCACGGAGATCATTGTTGTTGCCGACCAGCGTCACCCAAGCCAGAGCCGGGGGATCCCCGACTCCACCACGGCCACCCTGCGAAGCAACGGGGGCCACACCCCCAACCGACCCCGCCAGACCACCCACGGCCCCGCCCCCACCCCCCCGAGCCGGATCCACAGGATCCACACTCAGGGGACTAGGCGCGGGTGCCACAGGGTCACCCACGGCCCCACCCCGCCCCCCAGAGCCGGATTCTCATCCACGCTCAGGGGGCCGGACACGGGTACCACAGGCCCATCGCCAGACGGACCGGCAGGAGGCGCCTCCCCCCCGCATCTCCCAGTTGGTCAACGGCCGTTGAGCTCCCTCCTGGTCCCTCCTCCTGCTCGTCCTCCTTGGGTGGTTTCCTGTGATCCACCCTCTTGGCTACCACAATGTCGCAGCCATGGCGGATTCGAAGGTTCCTCTCCTGGAAGGTCAGGAATTGTGAATTCGGGATTGAAGCCACAACAAATCGTCCGGTGGGACGATTTTCGCTCTTGTCACTTAGTTTTCGACTTTAAACCTCCTCTCCGACTATATCTTTCTCTTGTCCCGCTAGCTATCCTCACGACAAAAGATGCCACTTCTCCTGGTTAGCTTCAGTAATTATTGATCTAAGTGACATCATATAGAATACTACAGTAAATGTTGGTTCGAGTAGCCTACTACGCCTTGTTGGGCTGGATGTCCTATCTACGAAACACTGGTCACCCTCCCAAACGCCATGCACTCTCACTCTTCTTAGGAACATAGTTTAAGTTTTTAGGTTAAGTTTTAGGCTTAAGGTATTAGTGTACAGTTTTTGCTATCCACCTATACATTTTCGATTTCCTTTCTCCCCTCTCACTGTCCCTTTTAGCTGTCCCTTCTTTCAGCTATCCATTTGCTACAACACTAGCGATTTCCCAGTCGCTTTCCAACCACTTCACCCCGCAGTGCTTAGCTTCCAGCTGCGCTCGCGCAGTTTTTCTTTCGTCTCTTCTTTTATTTTATTTTTTGTTTTTCACTTCTAGTTTTTCATGGGTTAGGAAAAAAAAAAAAAAAAAAAAAAAAAAGAAAAAGCCCAGAACTCATTCCGATCCGGCTCTCTCTCCAGGACACTCCAGCTCTCTCAGGACACTCAAGCTCTCTCAGGACCAGCCTCCAGCCATGCACTCAGGACCAAGGACCTACCTGCTCGACCTCTCTCTCGATCTCTCTCTGGACAAAGTACGAAGCCGCCGTCTCGATGTCCCCAGTGGTCAAGCCAGCCTCCAGTCATTACACTCCCGACTCCTACTTCCCCCAACTCTAGTCAATACCTGGCTTATTTATTTACTTCCTTACCCCTCTCACTCCTGCTTCGAGGAACGGTTACGGCTCAGTACCGAACACCTTCTCCCCGACTCAGTGGAACAGCTAAGGCCTAGTACCTAGTCGGTATCCCCCAGGTTCAAGGAAGCGCCCTTAACCGGGACACAGTACTTACTGGTTACCTTCTCCCGACACATCCTTCCTACCCTTCCTAGCCTACCTTTAGTAGCGACAACCATCCGCTACATTTATGTTCTTCTGCTACAATTTTTTTTTAAAATTAATATTGGTTTCTTCAATTGTTCAAAGAATTTAAAAAAATAAGAAATTAAATAAGTTCAAACCGACTTTATTAATCCTCAGTGTAGCAGTTCGAACCTATCGCCCCTTATCGTTCCACTTGAAGTTGTAAGACCTTATCGAAAAGCGGAGGCAAGGAAAGTGTCAAATAGGGGCCGGCCTAAAGGGAAACCTCGTATCCTGACAGATATTCTTGAAAGGCTAATTATTGAAGATGAGGAAAAAAAAAACGAAAGCACCCCCCTAAAAGTAAGACACCGCATACAAATAAACCCCTTCCTAAAAAAGTGGTAAATAAAAAGAAAATTATTCTAATGACAGTTCAGATTCTGATACTGACACGGAAATTTCTTCAGGAGAAAGTGACGTTGATTTGTCTGATAAATGTCGTGAGTTAAGTCGATAAACAGCAACAATTTGAAAAATATGATTTGGAAAAAGGAAATTTTATACTCGTTAAAAATAAAAGTAAAAAGACTAGTACATATTTAGTCGCAGAGATCTGTGGTATTAAATGTCCAATATATGGTCCACTATTTGAAAAAACAAACTTTAAGTGACAAGTTTACGAGGGAAGATGAAAATTTGTATAATATTGATGATGAAAACATTGTGGCTAAACTACCATACCCTACTATTGCTAGTGGATCTGCTTGACAGTTAAAACATTTATCGATTGGACTGGATTTTTCCGCAGATTAAGCATAACATAATATCAATAATAGCTTTTTATTATGCTTACATCCATGTCCTGTATTTATTAAACTTGCAATTAATTATAATATTACTCAATACAATTTTAGCGCGGTTCCTCCCTCCCCCATAGGGAGGAACCCCGCTTATAAGGTTGATACAATGAAACAATCCGGAAGTGCCGACAAGAAAATTTCGCGTTTCAGAACCCCTAGAGATCGAAAATAACGGTGGTTCAAATTTGTATATATATATATATATGTATATATTTATTTTTATATATATATATATATATATATATATATATATATATATATATATATATATATTTGTCTGTTCGCGGATTTCTGGCTTCCCTGATGGTCCGATTTTGATGAAATTTGGTACAAAAATCTGTCGTCCAATTTGAAAGGTCAAGTTCGTTAACCAGCAAAATCCGCCCACTGGAAGATGGCGTTTGGGGCGAAATTCGCGCAAAAAAAATCGTAACGCTTACGTTTTTGAGTTCATAAGCTTGTAAGTACTCGTTTTATAGGCTTCTTTGGCTAGTAAAACGAATGAAACCATTTTCAAGGCGATAGCTTTAACCGTTTTTGAGAAAATTTGAAAAATACTTTTTGAATACCGTTTTTGGTTTGGGTACTTAGAATCATGGGATTCAGTTGAAACATTTTCTGCATGTTTTACTATCATTAAAACTAATATGTAATAACCCATTTTCCAGGTTGTGAGAAAATAGACCCGGAGCGAAGGCCGCTCCTGCCAACCTTAAGGGGGAGCAAGGAGGGTTGGGACCTCGCAAAAGGTATTGTTAGGCCTGAAGGTCTTAGATGGGCCCTAAACTCTTTTGGGCCATACAAGACTCCGGGACCTGACGGCATTTTCCCTGTCCTTTTACAAAAGGGACAGGATATACTGCTGCCATACCTGCTCATACTACTCAGAGGCAGTCTTGCAATGGGCTATCTCCCTGGCAGGTGGAGAGAAGCAAGAGTATGCTTTATCCCAAAGCCAGGGAGGAATACCCATATACCACTTAACAACCTCCAGTTCGCATATAGAGAGGAGAGATCATGCGAACTGGCGTTACACCATCTCACCAACAAGATAGAGAAAACGCTCGAACAGCGGGAGGTCACTCTTGGCGCCTTCATTGACATTGAAGGCGCCTTTGACAGGACCTCAACTCAGGCCATCGTTGAATCGATACGAGGGCTTGGGTTACACAGGGCTCTCGAGGCCTGGATGGAAACATTCCTGGACTCTAGAGTCCTGGAATCATCCCTAGGGGGATCCACGGTAAGAGTGAGACCTGTTGCTGGATGTCCGCAGGGGGGTGTACTTTCGCCCCTTTTGTGGAGTCTAGTGGTAGACTCATTACTTGCCGATTTACAGGGCCATGGTTTCTATGCGCAGGCTTATGCTGATGACATAGTGATCCTGATTAGTGGTAAATTCCTGAGTGTTATATCAGAGTTACTTGGTACAGCACTGTGTAGATCCACACAGTGGTGTGATAGAAGGGGACTTAAAATTAATCCGTCCAAAATGGCGATAGTCCCCTTCACGAACAAGAGGAAACTTGACGGTCTCCTAGAACCAGTCATTTCTGGGTCAAGGATACCTTTTGTCAAGAAAGTCAAACACTTGGGAGTGATATTAGACTCAAAACTCAAGTGGAATGAACACATAACGTATGTCTGTGAAAAGGCCAAACGGGTGCTCTGGTCCTGTCGGGGCGTGGTTGGGAGGTCCTGGGGGATCAGGCCATCGGTGGCGCACTGGATATACACCATGGTGGTAAGACCCACAATCACCTATGCGGCGCTGGTATGGTGGCATAGGTGTAAAGTGGAACTTCACATAAAAGAATTGGACAAAATACAGAGACTAGGTTGCTTACTAGTCACTGGAGCCATGAAAACCACACCCACCAGGGCGATGGAGGTATTACTAGACCTGCGGCCTCTGCACTTAGAAGTGGAGAGGTTGGCCAGAATTTCTGCATATAAGCTTCAAGCGCAGAATCTTTCAAGCATGATACCCTGTGGAAGTTTTAAGCAAATCCTCGCAGGAAATGATGGACTGTGTATGCTACAAATGCCTTCGGACTACATGTTACCCGTTTTTAGACTGGACAAGAGGTTCGAGGTAATCAAAGCAGACAGAAATACTGCCCGAACCTGGCAGTCTAATCTCCCGGTTGGGGAAATTCACTGCTTCACCGACGGCTCCAAGACCCCGGAAGGAGTCGGAGCCGGAATATGGGTGGCAAGCAGAAAAGAATTGAGGACATCAATCCCGTTGGGAAAACATCCCACGGTCTTCCAGGCAGAAGTCATTGGCATAAGGACCTGCACAGAGATGCTGCTGAGTAGTTGAATCTCTCGTGCAAGAGTCAATATATACTCTGACAGCCAGGCAGCAATATCAGCCATCGAGAGCACCTGCATTAAATCCAAGATTGTGGATGAATGCAGGAGGATGTTAGATCGTTTAGCTGTCACAAACCGGGTCAAGTTACACTGGGTGCCAGGACACTCAGATATACTCGGGAATGAGGAAGCTGATAAGCTGGCAAGACAGGGGGCCAAGGAGTCCTTTTGTGGGCGAGAACCAGCTTGTAGTATATCTCTAACCCTAGCGAAAGGTATCATTGATGACTGGGCGAGGCTACAACATCTAGGCGTCTGGCAAAGAGTCCAAACGCAAAGGCAGTCAAAGCGTTTCCTAAACCAAATTGACAGGAAACGAACAAAGATGCTTCTGTCCCTACATAGGAAAGCTATGAAGGAGACTGTGGCTCTTTACACAGGTCATGCTAAGATGAATAAACATCTATACAATATGGGCCTGGCTACAACCTCTCTATGTAGGTTATGTGGGATAGAGGAGGAAACACCCGCACACATAATATGTGACTGCGCGGTACTCTCACGCAGGCGCTTTATGTGCCTAGGATCTGTTAGAATAACTGACCCAGGAAGAGACTCTGAGCTCACACCTCAGAAGATCAGGGGGTTTGTCAAGGACGCAGGGCTGCTATAAGTGGCCCAGCAGAGTGTCAGGGGCACAATAGATCTTTTAGGTCGAGTTGCTTTCCCCTTGATAGGGGCCCTGAGTATATCTATCTATCTATCTAATATGTTGAAATTTTGGTTACGTTTGGAGTTAAGGAAGGGTTAGAATAAAATATTTTATTAACAGACATAAAAAGTTTTGGTAACTCTGTATATTTTCCTTAATATCTCGAAAAAGGTTGAGAATCTTGGCAAACAAAACAATACCATTAGAAAGCTTACTAAATGCTCTACAAAAAAGGTTCTGATGAAAGTTTTGATTAGGCGATCTCAATCGGAGAAATAAGTGCTTAAAACATTAAAGTAATGGATTTTGCTTATTCGAACTGTTCTTTTTGTCTGTTCTTATTCCTTGTTATTTTTTAATTGCTTATATTTGGATAATGTATTTTACAATAAAACAGATTAGGCAAAGTAAGAAAAACAATTCATTGTTAGAAACATAGCTTGCCAAGAGAAAAAGATTCGATGACGTCTTTTGAATATTTTCAATTGCCTTTATGCTGTTGGTTTTTTTATTTTATTTTTGAATTGATTTTATCTGTAGAATTATTACTATAGTAAAAGAACACAGGAATATGTGAAAATTTTTGATATTTTCCAATTCATTGAAACGTATGAAATGAAGTATCGCTAGAAGAGGTTTCTAGGGTCTTGCGGACCCGACCCTAACCCCAGGTATAGCCATAAAACCCTTTGAACAAAGGCCGAGGAAAATATTATCTGTTTCTATTCTATGCTTTTCAAATGAGAATAGGGATATGAACAAGAACCGGGGTCTCCCGTGGTCTAATGGCTAGCGCCTTGGATTCATAAGCGGGAGATGGTGGGTTCGATTCCCAACCTCTGGCAGGAATTTTATCATCCCACGGCTCGCTGGTAAAATTCCTCGCTAAACCCTAGATGTCGGCGCTAATGACCTAGATGTAGATGAGCCGTAAAAAAAAAAAAAAAAAAAAAAAAAAAAAGAAAGAAAAAAAAGAACTGGAACCGTGCTAAGATGACGCAGTTCCTGCGAGTCGGACTTTTTGTCTTTGATTTTGGTACTTAGAATCATGGGCTTCAGTTGAAACATTTTCTCCATGTTTGAATTTTATCAAAACTAATATGTTGAAAATTTGGTTACGTTTGGAGTAAAGTAAGGATTAAAATAAAATATTTCATTTTTAGACATGAAAAGTTTTGGGAACTTCGTATATTTTCATTAATATCACGAAAACGGTTTGGAATCTTGGCAAGCAAAAGATTACCATTCGAAAGGTTACTAAATTTTCTACAAAAAATGTTTTGAAGACATTTGCGATGGGATGGTCATATTTGGAGAAATAAGTGCTTAAAACATAGGTAATTTCGTTCATTTGAACGAATCTTTTTGTGTGTTTCCTACAGTTCTTTTTCACTGCTCGTTATTTTTGTGATTGCTTATAGTAGTCAAATGTATTAGTCAATAAAACAGGATACGTATATATAGAAACAACATTTTGTTTCAACGGTATCTTGGAATTCGAAGATGCCCTATGAATATCTAGATTACTGTACTGGTGTTGATTTCGTTCTTTAGAATTGTTTTTGGTATTCCCTATTTTCAGAAGTTTTTATCTATTTATTAATTTTTTTTTTTAAATTCATTGAACGAAATCATATGAATTCAAAGGTGAGGAGCTAGGAGGCTTAGGGTGGAGTGCATTCCCAGTACAGATATCGCCCTGTACCCTCGTCATCTGTAAGTTCCTTTCTAGGGTCATAAAGATAAGCCTCCAAACAACTGTAGGAATGTAGTATTTCTAATTTTTGCCAGTATCAGAACAGCCGCTCTTTACATACCACAGTGGTACTGACGTACCGGTCTATACTAGTTGCACTGCACACGGTGGTAGTACTTGGTGTATGCCACAGCGGATTGCTCATTATAATCTTATTTTATACGTATTAAATAGATACCTAAAAAAAGTTTATTTGTGTATAAGTGTTGCGTTATTGGGATTAGAATAAAATATTTTATTAACAGACATGAAATACTAGGAATCTTTGTATATTGTCCTTAATTTTTTTTTTCTTTTATGGTGTATCGAAATCTGAGTCATTAGCACCATTTTTTCCTTATGAGCTTTATAATACTTAGATTTAGCTAGCAACAATATTTTACACCGCAATTAAAGTGATTTGCTCTTCTTATAAACATAATATTTATATTATAATATAAACATAATACATTAATTTGTCTGACAAAAAAAAGTCCGACCCGCAGGAACTGCTTCATCTTAGCGCGGTTCCGTTCTTATCTCAAGTGCGATTAGTGAAGGAATATAGCAGCTATCGGTAGGTATTAGCACCATTTTCCCCCCTTAATATCTTCAAAACAGTTAAGAAATCGTGGGAAGTACGATGTAAACATTCAAAAGCTTACTAAATTCTCTAAAAAAAAGATTCTGAAGCAAATTTCGATGGGGCAATGTCAGTCGGAGAAGTAAGTGCTTAAACTACGAAAGTGTTAGTTTTGTTATTTTAAACGGGTTTTTGTCACTGTTTACCTCACTTTTGTTTTTTAAGTTTATTTAACGGTGGAATGAGTATGTCATTAAAGCTGAGAAAATAAGAATCATATTGGTAATAGAGTTTTCCTAGAGTAAGCGTCGCGATGGCGGGAGAGTCCCATCCGCTTAGAAAACTGTCAGTTTCCATATGTGGCGCTTTAAGCTTCCTTCTCTTTCAGATTTTATTTTATATTTTTAACGACAGATCAAAACCTACCGATAGCTGCTACTATTCCTTTCCTAATCGCACTTCGGATAAGAACGGAACCGCGCTAAGATGATGCAGTTCCTGCGAGTCGGACTTTTTTTTTCTTGACTGCTGTGTTGTTTTTACCTGGTCAGAGGTACAACACCCCATGGTCAAAGGTACAACTACATGTTGTACCTTTGACCACTGTACGATTATTTTTTTAAAAAATTAATAAAAAATATTAAATGTAAAGTTAGAACCTTGAAAAAATTAAATATGATAAACAATAGTATACTAATTACAATGAAATTAAAAAAATGAATTTAGCCTTAATATTCAAGCTAAAAAAAATTCAATTGTGCAAAGTGGTCAAAGGTACAACACCTTCCCCTATATATATATATATATATATATATATATATATATATATACATATTCGTTAACAGGATACACGCCAGAGTTTTTGTTGTTTTTCCCCATGAATCTTAGTGTGTAGTATTCACTCAGCAAACAATTGAATGAGTTCGCTAACCAGTGAAATGGCACTTGGCAATACCACTCGTAATTTTTGTTATATCCAGCAAAAATCAGTATTCGTCGTAGTCATCTAAAGAGAAACATTTTAGTAAAAATAAACTAAATCGGTTTATTAGGAGGGGGGTTTCTACGGACAAAAGTTACTAATTTCCTCATACTGGTCGTAAAATCTGTTGTATCGATACAAAACTTTGTATACATCCTGGGTATCTAATAAGAAAGAAGTGTTCTAAGAATTAACTAAATCGTACTATCTGAAGGGGGAGGGGGCGTTACTTTGTACTATGTTTGAATTGGATAAACATAGGTTGCTAAAGCTCCCACTTGGAGTGCCTCTGTTTTTTCATGATTTTATGTGGGCTGTTGAGTTCTTATTTCCCCCACTATTAGGCCTGTATCATGTTCCTGAGTTATTAATGTATCATGTTCCTTTTATTATTCATCAAGATCAACAGACGAAAACGTGTAGTTTTTGTGTATTAATTAAGTAGTGTATTTCCTCAAAAACTTTAAAACGAAATTAATTGGAAAATTAATAATTGAAATAGTTGCTCATTACAAATGTTAAAGAGCAGAACTATTCATGTTTTTAATTTTTTACAGTTATCCAGCTCCTGCGCGACGGACGTATGTTTGCAAAAATAGTCTAACTGAATTCTAGAGTGGAATAAAATCATAAATACATTTTAAATGAACAATTTTTTAGAGATAAGGAGCGATGCACCGCCTCACGTAATGTACAACTTTGTGAGGTTTGTGCAAAAGTAGTTCTTTGCAAATGAAAGAGAGAATGGATTCAACTTCCGGGTGATCGGCAATGTACAATTTTCCTTTTAAGATACACTTCATCGTGTTTTCTTCAAGAATAGATTTGAGGAAAGGGTTATCGTGAATTCTCTCTTTGAGGGGAATGTTATCGAAGGGATCTTTTGGAGCGAAGCCTTCCTTTATAACTGCTTTCCTATGGATAGCAGCGTAATGCTTCTCCCCGCGCCAAGATAGCAGAATCAGTTGTCCGTTCATGGAGAGGAACGCATTGCACTCGACAAACTCATGGTTCGGCATTATGATCCTTCTTCGGATTCTCTTCACTTCCGCGTAGCCCTTGTTCAGCCTGCAGACTTTGAAGTGATAGCCCTTGTATTCCATTTCACAAATTTCCGTGTTTATGTAAACGTACTTCAAGAACTTCTTTCCGACAAAATCTTTTCTTGCCATTTGCCGTAGTAGAACGAGGTTGGCCGTTTCCGTTAGAATGTCAACAAAATCATCATATGCTATGTCATTGGAATTATTTAGCGTTTCTTTGCTGTCCTTGTCTGTTTCAAAGGACAAATTGTACAATTCTTCGTTTTCGTTTTGAAAAATGTGAAATTTTAGGCCCTCTGCGCTGTTTACTACCATGTCAATGTGCTCCTCTTTTCTTATTTCATTAGTCACGTCGTAATTGAGTTTTATATAGCCGAAAGAATAGAACAAATGTATTTTCTTCGCAACTGGGAACAATCCACGTAATCCAACAAAAAGAGCTTCGTCGCCCACATTTTCAACAAGAGTATTAATGACTCCGACAACCCTGTGGCTCATTCTCTTCCTTATGTACAGGATATCATGAAATTTCAATTCACTTATTTCACCCGGAGAAACATACAAATCTTCTAATGAAGGAATGAAGTTAACTCCATCATATCCTTCAGTTTTTACCGATATTGGAGACAGCTGAACACTTTCTTCTGTGCATTGTTCTTCGATTACTTCCTCGGGGTTTTCTTTTTCTTCCTCCTCTTCTTTTCTGATACTGTACTTCTGTTTACAAATACAACTGACATCACTCATTATTTACCGAAAAACTAACATTCCGAGTGATTTATTCGTAGGCTGCAACAAGGTGTGAAGTTGCATTCATGATTTCAGCATTTCTAACACTACTAATATTTATTATACTAAGCATAATCACATGATGTGTAGGTTATGTTACATGGGAGCTAGAAGGAGATATTTCGCTCAAGACCACTTTCCTACAAAAAGGCTATGGGTTGTTACATCCTGCGTCCGGGCATTGAGCAGAGCAAGAGATTCTTCACTTCCATAAAAACCAACATTGGTGAATTATTATAAGAAATTTAATAAACTATTCGAAAAGAATTAGAGCCGAAAAATCTCCAAAAATAAAATCCAAGTAGTTTTAGTACAGTCTTCTTCACACCACTTCAATGAATTCGAAGTCAAAACATAACTTCTTATGAAACCCAAAATAATAACTTTTCGGTACTTGTTCGTTACTTGTTGCCACACACAAGTAAGAACATACTCACATTATAAGTTTATTTTTGGAGGGCTGAAGTCATCCAGAACTGTCATCCCGATCTGTCGAGAATATTGCGAGAATGCCTAATTGAACTTTTCCGCCTATGTTAACGGTCTATAGCCGTTCCGCCATGTTTTTTAGTTCACCAGTTGGCACTACTCCATAATCGCTAGATCGTCTGTGTGTGTGCTCTAGATTCTGGGCCCATGAAATTTAATTTAGAATTCACTATAAAGCGATAGAAAACGGCTCTTCTTTAAAGTGGAAATTCAGTACAACGTAGATTATCAAATAGAGAACAGAATTAATGCGTGTATTATCTTTAGACTAGACAACCCAATATTAACTTACCAACATTTCAATATAGATCCAAAATTGGGGTGTCCTTACTATAAAAAAATCATAAATAATTTTGTATGATTTGTTGTAATAAGGACACTTCTTTGTTATTTTCTTGTTGAAACTTTACAATTTTGAATTTTCAAGAAGTAAGCGACAGTGGCCTTTAACAGTATTCTTTAATCTGCTCAGAAAGCCTTGATAATACTGAACATAAAAGAAACAATCGTAATTAGAAATAAATTCTTTGAAAATGTGGTCAGAAATTCCGAATGATCTACAAGGGGAGCAAACATTTTACACAGGAGATCGCTGCGTACCTCCATAACATATGACTCTCGTGGAAGGATGAGAACAATACTACGCGACAGTAGTGTTAGGAATGCGAAAAGTTGGATGGATAAAGAACATTTAAAAATATATTTGTTGTTTAGATTTAGTTCGTTTTATCTTGATTATGTAGAATGTAGGTATGAAATAAAAAAAGACATGGGCGTATATAGGAAATAATTTCGGGAGAGGCTGGGAAAAGCCTCCCCCTTATATACGCCCAGGGTCTGGTAGACGTTTTTGACGTAGCCTACGAGACTTCCTGGATCAAGAGCTATCTGTATGCGAAGTTTAGTCAAAATCGGTCATATGGTGTAGATTTGTATAAGGAATAAACCCACCAACAGACAGGCGATTTTTATGTATATAGGTAACTTGTACACGTTTGTATAAATTTTATCTAGGATGATTCCAGTATCTAGTGGATAGAGAAGATGATGATTTGAAGACTTCTTTTCAAAAATTCTTTCATTAGTACAGTTTTTTTTGCCAGATAGAATCCTTCAGAGCGGTTTAAAAGGACATTAACAAAAATGTGAAGAATTCTTGTTGACAGAGTAGCTTTGCTGCGAATAATTACGAAAAAATGTACAAGTATAATTTATGATAAGGGCAAAATTAGCTGTTTTCTTAACCTCAGAGAAATCAACGATATTGGGGATATCCTTTGAAACGAATATTCATGTTTCTCTTTGTATAGAAGTGTTTTGTCTAACTTCACTGGCAGTGTTTTTAAATGTCATATATTTTAAATGTTAGTTGTATAACCTCGGAACTACAATATTAAATCGGTAAAGATGCATGTCATTTTTTATTTTGTCTGAAAATAATTGAAGTTTTCCATAAATTAGTAATTGATCATTTACTTCAGTGTACAAAAGCCTTTGAGGAGCCTGGCGGTATAAAATGTAATTATTCTAATTAACATTTATATGAAATTATGCATTAATGAAAATTTATTCTTTGTTGACACTTCTCCTAATTACCTTCCAAAAGGAATTGTCCATTGTATTATTTTTATGTTCACTGTATCCAATTACTTCATTGTGTTCTAACAGAATTATGACTTGTCATTTGCCTGGCAATTATCTTAAGTGCTAATTAAATATTAATGTGCCTTAGCTTTAAATAAGTAAATAAATGGTATAAATTTAACTTATCTTGTTTATTAACAGAAGTACTTGAAAAAATAATTAGCTGTTAATTTAAGTATTACTATCCAGTTAATACTCATTTCAGTTTCAGAAAATATCTATTTCATAATTTGAAAGAGAAGCAAGTCCATTTCTATATTTTAAAGGCTTGTATTTTAATAAATTTTAACATGTTTTCGGCTTTAAGATAATTTGTCCAATAGTTTTCAAGTCTTTAACTTTACAAAAATAAACATTGTTTTTTTTTAATCATTTACTTTATGCTTAAAGTAAAATTGTGTTTAACTTTTAATGAGAAATGAGATGTTTTATATGATAATAAATCAACCTAACATGGACTTGCACCACTTTCAAAATAATTATATTAAAATACTGTTATCGGCTACAACTTCCAAATATTAGAGAAATCTGAATTATTTTGCCTGCTAATTGTTTATAGATGATAATATAACTTTGTACTTTATCTATATTTAGCAATGTCTTCATTTTTTCACAAATAGACTTGGTCAGGTTTGATAATAAACAGTTCACTTTTAGTATTTTCATATATTGAAATAGGTACATTCATATGGGTATCCACTAATATTATGAGATTACGTCACTCGAAACTAAAAATAGATATTTTAATTTCCTATTACTGACTCTGAAAAATAAATAAAGTCATTGTTTAATTCAGATACAATCTAAGTACCCTTGTATTGAATCTTAGATAAGCTTTGTTCATTAGTCAATAGAAGCCTTTGTCACTGTTCCTCCTTGTGTTCCAATTCTTTCAGATGAGTTAAAAAATTTCATTCATCGAAACACAGTCTGGCAAACTTTTGTTGTACTAGTTGTTGCTTATATTTATTTATCTGTGTGATATTTAACCCCTGTTGTGTATTAAGTGCTCACTGCTACCAACATACTTCACTGAAATTTCCCTCGTTTCTGTAAGGCACTTTATAGACACCAGGGGTTAATATTACAAACATTCATATATCAATCTAAATCAAGAGCGTCTCTTGCCCTGTTTACAATTTCTTATATGATGAAATTTTGGAAGCTCAGAACCTTTCTCTCCCTTCTTCTCCTTAGTATTATAATTTTTTGTGTATCTGGCTTAGGTCACCAACATTTTTTTTTTTTTTTTTTTTACAACCATTTATTTAGAGTCATATTCTTATGTTTGTCAGTATATAAATTATTTATTTTCTACATACTCTAAATGTGAGGTCCGCTCGCCACCCATATAAAGACTGAGGCTAGTCTCATCATCTGACTGGAGAGGCTTTAGTAATCAGCTGACCATCATGTGTGCAAGAACCATTGAGAGTGCAGAGAACAACCACAACTGTGCGGTGCTCTCATAAACTCGTCCGGTTACACGCAGTGTATTGCAGTCTATCATAGGCAGCATTTATTTTTATGTTTCTTGATAATTAAACCCCACAAAAGTGTCTGTCCTTTTGTAATTATTTTCCAATATGTTTTCTTGAAGACACTATTTAAATCGCAGCGTGAATAAAGCACTCCATTTAATAGTAAAAATGAAATCTAGGTACTTTAGTTCTTTTTTTTTATTTACATTTTAATCCCCTTAAAATTGTCTGCCTTTTTTATTATTCATTGTAAAATTGACTTGATTTGCATTTTTTTTACATTAATGATAGTTCTAGCTTCTGAATAAAACACTGTTTTTGGGCAATATTGTTTTCCACCTTTACCTTACGCGCAGTACCTGGTGTTCCAAGGCATGTCCAGAGAACACATATTTACCTTCTTATCTACCCAAGAGGTATATTTTAGCAAAATTTCAAGGTGAATAAACCACTTCATGAAAAGTGTGTTATCAGCTCCGACTATTTTATTTTATGTCTCTTAATATTTGTTTTATTTATTTAAATTTTAACGTCCATTTATTATTAACTACGAATTTTAGGACGGGTTGTCTATAGGTTACCACCCTTTAATATTTGTTTTAAATTTGTCTAATATCATTATATTTTCAACATGTTATTTACACCAATTATTTACATCAATTATTTACAATATGGTTAGCTAAAATAAGAGAATTAATCCTCTTAACTAAACTGATAAAAACTGAAAACGTAAAGTACAAGTCAGAAGTTTTGATATATCTCATTTGAAATCTTTCACTTTAAAAAGGTACAATTTATGCTGACTTTCATTGCTATATAACGTCTGTTTGGAGCATTTTAGTAATTTGTGTCCGGAATAGAAGCCCCCCTCAGATGGATCAATTTTGCTGGTTAATGAAATCATCCTGTTGTTTGTGATGGAGATGTAATATATCAATTTCCAGGGCAAAAAAAAGAAGAAAAAAAAATTTTGCCCAATATTGTGTCAGGGGGCCATCCTCTACATCGAGTTGGTAGGTTCGATGCAGATTTAAAAATTATTCTTTCATGAGAGCAATCTTAGTAGCTAGATTCCTACAGAAAGGAATCAAAAAACAAAAACTATTCTTATAATTTTAAAGAACAAATAACAATTGTGTTTTAAGACAGACACAATAAAAATGAATAAAAAAACTCACTATGCAAATTAATTTACTTGATGGATTAATGAAGCCTTAGATTGATATAGGATTCTGTTATATGATAGCAATTAATACAGAAGTTGGAAGCTTAACAATAATATTGTTTCTAGCATTAATTTTAGTTGGCATAAATGTTTCCCTTCATTGCTTTATGAAGTATTTGAGAATATCAAGCAAAACTGATGAACTTAGACAAAGGATTTGGTTGAGCGATTCCAAGAAATATAGTTACCATGTCTTATGGTGTTCATTTGGAAGCTGTTCATTTGACATTGACCTAATGAGGTCAAATAGACATCTATTCGTATTAAGCAACCCCAGGAGGTTTAAAGCCCTTCAGTACTACAACTTATTCTTGGAGAGGTGCTTTATTCAAACGCTGTTGAGACAATCAAACATTAATGCGTTCAATGCTGCCGTCACCTTGGCTCACTTTGGGTTACCGCTGTGTTTCATTTTAATTTACTTCCCATCCGACTGATGAGAAACTGAATGGGTCCAAGCTCCATACAGTGCTCACTGTCTCTGGGAAGGGGTCAGTCTAGTTGTAAGGACTTGATGAGCTAACCATACAGTGCTTGCCTCATTGAATGTGTAAAGCTGATGCTCAATGTATGGCTAGCTTTTAAATATAAAAAAAAAGAAGAAAAAATGTTATCATATTGCAATTATTTATGGCTCATATTCAATTTAAACCAGCTCCATATGCCAGCTTTTCAGTGAAAATACTTCCCATGTCTTTCTTTTCCACTGGTGCTACCATTTTTCACTAACTGGCATAAAACATTGATGATTAAGAAAATTGTTATTATTTTCAGATTAACATGGATTTCCAGTATGGCGTGGCTCTCTATTGTTTTATTGGTCTATTAACATTTTTGTTATATTTTTTGACAAAGAATTTCAAACATTTTGAAGATAAAGGTATTCCTTATATTAAACCTCAAATTTTCTTTGGAAATGTCAAAGACAGACTACTACTTAAGAAGTCTTTCCATGAATTCCTCATTGGCATATATTTCCACTTCAAAAATCATCCCTATTATGGTAAGCTATATATTTTAGTATATATGCCATGACTATTTTTGCTTAACAGGGAAGATAGAGGAAGATATAAGACACAAAATTTTGTTTCAAACTATAGCGGCTGTTTATTGCTTTGTTTGGTAGAATTAGATCACAATGAAACATTTAGTAAAATAACGTTTATTTATGTTAAATCTAATTCCTATTTCCAGCATGTTTCTGGAAATATGTTTGCACATTATTAATTAGTTTTTTCCTGAGAGATTGATAGTCATAGACTCATTTGGGATTTTTATAGGAGTCTGTTCGAATCTGTGTGGGGTGGGCCAGTAGTTGACTATGAAAGATAGATCCATGCAAATCTTTACAATCAGTAGAAAGAAAACAAAAAACATCTATTCCTCAAAATTCCTAGACAAAACATGACGTATTTGAAAGTAACAACACTCCATTGTTCATTTTTTGACAAAAGGGAGCCAATTGTTCCCTTCCAACTTAACAAACTTCGACTTCATTTGCAAGGATTTAATGCTTACTTAGTGTAGAAGTTTACCTGTAATTAGTGAATCTGTAGTCCATTAGGGGACTGTGGAAACAATTCACAATTCAAAAAAAAACTTTATTCATTGAGAAACACAATAATGCGTTATTGAACTGAGAAAGTTCTGTAATTAAAAAATATCAACTACTAATAATGTTCTTTATTTGGTGCTCTACATGCTTCACGCCTGCAGACAACTCTTCAGATGCATATGATTTGAGCTTTCACTAATGTTTTCACATAAACCAGTGCGGACGTAGCCCTACTTGTGGAAGGTCTTTCATAGTTAAGGCTTGAATGAGATGTGTGAAGAGGTGTCTGTAGAAGTGGTACATGCAGTGATGTGGGGCGGGTAAATACCCAGTGGGTAGGTAAATATAAATTGGATATTTACCTGGGTATTTACCGACAGGGAAGGTAAATACCCAAAAAGTGGGTATTTTCAGTTTTTGAGCTTGATAGAACCTCTTTGAATATTTTTTGGTTCAAACAAGGACAGAACCTTACCCATTTGATCATAAAAACTTAATAAACATTAATACTTACCTAGTAATATTTTAAAGAAAGTTAAAAGTCGGTCCAGTTATTTATGGGTATTTACAACTTAATGTATATCTATGAATTTTCATGATTACTTTTACAGTGGGGAATGTTAATTAATTTTAAAAAGGTTTTAATGAAGCCTATTCAATTATTAAGGACTTATTTAAATTTAAAAAACGGTCAACATCTTTTTTAATGTTTATTATAATAAAATAACTGTTCAAAATCATTTTAAGTGGTTTGTGATCCTTATTAATATTATTTGAAATTATGCTCATACAATAGTAAAAACATTCCAGTAAGCGGAAATCCAGAAATGAAAAGGTAGCTTCTTGATGACAAAGCATTTTGGGTCCGAGTTGGGAAACTAGTTAACATCCTTGATCCAATTGTTGAACTTATCACTGCCATTCAGTTAAATGCCCCTTTGATCCACACAGATCATAAGAGATTTAAGAATTAATGAAAACTCTTCAATAAGAAATCCCAAAATCTTCTCTTAAAAAAACGGAGGAAAAACTTGTGCTTACTAAATAGGAGAAACACATTTTTTGTTGTAATTGCACATCTTGCTGCAGACTTGTTGAACTCTTCCATTTGTTTTGTGTGTGAGTTAGGCAGAAGCATGGGATTGAAATCAGTTGATCTTTGGAAAGACATACCTGACTATAGGGACCAGAGGGATTATGGCAAAGATCCTTTGTTTGGGAAGGTCTTGACGACAATGACAAAGAAAATAATAAAATAAGTCCCATGTTATGGTGGAGAGGCTTGAAAGATACATGTGTTTTGATCAATGAATAGGTAACTTAATATGTGTTTTGAGAAATTAAGGTAATCCTAGTCTAAAGTCTTAGCTGAGGCTACATTTTTGTGAATGCAGTACAGTAGTATCAAATTGATTAATCATTAAATGATCCTTTGCTCAAAAATATAGAATAAGCGAATATTCGCTAAATCTATGTATCAAATTTAGGCAAACAACTTGTTTTATTAGTAGTCGGAAGGTTCATGGCAAATTTTCAGGTAATAATTTATTATTTATTAACCTCTCAGTGATACTATTTTATAATTTATTATTGTTTTAATAGTTTCTCAGTGTTGCAATAGCTCTAAACTGGCAAGATCCATGACATTGTACAATATTCGATAACGTAAGTCGCGGTTTAGTTAAATACCTTAAATACCCGGCTATTTATGAAATTGGGTATATACCCTGGGTATTTACCCTTAAGAATAAATACCCGGGTATTTTACAACACTGGGTACATGTAGAGCAACGAATTAATGACATTATGAGAAGTTGTTTCAAATATATACTTCTGCGTTTTCTTAAAAAAAATGTTAGGAGATAGGAAAATATGAAATATATATATATATATATATATATATATATATATATATATATATGTATATATATATATATATATATATATATATATATATATATGTGAGTTAGACAATTCTTTCAGGAAACCCATCACTGAAGTCCAACAGGCCATTAACAGGAGTTGAACCAATACCTTCTGCGTGAAAATGCAGATGCTAAAAACTTGACCACAGGAAGACCCTCCCAACTTAAATATACTCCATTAAATTATCCTAAATATTATGAATTATAGGTTTTATTTTTGAGGAAGATTGAGCTAAAGCAATCTAAAACAGAATGACACACCTATAGAATAATAATCTGTTTCTAAATTCCATTTTAAATATTGCAGGTCTTTTTGAAGGTTCAGCACCAGTCGTACACATAACTGACCCAGATTTAATAAAAAATGTTCTTGTGAAAGATTTTGATTATTTCATGGACAGACCTGTGATAAGATTTAAACCTCTCGACCCGTATACTCATAAAATACTTCTTTTCCTTGTTGGAAAGGAATGGAAACAGGTAAGAAATGTATTTTTCATTTATAACATATAATATAATTGGTACAGGGTGTCCCAAAAATAATGGTCATCCATTGGCCAGAATATTCTCCAATGCGAGATCGGAAAAAATAACCCCCATATTAACCCCCGCAAAATTGACCTTGAAATGTTATTCAAAGTGAAATTTTTTTATTGCATATTTCGAATCTACTAGTCTAGTCATGAGAAAGAAAAAAGTCAACGGCACCATGAGTCAGAAATGACTCCTTATGCTCAAAATTACCATTAACAGCGTTTAAGTGGGCCATTCCATTCCAATCGACAAATGGTGAGGATTTTGATCATTTTTATTTTTTACATGTTCTACAAGCATTGCCTTAGACAAAAATACCTTGTTTGACTTTTTTTAAAAGCATCTTCTAGCATAAAAAAGTTATAAGTATTTTGAAAGACGTGCCTCTCAGAGGCATTAATTGGAGGACTGTAACTCATAATTTACAATAGACAGGAATGCCTATATGTAGTTATTCTAGAAGCTAATCAAGAGCTCTTTGCCTTTTGAAGCATTCAATCAATCGCTGCAATTACTCATTAGGGATTTCACAAGTCATGTATGAATTTCATGAACCAGCCAGTCCCTCCCAGAATAGAGGATAGAATAATAGCCCTCGCCCTTGGGCAGAAAAAAAATGTCTTCCTAAAAAAACAACAAAAAACTTAAGTTGTAAAATTATCACTTCAGCGCCCGTAGCAATTGGGCCTGTTCTCCAGGTTCAATATGTCGGACTTCATTCCTGAGGCAAGCTGTAACATTGCTTTCAAATTCCTGCTCACTCGGCTAAGGACCTGGCGAGAATTTCTCATAATTCTTTCTAATGCCCATGTTATTCTCGTCCATTTTGTTTGCAGTGGATGATGACGCTGGAAAACGAACTTTCGTCAGTCCACAATACCCGCTGCAGGAAGTGTGGAGGACGTCCCAACATGTCCAGCACCCACCTGCAAAACAATGCTCTCTGATCCTGATCTCCGGGCCTCAACTCCTGAACTTGCTGTAATCTGAAGGGAGACGTTCTTCTCGAAGGATCCGGCGGACCGTCATCCTCGAAACTCCAGTAGCTTGGGCCATTCTTCTGAGCCCCAAAATATGCCTGGATCGATCGAGGGCAATTATTCTATCCTCTTTTCTGGGAGGGACTCGATGTTTCATGAAATTCCTACATAACCTGTGAAATCCCTAATGAGAAATTTCAGCGATTGATAGCTTAAGGCAAAGAACTCTTGATAAGATTTGAGAATAACCTCATGAAGGCATTCCTGTCTATTGTAAAATGTGAGTTATGGTTCTTCAATGAATGCCGCTGAGAGGGCCGTTTTTCAATACACTCATATTTTTTTATACTGGAAGATGCTTTTTAAAAATTTTTGCGTAAGGCGATGTTACTAAAAAATGTAAATAAAGAAATGATCAAAATCAGCCACCATTTGTCGATTGGAATGGAATGGCCCACGTATACACTGTTAATGGTCATTTTGACCATAAGGACTCATTTCTGACCTATGGTGCCGTTGACTTTTTTCTTCCTCTTGACTCGTAGATTCAAAATATGCAATAAAAAAATTTGACCTTGAATAACATTTCAAGGTCAATTTTGCGGGGGTTAATATGGTGGGGGTTATTTTTTCCGATCTCGCATTGGAGAATATTCTGGAGGTTTCATAACTTTCAAGAGGCTTTTAAGGAATGATAAAATTAAGCAGTCTACAAAAGATGGGCTTCACCAAGGCATTCCTAGGCAATGAGAAGGCAGACTGCCCAGATATGATTAATTACATATTTTATAATTTATATTTTATAATTAAAATCAGGTGGCCGGAGCATAGTACTGACCTCACTAACTCCCTAGTGTGCCATATGGTCAAAAATCAGACACCTCTACGGTATCTGCCCCTCTGGGGCCTTGTGTCCTGTTATGAGACTAATTTTTTTTTTTTTCAATTAATAATATTAAACTCTACTTCTAGGTTAGAAGTGCTATCACACCAGCATTTTCTTCTGGGCGTTTGAAAGCAATGACAGACATAGAAAATAAATGTGGAGAGCAGCTCATCAAATATATTTCAGGAAAATTAGAAGAGAATGGTATGGGTCATTTATTTTTTTTTGGGGGGGGGGATGTGCTATGCTTAAATTATTTTATTCACAAATGTTAGGAAGTAATTGGACATCATAAATAATTGAAATTCAATAATAATTAACATAATATAATGAAACATTGTTTAATACATATTAGAGTTTTATCATCATTATTGTACTAAGGGCTCTCCCATGGTCTAGTGGCTATCGCCTTAGATTTATAAACGGGAGATGGTAGGTTCGATGCCCGCCGGCAGCAGGAATTTTCTCATCCCATGGCTCATTGGGAAAATTCCTCTCTGTACCCTGGATGTCGGCGCTAATGGCCTAGATGTGGAAGCCCCGTAAAAAAAAAAAAAAATAATAATATATAAATAAAATTAAATTATTGTACTATATAAGATTATACTATATTATTATGGTGAAAATGTTGAGAGCTACAAGATTTTGAAATAATTAATTATTATCTTGAAGTTAACAATTTTCAAATTTGAGTTTTGTCTTCATTAAATTGCTTTGATTTTTCAATCACATGAGTCTTCGATCTTTTTTGATCTTAATGTAAACTGTTACTTCGTGCGTGCGTGCGTGCGTGTGTGTGTGTGTGTGGTTACCACCGGCAGGGAAATGTCAGGGAATTTAATTAAAAAAAAAGTCAGGAAAATTCAAAATTTTATTTTTATTTATTTATTTTTTTAGGCTTTTTTAAAGGAAAAGTGAGGTTTCAGACTTTGTGATCTCTGTTAAAGACCACATTTTTAGAATCTACATTAAATTTCCAATAAGAAACATCCGTTATTGAAATATTATCGTGTAAATTAAGAGCTATATTAAAAGCCATATAAATGAGAATTTTTAAAATTAGTGTTTTAATAAATTATTCAATATTTTCCTAATCAGATATTTTTAGACTTAGAGATTTACCTCCGCCTCAAAAGTTGCATTATTTAATAAGCTTCAAAATGGCACCTCGTAGTTTTAAAAAGAAATCTATTTCAATCTATTTTTTTCTGATTTCTAAGTCAAAACCAATAAATGTTCTTTATTGTGAAAGAGCCATTCTGAACAAATTCTTTGATTTCTCGATGATGGTGATGTCCTATTCTTCCCACACTACATGACGTTTATTGCACAAGCCCTTCTACCAAATAACAACTTACTCTGGTTTCAAATGGTTGGTTGCCCAGCTCATAATAGACGACTGGTGACGGAATGGCTGAAGATTTCAATTTTCTAAATAATAATTTGTAAAGGGGTCTCCCGTGGTCTAGTGGCTAGCGCGCTAGATTCATAAGCGGGAGATGGTGGGTTCGATCCCCACCGGCGCCAGAAATTTTCTCATCTCAGGGCTCGCTGAGAAAATTCCTGGCTGCACTCTGGATATCCGGCGCTAATAGCCACGATTTGTTGATGCGCCGTAAAAAAAAAAAAAAAAAAAAAAAAAAAAAAAAAAAAAAAAAATAATTTGTAAAGTCAAATTAAATATTCCAACTTTTTATATGAATTGTTATTCTTTCAGGTGGCAAAAGCGCATTTCTC
The DNA here is from genome assembly GCA_946811695.1 of Gonocerus acuteangulatus. Taxonomy (NCBI): domain Eukaryota; kingdom Metazoa; phylum Arthropoda; class Insecta; order Hemiptera; family Coreidae; genus Gonocerus; species Gonocerus acuteangulatus. Next base: position 35,766,351 of record OX328123.1, read on the forward strand.
GACATGAAGGAAACTCTTGGAAAATTCACTCTGGATGTGATTGCTTCGACGGCTTTCGGAGTCGAATTAGACTCGAATAGTGACCCCAATTCAATTATGGCTCAACAGATAGCAAAATTTAATGATATTCCAAAAACGTCAAGATTCATTTTGCTTTTTTTAATTTTCCTTCAATTACCAAGATTTATTACAAAACAAATTCCTGTGGCATTTTTCAATACGAAAACCATAAACTATTTGACTGATATAATCAAGGATGTGACAAAGACGAGGAAAGAGAAAAATATTAGGTAAATTTTATTTAGTTTTTATTTTTCAATCAAATTTTTTCTTATAGCATTTTTGTCTGGGTGGAGCTTGGTCTCAAAAATTGAATAAAAACTGCATTTAAAAAATGTTTTCATGCAGGACCATATTTATTTTCAAGATGTTTAGCTTATGTAAATTTGCATTGCGAGTTATGCTTAAACTGACTGATGTCAATACAAAATAAATTTAAATAGTTTTACTCTTTTATATTATATATATATATATATATATATATATATATATATATATATATATATATATATATATATAAGCAATGCAACACGAATTGAATACGATTTTTAATACTTGCAACCTTCTTGCACCTAAATTTTTCAATTGATCAACAAAAATTTAACTGTAGCTTCCTAGGGACATTGTCAATTGAACTATGTAGTGTTTTTAAGGAATATTAATTTTTACACATATTTTGTTAATACGAAGGAGAATGTTCAGTTCTAGATACAAATTTGGTTATAACCAAATTTCGATACAAATTTAGGTTTGGGTACTTTAATTGATGACGGTATTTTGATCAGCTTAATATTGAAGGTGCTGGTTGATCACCCAGTCCTACTTAATCATACCACTTGTCCTTTTTTCCTTCCCCCTTCAAGGGGAAGGAGAAGGGATGTATGTTTTTCAGACGATCAGCTGCATTACGGACTAGGTGTTTTCAATGTGCCCCCCTTGAAATGCCGCCTCTTTAATTTATCAAATTCTTTTGAATCATTATCTTCTTTGAAAAGCAATATTATTGCCTATGTTGGAAAGCTGAAGATCTCTCTTTCAGGAGGTGCCCATTGATTCAGATTGATATGTTTGAAAAATTAAAATGAAGCAAAAATGAATGAGGTTTTCATAAAAACAGCCGTAAAACACCTTTTTTGAAATCCTCGTTGATGAGGATATATCTATGTTTAGATTGCACATTGTTGAATTTTTCTTTGAGAAGCTTCTTGCTTCAATTTGGCTTAATTTCCTCTTCATAAAATAATGATGTTTTAAATTAGAAAAGGTACCTAATAAGGCTAGAAATTGAAACCATTTTTCCATATACACTTAATCCCCTTACAACTTTGATACAAATACCCTTGGTTCGTTTACCATCAAAAAGTATGCTTTACTTACATCTTGTTTAAGTCAAATGTCTCTCCATATTTGGATAGAGATTAAAGAGCTGCTAACAATAACAATAAATAAAGGCAACAAATTTAAATTAAATTAAGTGTTCCTTCCTGAACAAAAATAAATATATGAATTAAATAATATCATTAAAACACCCTGAAGTAGGTTACCAAAACCAAGTATTAAAACAGTAAAATCATACATTGAATTAATCATTTTTTTCACTAGGAGGAATGACTTTTTGCAGTTATTAATCGATGCTCAAAGTGCTCCTATAACTGAACATGGTTCTTCATCAGGTGGTGAAACAAAAACAGAAAAAGGTATGTTGGTTGGTTATATTGCTATTCTTACTTCATAGTCCAAGAGCTGGAAAGTGTTTTATGCACCTTGAAATTTTGTTATAGTGCATCTCTTGAGTTAATAAGAAGGTAAGTATGAGCTGGCTAAACTTACCATGGAACACCAGGTACTGCGCATAGGGGAAAAGTGCAAAAAAATGTGGTTGGCCCAAGAAAAATGTTTTATTTAGAAGCCAACAATTTTTAATGTTAACTCTTTAATGGGCACATTTCGCTAGCTATGTTGGAATTTTTTTAATTTATATTTGGGAGTCTGGGGGCATCCATTTACTAAATATGAACCCAGGATGTTAAAAAAAAAAATTGTATTCATAAATACGGGGTAGGCCGCTCCCCCCCATAAGGGCCGGGAAGCGGCCCTTGCCCATTCCAGGCATCGGGAATCCCCGACATGAAATGCCACGATACGTCGGAAAGCCGATTCCAAGTCGCAAAGATCCCGAAAATGAAAATAGTTCATTCGATGGTGTTAACCTAAGATTGTCTGGCTTAAAAAAAAATCCAGCATCTAGCAGGAAGCCTCACTCGCGTCATTTTTTAATTTCAGCGAGCAGCGGTCGCTTAAGTGGCCCTTGCCCGTTAAGGGGTCAAATTAAGGCAATTTTATTTAAGGAAAAATGAATAAGACAAACACTTTTTAGGGGGTTTAACATGAAAAAAAAAACAAAACTCCAAAGTAGTTTTTTTTTAAATATTGAATGAAGCATTTTATTTGAGATAGACACTTTTTGTTTGGTTTAATTATCAGCAAGTATGAAAAGAAATTTTACGTATGATAGACTGAAAATATACACCCGTTACAGCTGGATAAGATCACTCGACCAAAACCCAATGAGATTGCTGAAAACAACCACTACTGCCCTGTTGAACGGTTCTCTTGGTTACAAGCAGTGTATTGCAGTCTATCATAGGCATAATTTATTTTCCTGTTTCCTGATAATTAAAAACCTCAAAAAGTGTGTGCCTATTTATAATTATTTAAATTTATATCATAAGATATTGTATGATGCTTGATGAATGAGTATGTTTTTAGCACTTTCCTCCGAAGGAAAGTAGCTACTGAGGTTGCTCTCATGACGGAATTTTTGAAAAATTTCTTCAAATCTTTATCGATCCTACCTAGTAGACACCGAAAATGACCCCCGTTAAAATGTGTGTGTATATATACATATATATATATATATATATATATATATATATATATATATATATTGCAATGATATATTACATTCTTGAAAATATTTTTAAATTCAAATAACCATCGATATTTTGAAAAGCCCGCGCAAATCACAAACCATATGTACAAATAACATCGTATTATATACGATCAAAATTAATAATGTTTTTGGACAATACTGGTATACAATATATCCATATTAAATGTACATCCAGATAACAATAAATTAATTATTTGTATTGCAAAAAACAATTGTTATCTTTATATATAATCCGGTAAACTGCGGAAGTTAAGAAGCAAGGACGCTAAACTTTCCCGCTTGCTCGAATGGCGGCAGTCTACTCTAGTCGAGTCTCCGCAGCCATAGGGAGAACAAGGAGTCTACTCTAGTCTCAGCCTTGTCTTGAAGAAGAAGTCTGTTGCTTCTCAGCGTTGTTGGAATGCAGAGCTTTCCTCCAAGGAATACCAAGTGAATTGAGGTTTTATTGGAAGCGGATTGATTTAGAGGTAAGAATTGTTTTTTTTGTGGTGTCGATTATTTTAGTATTATTTGTGTGTGGTTTAATATTGTGTGTATCTCAGAATTGTCTGGAGATAAATGTTATATCGTCAATTCACTCGGAACTTTGATACCTGAGATTAATTTAAATTAATATAATAAAACTAATTAAAATTTCTGTATTTCTTATTGTAAAAATTAATCATTACATTTAATGGCGACCCAACGTGGCGCAATCATTTTTTTAAAGTAATTTATCATTACATTTAATGGCGCCCAACGTAGACGGCCGAGTGAATTGAAGATAAAAACGTTAAATAAATATCTTAATAACAAGAAATTTTAAATAAAATAATAAAAGTAAATAATGGATGATGCAATTGAAAATCGATTATATAGAAATGGCGGCAGCTCGTTCCAGGATCTGCTACCGCGTCACGAGGATATGTTAGATAACAGGAATCATACTTCCGAAAGGGATAATGAGATGCATCCTCAAGGCTTAGAAGAAATGATGAGGTTATTATTAGAACAAAATAAAGAACTGAAATTCGATTTAAGTAAGAGTATTTGCAATATTAAGCATGAAATAAATCAAAATATGGTTGAGCTAAGTAAAAACCATAAAAAATTGGAAAATAAAATTGACGCAATTAGAATAGAACAAAATAAAAAATTGGACGATTTATGTAATGCTTTAGATAATATGGGTAAAAATCAGAATGAAGAGACGATAGAGTTGGAAAAATCGAATAATAACCTTTTTAATAAAAACAATAGAAGTTGTAAAGAAATTATTGAGATTAATGAAAATAATAATGAAAATTTAATTAAAAATACCGGAAATTACGATACATTAATAAATAATGACAATTTAAATGAAACTATAAAATACAGTTTAAATATTAATGATAGTAGTAATGACCAAATATTAGAAGATAAAATATTGATTGAAGATAAAAATGACTATAATTGTTTAATAAATGAAGATAATACAATTCAAGAAAAAATATTAACTGAATTAAATAATGATAATGAGGGTACAAATGAAATAATTAATAATAAGCTAATAAATGATAATTTCAAAAATAAAATAAGTACAAAATTTATAAACAAAATGATGAAACAAAAGAAAATTGAAAAATTATCTGATAACTATAAATTCAAAATAAATGAAAAGAGTTATAATAAAAGAAGTGGAAATATACCAATGAAGAAACTGAATAGAACTATTAATAATAATAATAATTTAAAGATTTTGAATGTCAAATTTGGAAATAAAATAAAAATTCTTTATAAATATAAAAGACAACTTGGAATAGAAAAAATTTCAAAGCTAAATCGGCCTCCAAGGAAAAGAATAAAACACTTTTATAGAAAGAAATTGGACTGCTGCAAAGAAAATATTAACGACCAGGAATAAATTCATGAAAAAATTTCAAATTAATATCTATTAGTTTAGTATAAGATTTAATTGATAATAATAATAATTAAAAATTAATATAAATGTTGAAATCACATTAGTTTAGGATAAGAAAATTTTGATATTATGCAAAATTAATAAATTTAATAATAATGTTTTTTGTATATTAAAATAAACTTATTTCAATAAAGATCATTAGTTTAGCCTAAAATAAATTTGATAATTATAAAAATAATTTAAAGTAAGTATATTAATAAAATACTATATTCATATAATCAAAATAATTAAAAATTATGAGACGAAGTAAGCTATCAAAATTTAAAAATAATATAATACACTTGCTATTATTCTGAACTCTCTATTCCGAAACTCCAAATTAAAAAATTCAATTTTAAATTCATTTTTTATACCGGACTAAAATCATTTTTTTTTATTATTTTTTTTTTAGACAGGAGTGCAAATGTAATGATATATTACATTCTTGAAAATATTTTTAAATTCAAATAACCATCGATATTTTGAAAAGCCCGCGCAAATCACAAACCATATGTACAAATAACATCGTATTATATACGATCAAAATTAATAATGTTTTTGGACAATACTGGTATACAATATATCCATATTAAATGTACATCCAGATAACAATAAATTAATTATTTGTATTGCAAAAAACAATTGTTATCTTTATATATAATCCGGTAAACTGCGGAAGTTAAGAAGCAAGGACGCTAAACTTTCCCGCTTGCTCGAATGGCGTCAGTCTACTCTAGTCGAGTCTCCGCAGCCATAGGGAGAACAAGGAGTCTACTCTAGTCTCAGCCTTGTCTTGAAGAAGAAGTCTGTTGCTTCTCAGCGTTGTTGGAATGCAGAGCTTTCCTCCAAGGAATACCAAGTGAATTGAGGTTTTATTGGAAGCGGATTGATTTAGAGGTAAGAATTGTTTTTTTTGTGGTGTCGATTATTTTATTATTATTTGTGTGTGGTTTAATATTGTGTGTATCTCAGAATTGTCTGGAGATAAATGTTATATCGTCAATTCACTCGGAACTTTGATACCTGAGATTAATTTAAATTAATATAATAAAACTAATTAAAATTTCTGTATTTCTTATTGTAAAAATTAATCATTACATTTAATGGCGACCCAACGTGGCGCAATCATTTTTTTAAAGTAATTTATCATTACAATATATATATATATATATATATATATATATATATATATATATATATATATATATATATATATATATATGTGTCTGTTAACACGATAGCGGCCAGAGTTTTTGTTTTTTCTTCACGAAACGTGGTATATAGCGTTCAATTAGCAAACGATTGAACGAGTTCGTTAACCACCAAAATCGGTCAATTCGCCACTACCAGCCGTGATTTTTGTTATATTTCGACAAAACTCGGTATTTGTAGTGGTAATCTACAGGTACAAATGTGTTGTAAAAATAAACTAAATCGGTTCGTTAGGAGGGGGGGAGGTTTACTCCGGACCCAAATTACTAATATACCCATACCGGTCGTAATTTCTGCTGTATTGTAACGAAACACGGTATACGTCATGGGTAACTCATGTGTTGTAAAAATGAGCTAAATCGGTCAATCGGAAATGGGGGTTTACTTTGTAATATATTTCAATAGAATAGCCCGCCAGACGTAGGTTCGCAAGGCCGCCGCAAGGAGCGCTATCTCCCACTAGAGGGCCTGTTCCTGATTTGTGTTTGCGAGAATAAGAAAATCAATATAGCCCCAAGTGTGGCCAGTACTTGGATTGGTGACTCTCTGGGAAAATCATATGCTGTTTAATTATCTCACCCTGCTGGGATTTGATATAAAGGCATGTCACTTGGCAACACACCCAAGTGTAAAGCTGGAGGATTTCAAATCTATTCGCAGTTAAATGATTTATTTTTCTAAATAATAAAAAATTCTGTACATGTTTCCTTGATAGTCCTAAGATTTTAATCCATATAACACTGGTAATGAAAAAGATCTATGATTTGATCTATATTTTAGCAGATCATTCATTAAAAAAATGGTTTTATTAAATAATAAAATATTTTTTTATTCTTTATTTTTTTTTGCATCAGCCCTTTCCTGGCTAGAAAAGGGTAGTAACCTGTAGATAACCCGTTTAAAAAATTTGCATTATTACAAGTGGACGTTAATATTTAAAAAAATAAATATTCTTTATTTTGCAGACGGTCTCCTCACCGAAGAAAATGCCATTGCCCAAGCTATTATTTTTTTTATTGCGGGTTATGAAACATCAGCAACTACATTGACAATGCTGTGCTATGAGCTTGCAAAGAATCCAGATATCCAGGTAAAGCAAGATAAATCTCTTCTTTTGTTTGTAATAATTAATTTTGAGTGAAATAGGTACCTTTGTGTTTATTTATTTATTTTTGTTAGTCCATTTTCTTTCTTAAATTTCTATCTCGGTTGCTTGTTGTATTTTTGAGGCATCTACTAGAATTAAATAACATAAGAAGTTATTCGTCGAATTTTCGTGCTAGGCTGAAGGTCAAATAATAAACACTTCAATGTACCGTTAAACCGACTTTATTTCGTCCCTACATGTTTCACACCTTTCTGGTGCCTCTTCAGGGGAATAAGCTACAAATATAAAAGTTACAGCTTTAACTGAGTAGGAACACCTTCCACTAGTATGGCCACGTCTAGACAGGTCATGGTCTGAAAGAATCCAATATGGCGGAATATAATCAACCTGTCAATAAGTCATTTGTTTAAAATTGATTTCCAGAAGAAATTTAATCTTAAAAATTAAAACCCTCATCCCCCTCTAATTAAAATATATTTTTAATATTATTTGTCCAATAAGTTCATAAAAATAGTATTCAGATATTGTATTTCAGATTTTTTATTTACCTACTATTTTCTTTCTATTTTATCTCTTAGCATTCAATAATGTCAGTTGCTTGGGTTTATTTTAATCTGTGGCATCTCTTTGTAAACATGCATAGTATCAATGTAAATGTCGATGGAGTGTAATCCCTTTATTGTTTACATTCGGAAATATTTTCATTTATTATTATTGAGTTAATCAATTGCTTTTTTATGTTCAATTTGAAGAAATCTGCTTTCAAAGGTGATCAAACTCTTTTAGAAACTTGTGATGCTGCTGCTTCTTATCCCAATTGTCAGTTTCCATTTCAGAATGGATATTTCGATGTCAATGTGAGAGAACTGCCTGGGGGCACAAATAATACGCAGACAATCAATTGCAAGAGTTAGTTGAATATGAGAGAATATATATATATATATATATATATATATATATATATATATATATATATATCCAGTTTCGTGTTAGGAGCGGTAGAGTACGGACGGGATTAGTGAGTGCTCTCTTATCTATTCCCAGCTCGTGCTTGTTTCCCTTACCTAATACTGAATCTATTTCTCTCAAGTGAATTTCGTCTTTAAAATAGAAGTAGTCTCGACGATACTCGGTCGAAATGTCATTACATGGCATTTCACCGGGCCAGTTCTCGCTTAATAATGAGACTGCAGCCGTCAATAAAAAACGGAAGAAAAATAGTGACGCCGAAAATCAGTTCACTATATCAACATCAAATAAATATGAAATGCTGTCGGACTTGGAAGAATCCATGGATGATGACACAACAATCAATCCACCTGCTGGTACTTCAAAAATATCACAGAATGCACGGAATATTCCACCTATCGTAGTGTACAGTTACATCAAAAACCATACCCAGACGCTGGCAAGCCTCCGCAAAAATTGCAAAACAGAATTTACCATCAAATATAGAAAAAATAGACTTATTTTTTTCCCTGGCTGTAAAGAAGACTATAATTTAATTCTAAGTGATGTAAAAACTGCGGGGCTTGAATGTCACACATACACATTCAAGGATGAAGCTAACAAAACAGTCGTTCTTCGGAACATACCACCGAACGTGTCAACTGAAGAAATTTTCAACGACCTGAAGACCAAGAATCTTGATGTGTTGAAGGTTGTACAAATGAAGAAAAAAACGGGGGAGGACTCGTATATTCTATATCCTCTCTATGTAGTCACTTTTAAAAGCACTACTTCTATGAAAGACATTAAGAACACTAAGTCTGTTTGTCATTGCATAGTTTCATGGGATCGATACAAGCATAGTAATGGAGTTATCCAATGCTTTAAATGTCAGTCATTTTTTCACTTAGCCAAACATTGTTATCGAAAACCGAAGTGCGTGAAGTGTGCTGGTGAGCATATTTCAAACGAATGCCCTATTCCTGCAGATTCTAGCCCAACTTGTGCTAACTGTAGCGGCAAACACACTGCTAATCACCGAAGCTGTCCTGTTTTCATGGATAAAATGAAGATGAAGGCTGCTACACCACCTAAAGGCACGTCTACTCGTAGAAACGAATTCAAACGGAATGATGCGGAGTTTCCTGCTCTCTCCAACACCGAAACAGCTCCCCGACCTTCAGTATGGGCAAGTCCTAGAGGTATGAAAGACGACTCTAATCTATCATTTACTGATCTATTCAAAGACTTGAAAAATATTTGTAGTTCAATTAATTTAGGTAGTCTTGTGCAAAATATAAAAATTTTAATAGAAAAATTGAAGAATGCACCTGATGCAATGTCTAAAGTAACTGTTATAGCTGAATTTCTATTCACTCTAATATGAGTCACTCTCTTGATTTCACTAAATTAGCTTGCTGGAATTGTAGATCTGTACATAATAAGTTGGATGAACTTTCCTTTTTTGTAAATAAATATAGAATAGATGTATTAGCATTAAGTGAAACTCTCTTAAAGAGTAAACATAAATTGAAAGCTCCAGGTTATCGAGTTTATAGAGCTGATGAAGGTAGAGGAGTAGCTTTACTGGTTGGTAATAGTATCACTCACTACCCAGTGAAATTACCTAAACTTAAATATCTTACAGCTGTTGGGGTAGTAATTACTATAGCTAACATTGAAATTCTGGTAGTTTCTGCTTATTTATCCCCATCAAGGCCTCACCATGTTTATACAAATGATTTTAGAGCCCTTTTTAATATTTCAAGGCAAGTTTTAATTTTAGGTGATTTGAATTCAAAGCATACCTCTTGGAACTGTTTTAACAATAATAAGAATGGACTAACACTACTAGAAATGTCCCTAAATCACAACTTCCTTGTCATTGCTCCTGATGAGCCTACTCACTATCCTGGGAGGGTCAATAGCAGTAATAATAGGCAGCCACCTAGACCAAGTGTTTTGGACATTGCTATTGCAAGAAATATCAATTTTCAGATATCAGCTCGTTCACTTTCGGAATTATCTTCTGATCATAACCCTGTCATTTTTGACATTAATGCTAGGGTTAGGAAACACGACATAAAATTTGGTTTTAATTATAAAGAAGCTAATTGGAAGAAGTTTCGCTCTCTAATCGACACAAAACTTGATATCAATCCTGCAATCACTAGTCCTCAAGACATCGACTATCATGTTTCCGAATTTCAGAAAGTTATTCTTGAGTCGGCTAAATTAGCCATTCCTCAAACCCCCATCATCCAGCAACAGTTAGGCTTACCACCTTTGATTCTTTACGTAATTAGCTTGAAAAATATCATTAAAAAGGCGTATCAGCGTCACTACAAAGTATGGCTTAAGAAAATTCTAAACATGTTGATCAAACTAATTTCCAGTATTCTGAAAATGTATAAAAACTTGCGATGGACTAAAACACTTTCCAAACTTTCCAGCAGTAACGGTTCTTTGTATGAAATGATAAAGAAAATCAAGCCTAAAACAAACAGCATTCCCCCATTACTTAAAGATAGTAGGTTCACTCCTAATAATGCACCACTTCATGCCCTTGCTTGCTCAGATCAGGACAAAGCCAAACTATTTTCTGAAAATTTATACCGTACATTCACACTTAATTCAAACCTGGGAGTTCCATCCTTTAGTAAAAAAGTACTTCGGCTTACCAAGGAATTTCTACAACAGCCCTCAAGAAAACACATTAATGCACATTTAACAACTCCCAAAAAGGTTGCAAAACTTATTTCACAACTAAAAAATAATAAATCACCTGGTGGTGAAGGCATACACAATAAATTATTAAAAAACCTTTCCCGTAAAGCATTAATACACTTAACTAAAATCATAAATCATATTTTAATGTTTGCCCATTTTCCGGATGAGTGGAAAACTGCAAAGGTAATTGTTCTTTCAAAGCCTGGGAAGAACCCTGTTCTTCCTAGTAGCTATCGCTACATTTCATTGCTTAATTGTCTCAGCAAAGTAGTTGAAAAGGTCATCAAATCGAATATAATTTCCTTTATGGAAGATAGGAATCTATTATCCAACGACCAACATGGCTTCCGAAGTAAGCATTCAACAACAACCCAGTTAGCCAGGGTAACCGACATGATCCTCCATAATTTTAATTTAAACAAACATACTGGCATGGCTCTGGTAGATGTCGAGAAAGCCTTTGATTGTGTATGGCATAATGGCCTCATATACAAGCTTATTCAATATAACTTTCCGGTATACTTAATTCTCCTCATTAATAATTACCTAAAAAATAGATCTTTTTATATTTCCATTGCTGACCAAAAATCTAAACTCTACCAAATCCTCGCGGGAGTCCCTCAAGGTTCGGTACTCGGCCCCATACTATTCATTATATTCCTAAATGATATAAACAATCTCAAAATTAAATGTAAAAAATCTCTTTTTGCTGATGATACGGCATATATAATCTCCAGCTTTCGGGTTGACACTATTGCTAGGCATCTTACCACAGCACTGGAAAAGTGTACAAAATACTGTAATAAGTGGAAAATAAGGTTGAATAGTGAAAAAACTGAGGTTATACTGTTTACTCGGAGAAGACCTAAAGTATACCCTGAAGTAAAGATTTTCGGAAATTCAATCCCATTGTCTAAAAATGTTAAGTATCTGGGAGTAAATTTGGACTCTAAACTGACTTACACGAACCATATTAACATTCAATGTAATAAGGCTATTGCTATATTACAATCCTTATTTCCTGTAATGAATAGAAACTCAGGATTAAGCATAATTAACAAAAGACTTATTTATTATTTATATATTAGGCCTGTGTTACTTTATGCATGCCCTATTTGGTCTATGACATGTGAAACCAACAAGAGGAAATTACAGGTGACTCAAAATAAATGCTTGAGATTCATTGGTTCTTTTCCCCGATGGACTCCTATCATGCATATGCATGAAGTTCTTGACATCCCTACAATAAATCTGTACATAATTAAAGTGACACAGCATTTCTTTGAAGCATGTCAAAGTAGCAGCTATAAGCATATTGCTGATATAGTTAATTATAATTATCATAGCCTAAATTATAAGCGTTACAAGTATAAGAGGCTCAAGCATGTTACCTTTTGATTTTCAGTGTATAGGGTTTTTTTTTTTTGTATTTTTCCCTTATAATATTTTAGTAATAAAAATTAAATAGATATAGGTAATTTAGAATAGTTGTAAAAGCTTATAGCTTGGATACTTGTATTTAATTAATTGTAAAAATTCATTTTATTTGTTTATATTTCTTTGGACAATAAAATTCTTTTTATCTTTATATATATATATATATATATATATATATATATATATATATATATGTATATATATATAAATATATATATATATATATATATATATATATATATATATATATATATTTATTCCTTGGAAAAAGACTTACAAGGAAAAACCCAAGAGCTATATTCTCTATTTATAAAACGGCTAAAACATGTAATAATACAAAGCACAACCAATGAAAGGAAGAAAGGACTAAAATCAAAACTCTCCAGTAATACTCTACAAAAGATGGAAGAGAGAAGGAAGCAAATAAATCAGGAGATTTCACGACCACAATTGACAATTCTAAACAGGGAAATAAGGCAAAACATAAAAGAGGACTTGCGGGTATACAATGAACAGAAAATAATAGAAATACTAGAATCGAGCAGATCAACTAAAAAAATAAAACAAGAAATGAGTGAAGGGCATGTATGGCCTGCAAGTTATGAAGATAAGGAAGGAAATATAATAAGCAGCAGAAAAGACATGACCCAAATTGCTACAAATTTCTATAAAGAACTATACGATTCTGAAGACTCCAAAACAATAAAAAGAGGTAGTAATTTAAAAGAAACATTAGAACCTGTGCCCTTTATTTTGAATAGTGAAATAGAAAACTCTATAAAGCACCTGAAGAAGAACAAAAGCCCTGGTGAAGATGGGATAACAAACGAAATATTAAAGATAGGTGGGGATGACCTTGTGAGAATTCTAGGATTATTATTTAATAACATTCTTGAAACAGAGGAAATCCCAGAAGAATGGAAGATATCAAAAATCATTTTACTTCACAAAAAAGGGGATAGGAACAAACTGGCTAACTATAGATCCATCTCCCTAGGATCAACAATAGGCAAACACTTTTCCAGAATAATCCAAACCAGATTAACTACAAAAATAGAAGAAAGCATTCCTAGTGACCAAGCAGGATTCAGGAGGGGAATGTCTGTCCTTGACCATTTACAAACTGTTAACCAACTTATTGAAAAAGCAAATGAATACTCTATCAACCTCTTCCTAGGTTTTGTGGATTTCTCAAAAGCCTTCGACAGCATATATCACTCCAATATCTCCATAGGCCTAGAGTCGATTGGCATTGAAAAGAAATATACTTCCCTGATTGAGAAATTATACACAGGAAACATAGGTTTCATTTCAGGTGAAATTAGAGGAGAAAAGTTCCCTATAAAAAGAGGTGTAAGAGAGGGTGATGCACTATCCACAACTATCTTCATAGTCGAGCTAGAAGAAGTCTTCAAAGAACTACAGTGGGATGGAATGGGAATAACAATAAATGGCATAAAATTAAATAAGCTTAAATTTGCAGACGATGTAGTTCTAATTACATCAACAGAGGATGAACTAATCAAAATGATTTCTGACTTACAAGAGAGTAGCAGCAGACACAGCCTATACTTAAATACCAGTAAAAAAAAAAAATAATAGCCAACAAAAATACTGAAAAGCTGAAATCACTCTTCCCAGACATTGAAACTGCAGAAGAGGTAATATACCTAGGACAAATAATCTCCTTCAAAGATAAGCAGTCAAAGGATATACAAACCCGAATTGCAAAAGCATGGAAGAAGTATTGGAGCCTGAAACCAATAATGAAGGGCAACATTAGTACTGATTTAAAAAGTATTGTATTTAACAGCTGTATTGTCCCAGTACTGACTTATGGTTGCCAGACATGGTCTCTCATAAAAGCACTGGAAAACAAGATTGGAGTGTGCCAGAGGGCAATGGAGCGAAGTATGCTGGGCGTAAAGAGGAGTGACAGGGTAAGGCATACAGTACTTAAAAAGAGGATGACCACCGTAGACATGATAAACTATGCGCCTAAAATGAAATGGATTTGGGCAGGTCATATTCTAAGGAAGAATGACACAAGCTGGGCGAAGCGTGTTATCGAATGGGTTCCGCTTCACAATAAAAGGAGATGAGGGAGGCAGAAAAGAAGATGGGCCGATATATTTAGGAAGCTGGAAGGCTCGACCTGGAGCAGAAAAGCCAAGGACAGGGACTACTAGAGGACAAGGGCTCGTGAACTCTACACAACTAGGTCCGGATAGTCTCCGTTAAAAGACTTTAAACTCCCTAGCGGGAAGGTCTATATTGTACATATATATAAGGTTTACATCTATTTTATTTATTTTTTTTTTATTTTTTTTTATATCAATTATTGTGCATAAGCTGCTGAGGCCATGAGCACACTTTTTATTTTTTTTTTTTTTATTTTTTTTTATTTTTTTTTTTTATTTTATTTTCATTATAATTAATATTTGTACAGATATAAATAAAGACTTATTATTATTATTATAGGGGGTGTGTTCTTCTCAGTTTCCTGGAGTAAATTCTTTCGGGGGCTATTGCCAACCGAAAGAATTGTTGTTCATATTAGTTTTTTTTTATTATTATTACATTTTTATGTTTCTTGTCACGGGCGTTCGTTTAAAAATTTTCGAACTATTCTCGCAGTGTCGAGCTGTACCGCTTGTTGTGCGTCTTTAATCAGTTCCTCCGAGATTTTCAAGAATTTTGTAGCTGTGACTGTGGTTTTTGGGATGAGTCCATTAGCCGATATAATAATAGCTGTTATCCTTGCGGAATCTAACTTATACAGATCTTTTAATTCTAAGTCCTGGTATCTTCGAAGCTTCTCAGCATAAGATTTCCGAATATTCTCATCATTCGGGACAGCGATATCAATAATATCAGCTCTCTTATTCCCTTTATCAATGATAAGAATATCCGGTTTATTGTGATGGACAGTTCGGTCCGTCAACATCGCTTCATCCCAATACACTTTTATTGTGCCTTTCTCTAGAAGCCTTTGAGGAACGTAGCGATAATAAGGGACCTTCTTATCCAACAAACCGAATTTTTCTGCGAGAGCTTGGTGGTATATCTTGGCCACGTTGTTATGACGTTGAAGATAATCAGATCCTGCAAGGATCTCACAGCCCGCCGTAATATGCTGGATTGACTCATACGTTTTGTTACACAATCTACATTTATCAGAGATGCTCGTTTCTTTTAAAACATGTCGTCGGTAGGATTTTGTAGCTATAACTTGATCTTGGATGGCTATTATGAAACCTTCCGTTTCAGAGAATAGCCTTCCCGATGTCAACCAAGCCACCGACAATGTTGATTGCACATCCGGGTCCAACAAACGACTATAATATCGCCCGTGTAATTCCTTTTATTATTATTATTATTATATATATATATATATATATATATATATATATATATATATATATATATATATATGTATATATATGTGTGTGTGTGTGTTTATACATACCTATATGTATATAACGTCTACCTTTTCATCAAAGGGTTAATTTCTCCAGCAAAGTCTATGAATCATTTATTTTACAGGAAAAGCTGAGAGGTGAAGTGATTAACAAATTAAAAGCTACAGATGGAAAAATCACTTATGACATGCTCAACGAAATCCCTTACCTGGACATGGCTCTGGCAGGTAATTATTTTGCAATTTCTTATGCTTTTATGAGAGAGTGATTAGTTGTAAATAGAAATATTTAGAAGTTTCCTCTGACCTAAATTTTTAGTTATAAAAAGTAATATTTCTGTAGACTTTGCAGTTACTAACTTGCCCTACCATTAACATAATCAGTATTTATAAGTAGATTTGTTGTACTTGTTAAGAGTAAATGAAGAATTTTTCTGTCTATGTTATTGTAATCTGCTTTGTAATTGTATGTCTAGAAACTCTCCGGATGTATCCGCCAGTAGCAAGGCTCGATAGGATTTGTGTTAAGAAGTACAAACTCAAGGATGTAGATTTTAATCCAGGAGATAAGGTAAATACATTTATTATTTATTTGATTCATCACCGGAACTTTGGCTATTTGTGCCAAATCATTGCTTAAAAACATTACCCTTAACCATAATGCTGATATGACTGATATATCAGTCCGGTGGTTACAGTGCCCTGGGTGCTACGGACTGATATTTCAGTCTGGAGGGAGCAGTGTCCCGAGTGCTAAGGACTGATATGTTGTGCTTGGCTGCTACAGCTATTATATTAGTCCTTCTACTATCACCATCTGTAGGTTGTTTATAGAAGCTGAAGTGTTATTCAAAGCAGACTTCACTTTTGTCACTTTAGCTTCCTACTACTCAGCCTACTTGTATGTATACTTGCTACCTTATTTTTGTTACTGAAAACCGTTTTTTCTCTTTACCTGGAATTTACCCTACATATTTCTCCTGTATATTTTGTGCTTTTCAAGTGAACAATTGTGTGTTTGTAAATATTTTTATGAAAATTTATTCTGTACAAGAATTGTTAGAACTTTTGACAGTTTTGAGCTAAAGTGAAGCAGAATTTTCTTCCGATAATGATGATGGTTCTGATAATGTATTCCAAAGTGGTTCTATTGGAGAAACACTTGGAACAAGTAGAATGCAAAGTGCAAGAGAATTATCTTCGAACAAACCATTGTGTGACATAAGTATTCAATATACAGGGCACTACAGGCGCTAGGCTATCCCGCACCACCATATCATCTAGCCCTACGAGTATTACACAGTCTAAACGTTTAAAGAAGTAATAAAACAAAATTAAAAAATAAGAACATGACAAATCAAAAAATGAAGAGAGCTACTGTAAAACTATAATGTATACTAAGTTTATATATATGTGTGTATATTAATATTAATTATATATAAATTAATCTCGTAACAGGCCAATAGGGCCCAGAGGGGTAGACGTAGAGGTATCTGATCCTTGACCATACAGCACCCTAGGGAGATAGTGTGTCAGTGCGTAGCTCCGGCCTCCTGATTTTCCCCAGGTACCCATTAATAAATTAATTAAATGCTGAATGGGCATAGGGATAATTTTACTAATTATTATGAGTACTTAATCTGTACAGTTTTGTTTTTGCCCTGACAAAGGCTTGAAAATAAAGGTGCTACATTGGCAATAAAAACTCATTTTTATACAACATTTTTGCTTTATTAAATATTATTGCAGAATCCCAACTATCTGCACCTCAGACAAATTATTAATTTATGTATTTTGGTTTGTTTACACTCTAGAAGCCAACAAAAAAGTCTGGATTTCAATTGAATTAGGCGTATTATATTGTTGTCAAATGTATTTTTGTACTTCTGAAAATCATTTTCTTAAAATCATAAGGCTCTGAAGACAGTTTTCTCCATATAATCACGAAAAAGTCTATACTTAGAGAATAACGAATGAATTATACGTAGTTAGCCGTCATAAACGCACCTGCATAGCTGTCATGTATATAGTTAGCTGTGATTCTGAATTATCTATATTTGGAGGTTCCTGCCTGTTCATTGATAGCCTTCTTCACCAAAAATACCACAAATTGAAAGAAGATCAAATATAGAAGGTGAGATAATTGATAATTATTTGGTGGACATTTAACTTGTACCTTTGGTATTTCTCCTACTGAACAATAGTGAAAATATCAATTATAAATAAATTAATTATACTAAAACCATCAATAACATAAATGTTAAGGAATATTTATAAGAACTTCAATTACAAATTAAAGTCTAGCTATATCAAATTCCCATCCACTTGTTTACAATAACCACACAATAACTACAATATGTCTTAGCCTACCCACAGCAAATAATCTTGAAAAGTAATGAAGAGGAAAGACATGATAGAAATGGCACTCACCTTAGAGTAATGTCCGAACTCTACTTGTGCTGCCTGCTCATTGACGTTCTGATGTAGGAAGTTAGGCTACTGCTCACGAAGTGCTGTGCTTTCCAAGTGTCCTGGCCCTTATTAAGATTATTTCTCATATATAATTTGTCCAATTTGATTTCTATGCCTTAACACATTCACTGCCCCTTAAAATTTTAAAACTTCCTATGGAGCCAACTACTTTTTATCTCATTTTCATTAATAAATAGCTAAGAATATTAAGTATAATGAGTTAAAATTCATTTTTATTGTCACTAACATCCGGTTTTTTAATGTCAATCACGTCCGATACTCCTGGAACTAGATCCTTGAATTTGAGGCGGTCCGCCGACTAATGCTTCTATTATCGCCAACCTGATGTCATAGAGGCTCATAGATTTTGCAGACCCTCTAATGCATTGTACAAAAAATATGAATTTAGCAGGATTACTTGAAAAATTAGCAATCTCAATTTTTTCGATTTCTAATTTGTCATCAGAGGCATTGAAAATTATGTCATGGATTTCCTCTACTGTGGAAATAAAACAGTTTTAATTACTCTAAAAATATAAAATGACTCCTGAACATTCAATAAAAAAATGTAAAATACCTTTTTCTGAACTTTTCCTTTTTAGGGTGATGCCAGGACAGAAAATCGTATCAGAATATTTTAAAAGAATGTTACTAAATTCGTTTCTCCATTTTTATAATTTTATGATACAAATACTCGTAATTTCGTACCTGAAGGAAGAGGAGAGGACATACTACTTTCTGTTGCGCTACGTTGACTTGTCGGCCCAAAAGTAGGAGACACTTTTGAGCCGACTAGTCAACGTAGCTTCACTTTCCGTAAATCGATTTTTAGTGAACCCATTAATATATTATAAAGAAGCAAAACACGACACTAAAACAAATAATTATTCATTTAATTAAGTCATAATTAAAGCAATGGCATCTGCTTTAACTATTATGAAGATCATTTTTTTTTTATGTATATATTAAAAGAAATGACAACCTTGAATAAAATCCATGACCGCTGTTGTTTTTTTCCATTACGTTCAGACATTCTAGGATCTAAAGAACAACATTCCACCATAATTAACCGTTCTGAATAAATATAAAAAGGTTTTACACATTTACATTATTGTTATTGTATACACACGTAAATTTTGAAGAAATTGTATGAAAAAAGTAATTTTTTCAGGAACCATTGACTTCACCACAAAACTTGTTCACTTAGCAATGCCCAAAAGCAATCTAAACCCCTCTGCGAGGTGTCCAGCTTGTGCTAGAGCAATAAAACGGGAGGTAGTAGGAGGCTTCAGGAGCCAGGGCGAGGGCATCTGGCAAAGGTATAGCTCACCCCAGCTGCCAGGGCGTGGGCAGTGAACGCGTTAACTCAAATCCATGGCATGACAGGACTTTTGGAAATATAATGGATTAATGGAAAATCCAAATCAGCCCTATTGTGATTGTTTATCCAATATGTGCTTTTTCAACTGTAAGGTTTTCCTTTCCCTAAGCTTCAACTCCCTTCCTGTTTGGCAAACGTAAGACGCTGTGCAAGATAATCATGAGAGGCAGAAAAATTACAGATTTTTTTAGGGCTAAAATCTCATTTTGTATGTTTGTGAAGATATAATGTTTCTCTTACTTTTACCACCTATATATTTGGTAAACAAAAAAAATAGTATTACAACAGACCATGAGAGCTCAGAAAGGCAAATATTGTACAGGTATCATATTCCTTATTCTTGGCCTTAAAACACTCTATGGAGATAGTATGGTCAGTCTGCCTGATTTTCACCTTTGATGGTATCCATTAAATGTTTTATGGGCCCCAGGCCGATCTAGGACGACGATTTGGGACCTCGAATGGTGATATTTGAAGTAAACATTTTCATTGGATATGAGTTTCGCACTCTGGTCCTCTAGAATGTGAGTCGGTAGCTATATCACTTATCAAAAATAGCTTCCACCCTATAAAATTGATGACTACTGACTGCATGTAATACTTATTAATAATTATTTGATTAAATATAATAAATTATTATTATTAAATATATTAATAATTATTTGAAACAAATCATTTTCCAGATTGCAATCCCCATCTACGGCCTCCAGAATGACCCAGACTACTTTCCAGAACCTGATAAATTTCGACCTGAACGATTTCTTCCTGAAGAAAAGGAGCAACGACATCCCTTTCTCTACCTACCCTTTGGAGCTGGACCAAGGAATTGCATAGGTACCTCTATTCATACTCTAAATATAACTATAAAGCTGGAGTCCCGGTAGCCGTGAGCGTTAAGGCGTGAGCACTTATCACTCCGTGCCAAAGGTCGTGGGTTCGATTCCCACTAGGGGTGGTGGCTTTTCTTTCGAGAAAAGAAAAGGCATCAGCCCTATCCTGGCTAGAAAAGGGTGGTAACCTGTAGATAATCCGTCCCAAAATTCGTAGTTAATAATAATGGACGTTAAAATTTAAATAAATAAACTATAAAGCAGTTTTATTTACATAATGAAAGACATTTATATATATATATATATATATATATATATATATATATATATATATATATATATATATATATTGTAATGATATATTACATTCTCGAAAATATTTTTAAATTCAAATAACCATTGATAGTTTGAAAAGCCCGCGCAAATCACAAACCATATATACAAATAACATCGTATTATATATGCTTTAAATTAATAATATTTTTGGACAATACTGGTGTACAATATACATATATTAAATGTACATTCAGATGACAATAAATAAATTATTTAAAGTTACAAAAACATAATTATTATTTCATATATAAGCCGGCAAAACTGCGGAAGTTAGAAAAAAAGGATGCTAACTTTCGATAGCATGGCGTCAGTTGATTCCCGGCAGTCCTGGAGTGCGGAGCTGGGGTCTGTCCTTAGGAGTCAATACAGTCTATCCTCCGAGGAGTACAGAGTCAAGTCAGTCCATCGCTATCCTCCGAGGAGTACGGAGTCAAGTCAAGTCAGTCTATTCCCAGCAGTCGTGGAGTGCGGAGCTGGAGTCTGCCCTCTGGAAATTACTGTAGTCAGTCCATATCTATCCTCCGAGGAGTACGGAGTCAAGTCAGTCTATTCCCAGCAATCATAGAGAGAAGAGCTGAAGTCTATTCCCAGCAGTTGTCGAGTGCGGAGCTAGAGTCTATCGCTAGCCACAGAGAATACATAGTGCAGTCCATTGTTATTTATCATAGAAGACGGTGTGAGAAGACAACAGAATCCAGAATTTCAAGATATCCATTCTATGCACGAGACCTGGCAAGAAAGCGTATCACCTTGAAGAAGGAATTACTGAAGCGCTTTTTATTGGAAGTAAATTAATTCAGAGGTAAAATTATTTTTTTTAATTGTTAATTCTTTTATTGTCATTTGTATTTATTTTAATATTGGTGTTTGTATCTCAAGATTGTCTAAAAATAAATATTATATTATTCATTCACTCGGAACTTTTATCCCTGAGATTAAGTCAATTTAATATAATAAAACTTATTAAAGTAATTAAAATCTTTTTATTTTTTATAATAATTAATCTTTACATTTAATGACGCCCAACGTGGCAAATAATTTTATAAAAATTAATCATAACAGGGGGTCTCCCGTAGTCTAGTGGCTAGCGCGCTGGATTCATAAGCGGGAGATGGTGGGTTCGATTCCCACCTCCGGCAGGGATTTTCTCATCTCAAGGCTCGCTGGGAAAATTCCTCGCTGCACCCTGGATGTCGGCGCTAATGACCAAGAAGTAGATGCGCAGTAAAAAAAAAAAAAAAAAAAAAAAAAAAAAAAAAAAAAAAAAAAAATTAATCATAACATTTAATGACGCACAACATGGTGCAATTCATTTTATAAAAAAATAATCTTAATAATAATATATATATATATATATATATATATATATATATATATATATATATATATATATATATATATATTACTTTTGAGGTTTCTTCGCTGGGGAGAATCATTTGTGTTCTTTAAACAGCATTTTCCAGCGGTCGGTTTTTTTCGTGTGATATTTCGCAGAAATCACATTCTGCTTCTTCAGACTGTTGTTCATTTTTGTTGTTTGTTTTTTTTTTTTTTTTTTTTTTTTTTTTTTTTTTTTTTTTTTTTTTTTTTTTTTTTAACGGCGCATCTACATCTTGGTCATTAGCGCCGGGCTATCTACAGGTTGCCACCCTTTACTAATGCCAACAGCACGTGGTCGGTCACCCATTCAGGTACTGACCACGCCCGACGTTGTTCATTTTTGCTTATTCAAGATTGTTATTTTCCAATAACCTCTAATAGACTGACGTTATTTTAACATGTGGCGACTTCCAGATGTGCATTCTTGCATCTGTACTTGTCGTCTCTGTGTGGAGCCGATGGCAATTTTTTGAAGCTGTTCTTCGTCTACTTGCGATGCATCTGCTTGTCTTTTCCCATCCGATCTTCCTTTAATCGTTCTGAGCACGGGCTTCCATGTCGGGTGTAGGATGGCACCTTCATCTCGGTTCAGGGTCTTTGGGTGCTTAAATATTTCGACAGCCTCTCTGACTAGCCTTCTTTGGCAATTTTCTTCTTTAACTAGGACCTTGGCTTCGTCAAAAAGCATTTGCCTGGGACATTCTTGACCATGTCTTGCTACCGCAGACGTTTTGGTGCTTCTCAGGCGATAATCAGCGCAGTGTTGCCCTATTCTCGTGGCCACTTTCTTTCCAGTCTGTCCGATGTAGACTGAACCACAGTCACATGGAAGAATGTAAACACCTTTGTCCTGTAATCTCTGTTTATCTTTGGCTGTACCATGCGAGTCACATATTTTGTCAAGAGGTCGGAAAGCAACGTCGACACCTCGATTTATGAAGAGTCTGCCTACCCTTTCACTAATGCCTCGGATATATCGCAACGTTACTCGGTGTCCCATTTTTTCATTTTGTTTCTCAACTGTTTTTTCTTGTTTCTTCTTTTTAATACGGTTGACCGCTTTGTCCACTTACTTAGTTGCATAGCCGTTCGACTTGAGGTCATTCTTGAGGAAGGCGAGCTCAGTTTCAAGGTAGGCTTCGTTGCTACATAATTCGAAAGCCCTGTGAGTCAATGTCTGTACAACACCTCTCTTCTGCGCTGGGTGGTGGTGGGATTCGGCATGCAGATATCGTCCAGTAGCAGTAGGTTTCCTGTAGACTGTATGCCCTAATCTGCCGCCTGGTTCTTTGATGATCAGGAGATCCAAAAAGGGAAGCTTTCCATTCTTCTCTTCTTCCATTGTAAAATTCATGGATGGATGGCAAGTATTCAGAAAGGCTAGGAATTTTTTTATTTCTTCAGGGCCGTGCTGCCAGACCACTAATACGTCATCTACGTATTTAAGCCATAATTTTGGTTTAAGAGTAGCCTTATCAATAGCCTGCTTCTCAAATTCTTCCATAAAGATGTCAGCTACCACCGGTGAGAGAGGGCTCCCCATCGCCACTCCATCTTTTTGTTTGTATATAATAGCTTTGTATTGAAAATAACAAGACGTAAGACATACCTCTGCTAGCTTCATCATCTTGCCTTGGAGCAGATTCTTATCACGGATAATGGCAGGGGAGTCCATAACTGGTAGATTCGTGAATAAGGCCTCAACATCAAAGCTCACCAAGACATCACCTTCCTGTATTTTGACCTTGCTAAGGATCTCCACTAGGTGTTCTTTACAGCAGAAAAAGAGTTTCCAACCAAGGGTTTCAATATCCTTGCTAAAACCTTACTAGTTCGATAGGTGGGAGCTCCAATCATGGATACGATAGGCCTCAATGGGACACCATCTTTGTGGATCTTGGGGAGTCCGTAGATACGCGGGATCCTTGAATCATCTGGAGTCATCTCGTTCATCAATTTCTTGTCGACAACACCACTTTTTAAGATTTTGATGATATTATTTTCGGTAATTCTAGTAGTGTCTTTAATCCCACAATCGTAAGTCTTTGGATCCAAGAGGTTTTGCATTTTTTCTTCGTATTCCTCCCAACTCAGGATGACTGTAGCGTTACCCTTGTCTGCTCTAGTGATGATCACGTCATCTCTACTCTTTATGTCGAGTAAGGCTCTTATCTGTGCGAATGTAATGTTCGTTTTAGGTGGGCGTGCTTTTTTGATGAGGTGAGCAGATTCTAATCTCATTTCGTCGACTATGTCATTATTTACTAGAGAAAGGGCTGTCTCTTGTGTATGTACGTGTGTATGTATGTGCATATATATATATATATATATATATACACACACATACGCATACACACCTACAAACATGCATACTGGATGTAACATAAATTTTCTCCTTCCCTGTTGGGAATTGACCCTTTGCTCAAAGGACCATTTGTGTTCCACTTGGTGTCAACTATCACCTCCTTAAGTATTCATCACCACTTACATTACACCCTATATATATAGTATAATATGTATATATATGTAGTATAATTTGAGGGTTTTTTCATTGTTTTCCTTCATACTGTTCCTGTTTTTAGAAGTGTTATTCTATATTTTCTTTTTGAGAAAAAAGTTCCGTAATAAGAATTGTAAATTACAAAATTTACTTCATAAATTAATGTGTAATTATATACAAGACATTAAAATAGCTCACAGCATTGTTTTAAAAGAAGGATAATAAGAATTCAAAAAATCTCTATAAAATATATGTCTTCGCATTAATAAAATAATAAGCATCGAATACATAATTAGATAATTCAAGTATTTATAGAATTATTCAACTCTTAATAAAGCAAAACTATAAAAAGATATAAGAATTATTCACCAAAAAAGCGCAAATAATGAAAGACGTAAGTTATTTCCATCAAAATTTACAGGAAATGGGCTAATATCAAGTATGCGACATGCCCTATAAGTAATTAACTACTCAAAGTATACTTTGTAATATTTAGAGATTTAGAAAAATATCTTATCAGCAGCAAAAGCAAGATAACGCATGAAGAATTGGGAGCAGTCTGGTGTAGAGTAGGGTACCCAGGAGTAACATAGACCGCTCTAGCGGTGAAGTTTTCGGTTTCCCATATAAAGACATGCTCCAGATGCCCCAGTATATTTTTTTACGTCTTCCTGGCATCTCACAGGAATGTTAAAACTCTGGCACTAAATTGAAAAATTTCCAAACTTAAAGCCACTCAATCGGTGATTGTTCACTAAAGACTTAACATTATAGTGACCACAATCTTGGATTTTTTGCCATAAAATTGGTATATAGAATTCTTGTAGCAAACGGTTGGACGAGTTCATTAACCAGCAAACTTTGCCCATCTGAAGGAGGGTTTCCTCTGGATCCAGTTTATTAATAAGCCTATAACAGTCAACATTTTTGTTAGATTGCAACAAAACTTTTATATTGTGGGAAAGTTGGATTGTAAAAATAAATAACCACAACACTATTGGAAGTAGAATTTTACTCCGTAACCAAATTACCTGCCTGAGCTGACTGTTATTTTTACAGTCGTTTTACGAAGCTCAGTTGATATTCCGCCCAATGAGAATCATGTGTTGTAAAAATTAGATTTAAAGTAATATATTCCTGTTTTCTGTCTCTAGGTTTGAGAGCAGCTCAAGTCTCTATGAAAATCTGCATGGTTCATCTGATGAAGGAATACAGACTTGAAGTATGTGATAAGACCAAAGTGCCTTTCGAATTCCACAAGGCTTCGATGCTTCTTAAAGCTAAGGATGGAGTGATTCTGAATATTTGTAAACTGGAAGGCTAATAGGAATGCATACAGCCTGCTTTGTAAAGCTCCTTTCATAGTTCATAGTCTCTTCTCAGTGCTATTAATGTATTTATGTGTATGTTAAATATTATTGAACAACACACCTGACAACTATTTTGCACTTTGTTAGGAACAAAAAATCTGTGATAAATTATTGTTGGTTTTTATATGATTTAATAAATATTTATTCAGCTACACTCTTCTTCTTATACTTTATAATTCCTTTACAAAGTGAAAGCAGAAAAAAACCCAATCTCATGGTCAGATCGGTGAATCGAGTTGAACACGTTTCACATTTTTGTGGCCTAATATATATAAATTTTGGTTACATTAAAACTAGAGAAAGTATTAAAAAAAAAAAAAAAAAAAAAAAAAAAAAAAACAATGTCATCAACATAGACGAGTAATGGACTTTTTTTTTTGTATAATTTGTTAAATATCTTGAAGGCA
Source organism: Gonocerus acuteangulatus (assembly GCA_946811695.1). Taxonomy (NCBI): domain Eukaryota; kingdom Metazoa; phylum Arthropoda; class Insecta; order Hemiptera; family Coreidae; genus Gonocerus; species Gonocerus acuteangulatus. The sequence continues at coordinate 35,792,814 of OX328123.1, forward strand.
GATCTGACACCTTGGAAATCAAGTAATTCTCTACAACAAAAAAATTGTTTTAATTTTCATAATAATAACATTATTAGAAAATTATTTTTGAATTTGCTTTGAAAGAAACTCAAGCCTCAGCAGCCGAAAAAAAGAAGAACATAATTTTTAAGGAAAAAAGAACTTAAAAGTCTAGGGTTGTAAAATAAGTTTTTCATAAAGCTTCTCTTAATTCTTTAAAAGCTGTCAAATGTAGAGGCCTGCTACCCTTTGTGGCTGGCCAAGGTGAGACTTCTCTACCCTTCCAGGCAACCCTAAGTCAGGTGATATTAAGTGCTGTCTACTAATTTTGCCTGAAATATTTTTCATTCTCTTCTTCCCTATTTACATTACTTACAAATAAATACTTAAAAAAAAGACTATTAATTTTTTAGAGAGTGGTGTCTCTGAAAACAGTCTAATAAGCACAAGGGAACATTACACTCTTTGAATGTGTGCCTTGTTTACTTTGGCAATTTTTTGTTTTCTGAAAGACAACACTTATCTTGTCGGCCCTTTCCCCCCAATATTTCCAATATAAATAAATTCTTTTCCACGGTCCAGTTGCAATACGTTGTCTTCTTCCACATGTTCAGCCCCATGAGGAGTTTTTCTAATAACTCTCTTAGAAGAGTCACATGGAAATCTGCCATAGTCACTTTTTTCTTTGTAGCAAATTCAAAAATAATTTTCGAATTCAGTACTATGTGAAAGACAAATTTGTTACACCACTTGTTCCTGGTTATTATATAATCTAACAAAAATAGACCAGAATTAAAAACACAGAGCATCATACAAGTCAGTAAACACTGAATAACTGAAGGGATCTATGTTAAAAACAGCAATGTTCTGTCCTAACTATAAAAAGAAACGGCACTGTACATGAAAGTCCGTAACACAGGAGCTGCATAACTAAGCACTTTCCTCAGAATTTTTGTAGTGTAGACTACATTACTGAATAATTTGCTGTAAATAGCCTATATAAATAATAGAAAAACGTGAATAGTTCTGTTCATTTACATTTCTTATGAGAACTGTTAAATTATTAATTTTGTAAATAATTTGCTTCCAGATTTATGTTAATACATGATACTTTACTACTTAATAAATACACAAAAACTTCATTTTCCGTCTTTTGATCTGACGCAGGAACAGGATACAGTCCCCCTAGTGGGAGATAGCGTTCCTCGCGGCGGCTTTGGGAACCTACGTCTGGTGGGCTAATTCTAATGAAACAGAGTTTAAAGTAAACCATCCTTTCCAATAGACCGATTTACTTCATTTTTACAACACTTCTTTCTCATGAGATACCCATGACGTATACCGCGTTTCGTTACAATACAGCAGATATTACGACTGGTATGAGTATATTAGTAATTTAGGTCCCGAGTAAACCCCCCCCCCTTCAAATAAACCGATTTAGTTTATTTTTACAACCCATTTTTCTCTGTTGATTACCACCACGAATACCGAGTTTCGTCGTAATGTAACAAAAATTACGGCTGGTAGTGGCAAATTGGTAATGTGGGTCCAAAGTACACCCCCTCTCCTAATGAACCGATTTAGTTTATTTTTACAACGTATTTTTCTCTTTAAATCAACATAACGAATACCGAGTTTCGTTGAAATATAACAAAAACTACGGCTGGCATGGACAAATTAGTGTTTTGGGTCCGGGGTAAACCCCCCTCCCAGTACCGATTTTGGTGGTTAACGAACTCGTTCAATCGTTTGCTAATTGAACGCTGTATACCACGTTTCGTGAAGAAAAAACCAAAACTCTGGCTGCTATCGTGTTAACAGATATATATATATATATATATATATATATATATATATATATATATATATATATAGGTATATATATATATATATATAGGTATATATATATATATATATATATATATATATATATATATATATATATATAGGTATATATATATATATATATATATATATATATATATATATATATATATATATATATATATAAATTTTAACGGGGGTCATTTTCGGTGTCTACTAGGTAGGATCGATAAAGATTTGAAGAAATTATTCAAAAATTCCGTCATTAGTGCAACCTCAATAGCTACTCTCCTTCGGAGGAAAGTGCTAAAAGGCAAGGACGCCCATCGGCAGCTCAAGACAAACATTTATGGAGTGGCTAACTTAGTATGGGCTTACTGCCGTGCCTGGGGGGCAGTAGAATCACATTTTTATTACTATGCACCAGGAAATCATAAAGGAGGTAAACTAAGAACATACATTAATTAGAACTTATTACTATTAATTTACCTAAACAATTTATTTTTCTAAATTCACGGAATAAGATAGTGGGTTTTCATTCTGTGGGGCTAAGCCCCCCCCCCTTTAGCCGCAACTGTGGACGCCAGATGATGATTAGTGAAGTCCAGCCGGCCCGAAGATACTCACTCGTGACCGCCTTATCGAAAATTATCTGAGGACTCGTTTTGTCGAAAACGTATTAAGCTTTCAAATCAGTCCAGTCAACGAACAGTTATAGATGGAAATTTTTGGAATACAATTTTTGACTTCCTAACTTTGTTTCGGCTAGTTAGGAGGTCAACGTATCAAAAGTCCTCGCCCGTAGCCTTTGTGCCGGGGGGGGGGGGGGGGGGGTTTAAAAGGCCCCATTTTTCGGGTTTTCCCTTATATCTCGGAAACCGTGGGTCCTAGCGACATGACCATTCTATAACAAATGAAAGCTGATGCAATTTACTACAAGTTCTGTTCAATAAAGTTTTCGAGATATCTTTAGTTTTCGAAATATCCGCTGTTGAAAGTCTGTCATTTTGGGAAAAAACACACATTTTTATATTCTCGACCGGATATCTCTTCAACGATGAACCCAAAAAATGAATATCGGCTATAGGGTTGTAGAGCATTCCATTCGCTTCAATAATATATATTACTTTACTATTTTATGTATTTTCTTTATTATTATAAAACTGTGCAAGACACTCCTTTTATCTAGCGTAATCCTACAATATGAAGGATCGCTGTAAAGGGCAACATTAATTGGGTTCCATGTAGAAATTATGCTGAGAAAATAGACCTGAAGCCTACTAAGGTCAGCGAGTTTCACAGGTTTCAGTTATATAATGATTTAATTTGTTATGTTAGCTTATTTTGTCACAAAGTAGTGCTGAGGTAGTTCAGTAATTACTTGTATCCGACGTGAACAATCATCTAATTGCTATATTTTTTCTTATTTTTGCAAAAAGTATTGTTTAATAATTGCGTATATAAACAGTTAAAAATAAGAGGGGCGCACAGTCACGAATGTGACGTTTAATCTTATTTGTAAACACTGGGAAGTGCATTTGAAAGGACAACAGAACCTGCTTTCGAGATAACAGTATAGAGTACATCGCTTGAAGTTTATGGCTTAGAGGATGGTAGATTTCAAGTCCTCATGGATCGATGGAGAGTTAGACTTTAGTGAAGACGATGAAGAACTTATTATTGAACAATATGTTCAAGATGCGTTGGATTTTAGTTCACAATATGGAAGTGACATAAGTATTTCATATACTGCTTATAATATTTCTGGGAGACCTAGTAAATATCCTGATTATGGAGATTTTCCTCAAGCTTTTGTAATGGTACATATGTATATTTTTAAATTTCTGTTACTAGTGGTATCCTAGGTGACAGTTTAGTTACTTGTTAATTAACTGCTCTAATTTTGTATTAACAGAGAACTTATGGGAAATGGTGGGAAGAAGCTCCAAGCAGGTCAGTGGAAATTATGCCACAGAATAATGGAACAACTGTAAGTCAGGATTATATTGGTAAGTAAAATGAAAGTTTCAGTTGCTTTTAAAGTTAAGAACAACTTTTTTTAAGTTTCATTATTCTGTAGAAAATTAAATTTATGTTTAATACGTTCTAAATTATATTATATCTTCAAAAGGCCATTAGGCCTGAAGGCTGACCATGTGAATTACAAAATTTAAACACACAAAAAAAACCGTTTTAGAGGCTTTTTCATTCCAAAAAATGGTGATAACCTCTTCTGTGAGAGCTTTACAAGCTCTCACGTTCCAGTATTTTTTTTTTTTTTTTTTGGGTGTGTGTTTAACGGCGTATCAACATTAGGGCTATTAACGCCGGGCTGTCTACAGTTTTCCACCCTTTTTTTATAGTGCCAACAGCACGTGGTCGGTCACCCATTCAGGTACTGACCACGCCCGATGTTGCCTAACTTTGGTGATCTACGGGAACCGGTGCATTCAACGTGGCTATGGTCGTTGGCGAAATGTGTATTAAACATGATTTTGAAAAATGAATTGTGATGTTTTGCATTTTTATAACATTATTAATCTGCAGTATTCATACATTTAAATGTAGAAATATTGTGTTAACAGTCACATATATATAGAGATAAAACCTTGTTAACCTTGACCAGTTTTGAAAATGAAATTATTTTGTTCAGTGTAATGAATGGAGACTCGTTTTACAGATGATAAATTGCTATTCTTAGTAGGCAAATTATGCGAGGTTTCCTAGCGTTTCAGTATCGTTTTGCTCTTTCGTTTGCTCGTTGTCCACAATTTAGATGAAATGTTAAAACATTGTTCTGGCCATGGAAAAAAGGATGGAATTATTGACAAGAGAGTATCGCTGCTGAGTTTGGAGAAGGAACATCGACCGTATCTGATAGGAATAAAGAACATAAAACGCATTGAAGGCTTTTGTTTCAAGATGATTTCTAAGGACAGTTTATCCTTGGGTTATTACCCACGCAGAAGCAATAGCAAACATTGAGAAATTGATGGTGCATTTCGAGAGTCAATCCTAAACATTCCCAATTGAACTTCTAACGTTATAAGCGATGCGAGATTGTGCTGTTTGTAAGCGATACACTAAACTGAGATAGCAGAAGCTCACTGCCTTTTTTACTAGGGACTAGTTTGTAGCCATGTACTTTGTAAAAATATTTTGGTGATTTGTATTTTTTTGTTTTCCGTCATTCTCTGGATAACCCGGATTTTCGTTAACTGGGATCGGCCCTGGTCTCAGTTGATCCGGATAAACGAAGTTTTACTGTATATAAATTTTAACTGGGGTTGTTTTCGGTATCTACTTGTTAGGATGACTGAAGATTTGAAGAAATTATTCCAAAGTTCTTTCATGAGTACAACCTCAATAACTACATTTCTTCAGAATGTGCTAAAAAAAATTACGTTTCCTATCCTCAGTCCCTGCTTGTTTGTGTTAATTATAATATATTTAAAGAAATGTTTTATGAATCACCTTCCAGATGTGACCTTCGAGCAGAAAGTGTATCCGACAAAAGTGAGTATTTATGAGACATACAATCCTGGATCTGTTGTTCGTATTTCTGCTGGTGATGGTACAGGTTTATGGAAGACTCTCTGGGAAGGAACGCCACAGGTTGTTGGGCCTAGTCCCAGGATATTTTCTCCAGAAATTTCTCCAATTGACTTCATGACATGGTATGTAGATAATTTGTAGCAAACTTCTTATTTAATTATTTTTAATTTTTTACATCTCATACTATGCATGTTTTAATAATATGCATTTCATACTATGCAAACCCTTTTAATAAATTTGTTTTGCATTTTTATTTACTTTGTTTTTTTTTAGCTTACTGAGGATTGAATTTGATCACCGCCAACTCGATTATTATACAGAATTAGATGCAATTTTAATGGTAGGGACAGTGTGCCCGAAGAAAAACACAGATGTTGGACTTATATCATCGAAAATCAAGGGAATGACTATCAACACATTCAACAGCGATGTAATAAATACTTATTTTTTTATTTTACTTTTTTATTAGTATAGTGTTGGGGTCACTGATCAGGCTAATTTTGTTTCTGGTTATTCTGCATCGAAAAATAGTCGAAAGGTGTCTGAGCGTTTCGTCCAACAGGCCTTAGGAGCTGAAAAATAAAATAAAATAGGTTGAAAATGCTTTATTTTAAATGTTGAGTTTGGAAAATGATATTGACATGATTCTTTCACCAATTCATTTATTTTCGAGAGTAGATTAAAACAAAACACCACTGCATACTCTCCTTGTAAGATAAGGATTAAAATTGTATTACAGAAAAGAAGGCGTTATTTATATTACATCATTGCAGATAATGAAGCTCTTATAAAGAGACATGAGATTTTAGGAAGAAACAACCTTGTATATACAAAATCCCCCAAAAAATGTTTTCTGATGAGTTGCTAGTTATGTTGGGAATTTTTTCTTAACTTTTCTGATTATCAAAATAGGCAGAAGATCAATAAAACTACACTGCAGACTTTTTATTATATTTATTTTCTCACTTCCCTACATGGCGCTTCATCAGAGGAATATATGTTGTAAAGACACAGGCTTACACCCTCAAACTGAGCGGGAGAACCTTCCACAGGCCCTCATCATGTTAAGGCTGTAAGCCTGTGTATTTATAATATTTTTTCCCCTCAAGAAGTGAAATTTTATTTTTCCTACTTTGATAAATCGTCAGTATAAGTAAAATAACTAATTAAATTATTAGCTTTCCTATTAACCCCTTGGGTACACTTGCTGACTCTAAACTCGCGATTTACTTACTTTACCTGACATGAATAACAGCTCAGACTTGGCATGTAATTGCTTTGCCTGAGTTAACGATCACAGCTCAGACATGCATTTGTTTTGCCTGAGTTATGGAATACGGTTGAGACTTGTCAAGAAACGTTTTTGCCCTAGCTAAGGAAGATAAGCCTATTCCACAATCTTTTTCATGTGCATTCTTGTTCATGCTATTACATTGACAAGTATAAATTTGTAGTTCAAAGAACAAATATATACACATTAAAAAAATATGTATTAATATGATCAACAAATGTTATGAATACAATTTTTGTAATTCTTTGATATTTTTTATAAAATTGTCTTAGCATTATTAAAATAAATAATAATGGCATGTAAAATTGTAATAATTGAATCATACAATGGTGATGCAGACATTATTAATACTGGATGGCCAAGGCAATCCCATACCATGGTAGTCAAATTGATGCATAGGGACTACGTTTGCCTAAATGATAATGATATATTAATTATTGATCATTTTTACATTAAATAAAGAATGTTCAAAATTATCGATGTGATTCTTTCTGTTCCAGGTTGACATTGCAAATACTCTCAACTCCCTCTCATCACTGGCACAGCAGTTCAGTGCACTCTTTGAGGATATCAATAATGAAATTGAATCTTCATCTTTAGTTCCTAGCAGTGGTCCTTTCGATCAACTACCAGTAAGGATTTATATTAAACCTGCATTACTTTTTCTAATTGAATTATTGATTAAAATAAGCCTAATAGATTGATATTTTTTTTATGTTATATTAATATAAATGAAATTCATTTTAAGTATCTTCACATTTCAAGGCGAAATAAGTTTTGTCCAATTTAACAAATTCTTAGAGGGTCTTTCAGAGGAGATTCAAGTTCAAATCCCCGCTCAAAGTAGTTACAGGGTGTCTACTGTTTGAAAAAGTCATGAAAATGTCATGAAATTGAAAATAGGGCACGAAAATCACGAAAAAGTCATGAATTTTGAAAGCATGTCACGAAATTTCAGTTTTACCAGAGTCTTAAATAATCCCGTGACTTCCACGCATTCATAATTGTCGCTGTTTTCATAGAGCGATTTAATTCTATCTGTCTACCCCACCCCCTTCCTCTGTCAGATACCTTTGTTGTAGCATTTACAAATAAATTAAACTTTATTTACATATAGGCTTTCACAAAAGTAGTACACACCATGAGTTGGAATTTGTTGAGCGATGGGCTTGCTAATAAAATGCCCTACCTCATGATGGATGTTTAGAAAGGATTCCTCCCTGTAGACTGCTCGATACAAGAAACAAAAACAACATTAACTGTAGACAATGTTTTACATCAATGAGGCTGGCAACTTTGACCTTCATTTTCCAGTATAATTGATATCTTTAAAATTACTAATAATAATTAACTTTGGGACTCCCCGTGGTCTATTGGGTAACGCCTTAGATTCTCATGCGATGATGATGGTGGGTACGAGTCCCACCTGCGGCAGGACTTTTCTCATCTCACGGCTTGTTGAGAAAATTCCTCGCTGCACCATGAATGTCGGCATTAATGGTCCAGATGTCAGTGCACCATAAAAAAAAATAATTAACTTTAAGAATAGCTGAATACCAAACAAAAATGTTTTGAAACATTAGAAAGATAAGCATAACAAATACCGTCTTTTGTTCAAAGGCCAGGAAGGATTGTCTCAGAAAGACTAAGCTCTTCACATGTTGCTATTCCTTAAATTAAATGAATTATCTTTAGTTTAAGTCAAAACTAAAGCTTTATCTTTAGTTTAACGTTATTGCAGAACCTTAAGAATTCCCTGCTGCTTTTCGTGTCTTATGTATTCCCAAATTTAAAATGATTTATTTATCCATTGCTTATTTGATTTTTCAGGATGAAACAATTTTAAGGATATTTTGTTATTTAGATCTCATTTCTCTTTCAAGATGTGCTAAAGTTAATAGACATTTCAACCGCCTTGCCACCGATTCACTCCTATATACTGAACTCAACTTGAAGGTAAAATTCTTTATTAACAATTATAGATATATTATATGGTTCTTAACCCTTTTGTTGCTCTGAATGAGTTAACTCGTGCTCTACTCTCCGAACCCCTGACGCTCCTCATGAGTTAACACTTAATGGCCCCGTTGGTTGCGTCTCTGGCCTAGTGCTATTAACCAGTATTAAATCAGTTTGACAAAGAGAGAATAAAGAGAGTTCCCAGCTTCATTAAATCCAAGCCAACGATTACTGTCTTATCTCTGTGGCATCTAAAGGAGTCATAATGAAATAATGCATTATATTATATATTCTGAGCACTTTTAGGATCTTTAATGACTATAGATTTTTTGTAGTGGTGAAAGTAATGGAGGCTTTATATCCCAAATTTTTTGAAATTGCTAGTAGAGTTGATTTTATTATTTATGTGTAGAGTTTCACCCAATCAATCAGTCCCGTAACAGGCCACAAGGGCCCTGAGGGGCAGATACTATAGAGGTATCTGATTCATGACCATACGGCCCACTAGGGAGATAGTGTGGTCAGTACTATGCTCCGGCCTCCTGATTTTCCCCTTTGTAGGTATCCATTAATAAATTAATTGAAGACTGGGTTGGCCTTGGAACATTCAAGGAGGCTGAATCCAACCCATGAACAAAGACACTAGAAGATAAAAATCTTTAGTGCTTGCTCGGGATTTGAACTCAGGTCCTCAAGTATTCTAGGGCAGAGCTCTAACACTGAGCTAACCTCGCCCCCAGAGTTTCACCTGATTCTTCAAATATATCATTGCTCAAATATATGTGCTGCTTCCACCTTCATTCGCCAGCAATGAAAGGATTAATGGACAGGAGATCGATAAATGCTCCTTTTAAAATAAATTACTATATTATTCACTTACTTTATTTTAATTACTACATTATAGGGTGCCATTGTTAGATCTATCATTGTGAAGGAGAAACCATTCCTTTCTCTCAAAAATTTATTCTTACAATTAGTATTTTAATTTGTTAAGGCATTCAAGGAGCTGGAGGAACAGAGCTCAAGACTCGGGTGTGTCATCTTTTGGGAGTTCTTTGTTTCGCTCTATATGTTCCCCAAAAATGTTTGATCAAATTTGGTACAAAAATACGTATTTTAAAAGTTCATTAATCAGCAAAATCCGCCCACTGGAATTCTGTTTTTTTTTTTTTTTTTTATTTTTTTTTTTTTTTTGTGAAATTCGTGTGAGAAAATCGTAGTGTTTAGGCTTTGCATTACAGGATTCCAGGTACACTTTTTATAAGTTTCCTAACACACGGAAGCAAATGAAGCCATTTTTAAGGCGACATTTTAACTATTTTCAAGAAACATGAATAAAAGTAGTTTTCCCAACTACTTCTCAGTTTAAAAAGATTGATTCAGTTGAAAAATTTTCAAGATATTTGGCATTCATCCAAACTAAGATATTTAAATTTTGGTTTCGTTTGGAGTTAAGGAAGTATTAGAGACAAATATTTTCAATAATTCAAATGCATGGATCAGCATTATTGGCGGTACATGCAAAATAAATTCCTTCTCTCTAGGGGTACTAGTGTGGAGAAATCTATAAATGAAATATTCTGTGTTGAATGCTAAAAATGGTTTTGAAAAGTAGCCTTGCAGCTAGTTAAATAATATTGTTGTTTTACAGCCTTATTGGAGTTGTATTAATTCAAGAGCTCTTGAAACTCTAACTACAAGATGTCAGCACCTGCATAAGCTTGACTTGTCCTGGTGTGGAAATTATGATCTGATTCATCCTAATGATTTAATCAAGTAAGATACTCTTTCCAAAATATTATTTATGTCTATCCTTTCCATAATATGGTTAAGTACAAGATAAAGAAAAATATACATATTATAAAAAAATAAGAAGAAAGCAGTGAATTAGAAAACAGAAATAAAACATCTGAACAAAATATTTTTTAATTTAACTGACAATAATTAAGGATGGGGATATCTAAATCGAAGTTTTTTTTTTATTCATTAGACTATACTTCTTGTTGGTATCCATGTTTGGTGAATGATCTTTATCGTTTAAAATAAACAAAGCCTGGCTGTTTGCAAATTGTTCTTAGCTTAAGTATGACGTGGCCCGGATAGTGGAAGGTAATCTCTCTCACTTTGGCTGTAAATATTCAAAAATTTTAGCTCTTGATGAGACCCTAAAAGTGCGAACATGTCGAGTAGGATTTAATATTTTTATTAATTTGCATGGTTTTTATTTGTTGACCATCTACCTGATAAATGAATAAGTGAATTTAATAGGGTCACTCATTAATAATTGTGCTTGGTTATGCAGATCCTGTGTGAGACTTTTCTTATGCCATTATAATATGTACAATTTTTAGGTTTATAAGGGAATGCGGTAAACTACTGACAGTCATAAGATTTAATTCTTGCAAATACATAAATGATGCAGTCATCATACAAGTCTCAAAGACATGCAGGAATTTGAAAGGTATGTGAACCCAAGGTGTTTGAATTTCACCATAAAATTTATTGAAACAAGAGAGAAAAATTATTATTAAAGACTCAAATAATATACACGGCCTCTCACAGTTAATTAGCCCTATCGATTGTAACTTGATATATGACTTTTGATTTTAACAAATAAAAAAAATGTTATTAAAATACAGTAACACTGATTATTCGAACGCCAATTATCCAAATTGATTCCCTAAAGCGCGAACGATCGGCAAAACAAAGATGCCTGCGACGCGATGACAGGCGACAATGCATTTTTTCAGTAATGTATTAATTAATTTGTGTTGAAAGTACTTTGGAACATTAATAAATAATATTTCACAACGTAATATTATCGTTTCTTTTTTATTACAATTACATGTCCAATTATCCAAATTTTTGATTATCCAAAGCACAGCCAGTCCCAATTAATGTGGATAATCAGCATTCTACTGTATCCAAAAATATTAATGACAATTTATTGATATGGCACCAAACCTTAAATTATTTGATATGGGTGTAAAGGCATGAACTCACTATGCTGAAGTAAATAATACAATTATAGCAAATGACTTACTTTTAAAGTTAAAAATTACTTGTTTATAGACATGTAAATTATCTATTTATAATAAAAATATTTGTCTCAAAAGTTCTTACATCATAAATTTAATATTATAAAAAATCAGTTCAAATATTCCAATAACCCCTGTGCTTTGGGGTTGTAGATTTGAATTTCATTAGTGATACGGTCTTCTCTTTCAATCACAGAAAAGGCATTGCCCCCATCCTGGCTGGAAAAATTCAGATAACCCACCACAAAAAATCGAAGGCACTAAAATTAAAATAAAATGTGATGCTATTTATAATATTAATATAGTGTATTTCAATCTCAAAGTGTGTTAAAATTAATCAGATTTTTAGTTATGAAAATGGATTTATTAAATCAATTATTTTTCTTTGATAATTCAAGCAGAAAGTAATTGTTGTGATATCTTTCAGAACTTAGCCTCAGGAATTGTTTTAATATTACTCCAGACGGATTTAACAGCCTGTCTAATATTTCAACTTTGGAACGACTTGACTTTTACAGAACCTATGTAGAATCTCAGCCTCTTTTGAAAATTCTAGAGGCTTCACCTAAACTGCAGCACATCAATCTAGGTGAGTAAACGATCATCTCAGGGTAAGAAAAAAATTACTAAAAATTTAATGTCCTGAAGAGCTTTTCTGCAGTGGGGATCTGTTGTCGAACAAATTATTCTAAATATTAAAATGATAATAAAAGAACCAAAAGAAACACGTTAAAATAAGAGCTAATGCAGGAAAAGTAAGTAAGTTTGTCTTATAATAATCGTAACAATTTTTATGGAAATAAAATATTCAGTAGAAAATTATCATGAGATTGGACATTTTTTTCTTTAATTAAAATTAGGGGCTATATCTTATGTTATTGTATTCTAGTAAACTATCATTTAATTAAAACCACTCTTCAATTATATTGTCATTAGGTTCATGTGTACGCGTTTCGAGTATGGATATAGTCGCTCAGGGACTTGGGCAACATAACCGAGAGCTTGTATCTGTTGACTTTTGGAAAACATATAGTCTTACCCCTCTTGGTGTTCGGGCTCTCTCAAACTGCTCCAAACTAGAGGAGATTGATCTTGGATGGTGGTAAGTATTTATTGTAGTAGTTTTTAGCACTTTCTCAAGGAATGCGTGTATTGAGGTTGCACTTAGAATGTTCATCACTCCTATCTAGTATATAACAAAAATGACCTCATGGCATTATGAAAGAATGTCTATTCACGATTGTGTTTCAGTTTTTTACGTTTTTCTCGGAAACAAAGCAAAAACGAGAAAAATGCCATCCTGCATCGATATCCGAAGTTTTGCTGCTTATTGTAGGGGCACCCTGTATATATATATATATGTATATATATATATATATATATATATATATATATATATATATATATATGTTGGGGCGCGGGCTTTAAGACTTAGGGTACAAAGTACGTCGTACCCCCATCTCCCTAATATACCAGCGCAGTTCGTTTCCAGATCTAGAGTAGATCACACCTCATTCTTGTAGCTCGGGACTGCCCCCTCATTTCCCATTACGTTCCGGCTCCTCTTCTCTCTTTACTTTCCAGGAGCTGCTAACAGGGCCCTGTTTCTTCAGCAGCTGGCAAAGTAATGGTAAGTTTAAATGTTTTTTTTTCTCATACTCTGAACCCATCCCTCAAACCACGTGCCGAGGATTAATTTTCAATCCCCAGCGCGTACAATATATATATAAATATATATATATATATATATATATATATATATATATATATATATATATATATATATATAATTTATAATAAAAAATAAATCTAGATATTGTGTTTAAAGGAGAAAACGTTAATATTCACCGACAACTTGAAATCGTCGAATTAAGCTTTTTTAGAATTATAATTACTATTTATTTTTAATTTAAATCTTCAGGGTCGGTTCAAAGTAATATTAAAAAAACATTTAATTAAACATTTAAACAAAAGCTAATGATTTTGTAAAGAAAACTTACTAAAATGAAAAAATATAGTTATGCAAATGATAATTTACAAATTTATCTTTTTTACGCACTTTTGATCTTGTAGTCTTCTTTACTTTGTTCAGCAGTCTTGTTCATTTCCGGTCCTCGGGATAATTAAACTCTTCCGAATCTCAGTGTAACAACGTATTATAGTTTATATCTTCAGATATGTCAAACTTTTCTAATACCATTATCACTCAAAATAGAATTCACACTCAGATATAAGTTCGGCACTTTCACAATGCTTCATCTAAGGTGGCAAGCTCAAGAGTGTAGCTATTCCACACATGCATCCAACGATGCTTCGTCTACGGCGGTAGCCGTAACCTAATCAGCCCATTTAGAAGATGCAGTTTACTTTAGAACAAAATTAAATAAACAATGAATAATAGAGTCAGCTTTTCGTAATAAATATAATGTATTTAAATTTTAACGTCCACTTATCCATAATATCTATTTTTTGGACAAGTTATTTTCAGGTTACAACTCTTGTCTAGCCAGGATAAAGCCACTACCTCTATTTTGGGTGAATCAAACCTATGATCTTTGTCATGGAGTACTCACACTTTAACAATGATTTACACCAGGCCGCCTAATAAATTTAAAGGAGCCAAACTATTTTTGTTTATTTGTATTTATGTAGGCTCAGCACATTCTTCAGTCATACAATATAACCTTCTGGACTTTATAATTAATTAATAATTTTAAAAAAATATATTTTTTATACATTTTCTAGCTTAGGAGTTTCAATTCCTGGTGACTGCATGAGCTCATTAGCAAGAGGCTGTCCCCGGTTGAAAAAGCTCTTCATGGCTGCTCTGAGAGGAATTACTGATCGAGACCTCGTCCCATTCCTGGAATCTACTCCTCACCTGGAGCAAGTAGATCTCCTTGGTGTCAGATCTATCACACCTCATATGTGCCACAGGTAACTTGTGGCTTTTACGTTATAACTAGAGCCCGGAAGATAGGCATTTATTTTTGGTTAAAATAGGCAGGCAAAAAGGCACTTAAAATACTGAAAATAGGCAGTACTGTAATTAAAATAGGCATTTATTAGGAGTGAAGGTAAAGAGGAATCTCTCTCATTATAAATGAAAATATGTATTTTAAATACTCATTCATTTCTTTATTACCAATTTATCAGAGAATTAGTGTACTTACTCTTACTTTCCCTTGTTACAAGCAACAACAAGATGCATTTTCAAAGTATCAACTCTCATAGACCTTCTCTAGAAAAAATGTTTTTCATCATGGAAAAACTTCCTCTGCATTTTCTTTTCATTTCTAAATCCGGAATCCCAGGTAATTACACCATTGTCACAGCAAAAGGGGTGTGAGGAAGGAGACGTACTTCTCTCATCCTCTCTCTTTCCTGCTATTCATTATGCTCGAGCATTCCTTCTACTAAGGAAGGTTCTGTTATTTACAGAGGTTCAATCCATGGGTTCGGAAAATAAGCTTTCAAATTGATATTTGGGAAGGCAATATGTAATTTAATTTGTGAAACCTTTTTTTGTCTTTGACGAACTGAAATTCGAAATTCTTTATGTGCTTTTTAAAATTTTTAAATCGCAGAAAAAAATTGCATAACAAGCAAAAAAGGTAAAAAAAAGGCTTTAAATCTTAAAATAGCTAAAAAAGGCAAAATAAAAATTGTCTCTACACTTCCTAAATGCACGAAAACGTATTTATTTCTATCTGATTCTTCAATATATCCATTCAGATAAAAAAGGCATTTTGCCTAACTTCCGGGCTCTAGTTATAACATTAATATAAAGCTCTAAATGTTGTAAACTTTGAACAAACAAAACATCTGAAGTGAAAAGTAAATACATCGAACTAGTTCTGGAAGGACCTTCATAATACTATTCAACCTCCTCTACTTCCTCCGACTACCTGAGTACTACATAAGATTTTATACATTTGAAAGACAACTAGCATCGAGAGGTGAAGTTATAAAAGCATGGGATTCCAGCTACAGAGGCCGTATTAGAGAAGAGCTAGTTCTTACAATACTTTGAATTGGACGTCAACTGCTAATACTCCCTCACTTAATTAAAAAAATGAGATATATTCTGTGAAAAACTTATAACAGACTACAGAAATCGAGGAAGCTTAAACATACCATCCGTCATGTCTGTACTTTAGACGGGTAGTAGCAAAAATGTAAAAACTTTTAAAGAACAAAATATAGTATCTTTAAAAAAAACATTTGTGTTCAAAGCAATGTGAAAAAGATCCACTATTTCCAGTTGTTATTACTCTTACCCTCTTTTTATTTGTTCCATTTTTCAAATTTCATAGAGGATATTTATTACTTACAATAATAGTACTTGTAATTTCACTATAAAAGCATATAAATTCATGTTATGGCTTGACACAATTTAAAAACACTAAAAAAGTCATATTCATCTTTGTTATCTTACTCAGCAGTCTTTAAGTCATCAATTTTGGCAGAAACCACGGTAAGCTCAATGTCGTTCAATTGGCATCATTGTCAGCACCACTCGTCATTCCTAATAAATTGAAATCCACTGTTTTTTAGGTGTTTCCTTGATATATATCTCACAGTTTTATTGGAAAAGAACTTCAAATCATTGAAGATATAGCCTCTAATAGAAAATGCTTTCCAAAAGTTATTCTTGCTTGCCATGAATCTTTTGATTAATATTGTGTAATATTTAAAAAAAAAATATATATATATATACAATAATAAACTTTACTTACATCTTAAATTAGATATTATAAAAAATCTATTCAAATAACTATCTATGCCTGGGGCTGTGGGTTTAACTCCCACTGGGGGGGGGGGGGGTGATGGCTTTCTTAAAAAAAAAAAAAAAAAAAAAAAAAAAAAGAAAAAAAAAAAAAAAAAAAAAGGGAAAGACAATACTCCTGGAAAACAGTAATAATCATTAGACAAATTGTCTAAAAAAATCTGTGTCATTTTAAGTACCTTAAAATTATAGTTAATAAATATGAACAAAAATATTGTTAATATGTCAACCAAACATTTTATTACTAACTTATTTAAAGACTGGCTCTACAGTCTGGACTAATGCCCTCGCCTTCTAAGCAGCTCTGTTTGTAGCAAAATGTCTCCAACGGCTTGCTCCTTCACCACCTTGTCAAGCCAGCATAGTTGAGATTTTCCTGCCTTCTTTCTCCACTAGACATTCCATACAGGAGCTTCCTTGGCAATTTATCTGGGATGATTCCCTCCTTGTGTCCCAATCATTTAAGCCTCAGCCATTTGATAAATGACATATTTTAAACTTCTATAAATCAGATCAAATATTATTACATACCTTATAATTTATAATGTCTCTGAAAAATAGCGACTTAATATCTATACTAAGCAAGTAAGTTGCCTATTTATTTATTACAAATTTTTGAGATGGGCTATCTAGGATAGAAGCAATGTTTTTTTTTTTTTTTTTTTTTTTTTTTTTTTTTTTTTTTTTTTTTTTTTCAAAAGGAAAGCCACCACCCTTATTGGGAATTGATCCCATAAATCTAGGCAGGCACGGACACACCATAGCACTCAAGACCATTTGGCGTCCTTGAAATTGACTATTAAAATCTCAGTACAGGATAAAAACAAAACATCTCAAATGATTTTACTAAATTTTATAAATCCATTATCAACAGTTTTAGTACTTCTTAATTAATATTTATTTTTCTGTTAATTCCAGGTTTCTGACTACCTTCAAATCGTTAAGACTGTTCGATATAAGCTTCTGTGATCAGATCCAAGATGAGCAGGTGCAGGAATGGAGAGTCCTATTCCCGCACGTGTCCATCAAACGTAGTTTCCAGAGTGATGGTGTGCCTTCTCCGTTCCAGCACTACTGATATTTTTCTTCTTTCCCTTAGCTACCGTTTCCTCCGGAGAATCATTGGTACGTAACAGAAAAGAAAAAAAATGATGTCTATCAAACCGAAAACTCCACTTTGATTTCTAATTCATAAAGAGCCTGACGCAAAGGATCTGCGTAATGTTAATAAGCTTCCATACCGTACATATCCCTAGTGACATTTGGAAAGCTTGATGTAGATATAGTTTATATTTTGTGAAAATTTTGAACACCTAATCCTATGAAATTTTGAAAAAAAGGAAATTTCAGGTGCTGTTATTGAGAGAAAACTTATAGTAGTGGACATTACTCACTTTTAGTTGAGGAGGACATTAGGTACTTTTGACTTCCACTCGGAAAGCTTATTACAACAAAAAATTGTTTCTCATTTTACATATCTTCTTTTACTGGACAATTCATTTTACAACTAAAATCAATTACAAAAACATCAAGGAAGACAAACTGAGAAAACCAATCACAAAGAACCGTTCAAAGCAACAAAACCAACACATTCGAAGTTCAGTATTATTTTCCGCCCGAGATCATATTGTTAGTAAAATATTTTTTCTTACTACATCCACTTCTCCAAACGTTCCCAAATTACAATTCAAGTAATTATACTTACTTACACATAGACAAACTTACATATAACTAAACATACACATGTATACTCTTTTTATTTATTTTTTGAAACAACTACAAGTATTTGCCTGTTTGCATAGGCTTAGTTCGGGATACATTTTTTATGATTGTGCCAAATTACACCAAATTTTATAGCTAACGTATATACTCATTTTTTTGTGACATATGGGTCATAATTTCTACATTTCTCTCCAGATCATTGGGGTAGAAATTGTACCCTTATCAAAATAACTATCTAAAAAAAGGACTTGAAGCCTAAAAATGTAACAGCTCTATGAACTTTTAGGTAGGAAAATCAATTGCGAGAATAAAACATGCCTATACACAAACATTTATTGAGTTTATACCTTTACTTTAATGTGGAAAATGCAAACTTCTTAAGTAATTCTTTATTTTAATTTATACAATTTTTATAAATGTATATGTTTCAGGTTTTTGAAATTTATATAATTTTATCCCAACACATCTGATCTGCATACTTCATAGAAGGTGTTATAAGTTTCCTGTTCTGCTAAGGCCATCTACAACCTGCAGTGATGCTTACACGTGGTATTTTATTCTCATAGTTAATGGATCTACTAAAAGAAAGAGATAGTTTTTATACTCACAAATTGAATGAATGAAATCTATGAATCAAATTTAGCATGATTTGAAATAGTTCCATTTTAAATAATGAAAACTTTATTTATTTTTATAGTATATTGTTGATAGGAATTAATTAGTAGTTGAGGAACATATGGAATTAACCACACCCTAGAATAACTCAAATATAAGCTTCCCCAAGTTTTCCAAATTGTCTCCTTTAAAATAATAAAAAAAAAAACCTTCTCCAGGATTACCTTTTTCTTTAATCTTCAGGCATAATTTATTTTAAAAATTATTGTTTAAACGTACATGAATAAGTAATATAAATATATATATATATATATATATATATATATATATATATATATATATATATACATACATACATACATACATACATACATACATACATACATACATACATACATACATACATACATACATTCAATGTATGTGTATATATACATTTTAAATTAAATTGTGCTGGATCCTGGATATGGCAATAAAAGGTTAACCCTGGACATGACTTTTTTTTTTCAAATTGACATAGCTACATTCTTCTATTTTATTTTATTTTTTTTTTTTTTTTTTTAATTTCATCAACTTTTTAAACAATTGGCGGCAAAGGCAAAGTTCATCTTTAACATGAAAATTTCCGGAACGAAAAAGAGCAAACTTTGACAATGTTGCTTAAATACCACACATTGTTCTCTTTTTATATGATAAACTTCCTTTCTGCAATCTCCATTTTCATCACACAATACCTTTTGTCTAAGTAAACGAATAATGCTGCCTTCTTTTTTTTTTTTTTTTTTTTTTTTTTTTTTTTTTTTTTTTTTTTTTTTTTTTTTTTTTAAATGTTCTATGGACTTTTACATTTTAAAATTACTGTAGTATGGCTCTATTGAATAAGTGTTATTAGAGATCTATGATTTTAAGACCTATTAGGCTAAACCAAAATTATTTCCCCCCACATAATATATATATATATATATATATATATATATATATATATATATATATATATATAGATCATTCTAACTGTCCACAAAGCCCAGAGGTGCAAATACTGTAGAGGTATCTGATTCCTGACCATTAGGCATACTAGAGAGATAGTGCGGTCACTACTATAATCTGGCCGCCTGATTTCCCCCTTTGTATAAATTAATTAATAAGGTAGGTTTAGAAATGGTGTGGGACTGGAAGATATATATTTTAGTGCGTGCCCAAGTTTTGACCTCATATATATATATTTATTTATATATATTAATTGTATAATATATCACCATGAAGCATTTGGTTAAAAAACACATTTCATCCATTTTTATGAAGGTTATAGTCAGATTTTTGAACGAATCCTCTTGCCCCTAAATATTACTGATTTTCAAAACGTTTGATTTTGTTGTTGTTGTTGTGTGACTTGTTTTGAAACAAAAGGTTTCATGACGATGATGATGAAAAATGAGGTATATCAATTTTTTCCATTTTTAATGTTGCCCGTCTGGATTCCACCATCAAAAAGAACAAAAATGGGCCCAGAGAAAATTGCTTATACATGGGAATGCACCTAAAGGGAATTGTTTCTATAAGAAGATACACCTGTAGGGAATAGTTTATAGAAGGACATGTGCCTAGAGGGAATTGTTTATACAAAGAGGGAATAATTAATATAAGTCAATGGGCCTAGCTTATTTATACAAAGAGATGCACCTTGGGAAAATTGTTTATATAAGAAGAGAAGCCTAAAGGGAATTGTTTATACAAGGGTATGAGCCATTTTGTCATAGATAGGTCATTAGCTCCCTTGCTCAGTTCTCACCCTAA
The DNA here is from genome assembly GCA_946811695.1 of Gonocerus acuteangulatus. Taxonomy (NCBI): domain Eukaryota; kingdom Metazoa; phylum Arthropoda; class Insecta; order Hemiptera; family Coreidae; genus Gonocerus; species Gonocerus acuteangulatus. The sequence goes on from OX328123.1 coordinate 35,813,401, forward strand.
CTTGAGGGTTTTGTAAATTAAAAATTATTTCCTCAAAAACCATGACTGACCCTGGTTTTACATTAGTGCTACATTAAATTGTCAAAAATCTATTTTCTATAAGTCACTTTTTCTTTCTAGCACTGGATTTAAAAAGCAAAGACTTTTTTAATTCTATGAAATTATTAAAAAATAATAACAGAGATTATAAATCTTTTTTTTTTTAATTTTAGAAGTTTTAAATAAATTTTCATTTTATTTATTTGATTTTCTTTTACAGAATAATGTACAGGTTTATTTACTAAGAGCATTATATTTATTTTTGTATGAATACATTTTTATTTAAAATTTATAAAACAAATTGTGATTATTAATTTGAATCTTATGAATGTTTATTATGTTTTAAAAGTGATATTTTTTCAAGTTGAGAAAAACCTAAAAATGTTTTTATTTCAAGTTGTTAAGAGGTTTGCTCAATTATTAAAGTAATATGAATAAATACTATATATGATCAATACTCTATGATTATTGAAAGAATATTAAAATCAAATTTCTATTTTGATTTGGCAACATTGTGATTTAGAATTAAGTAGTAATTTTAGGAATATTTATTATTATTATGTTTTACCTTTGTGCAATGACATTCCATATTAGTTTATTCAATTTTATAATTTATGTGACATAGATGTAATATTTTAAATAAAGTTTGTTCCAAATACATTGTCTTGTAATCCTTATTACATATGGAAACTAAGATTTTCATAACAATTGTGTTTATGTAATTATTTTTTAGGCTGAGTATACTAAGAACAAAAATTTAGTAAAATACTAAATATAAATTAATTTACTTACTCTACAGTCCAGGACCTTGGCCTTGTACACAATTTTTCTCCAGTCGTCCCTTTCCTTCATTTTTCCCCTCCAATTTACCACTCCCATCCGCTTCGAATCATCTTCCACGTCACTTTTTTTAACCTTTTCCTCGGTCTTCTTTTTCTGGGATATTCCTCCCTAATTATCTTTTGTTGAAATTCATTAAAAGATTTATCAATATGTTATTTATTTATTTGTTTTTGTCACCTGTCTATAAAAAGTGAATTGATTAAGCCATATGAATAGAAATATAATACTTTCCTTTCTAACAGTTAAAAATACAATTAATATTTTGCTCACTGAATTTCATTCTTTTAAAGTTCAAAACACAATAGGTTATGGGCACAGCAGCTTAAAAACGCGCTAAAAGTGATATTCTTTTTGTTCTGTGAAATATTGTCGAAGTTTTTCGAAATCATGGACAGTTTAAGGATTAATATTGGACATTTAGTAGGGAAAGTTAATTGGGCAACTTGGAAGTTTAAAATGCTTATCCTTCTGAGGAGTTTTCCCGGAGGAGAAGATGTGGTTCAAGGGAAATTGATTGCTCCAGACAGGCCAGCAGCAGGTGCTTCTGATATACAGGTATCAGATTATGATAAGGAGTTTCAGAACTTTAGAACTGCAGATACTAAAGCTCTTCTTTATTTAACAACTAATATGTCAGAGGAAACTCTCACTAAAGTAATGAGATTAAATTCTGCTAGGGATGTATGGCTAGAATTACATAGACTATATGTAGGTATTGAGGAGGATAAATCCTTTGATTTAGCCATGCAATTTTTTACCTACTCATATAATAATGATGATGACATGGCCAGTCATTTATCTAAATTAAAGAATATTTGGAATAACTTAAATCGAGAGATGAGTGAAGGTTATGAAACCTCAAATTTACCTGATATTTTGTTAGTATGTAAAATTCTAGACACCCTGCCTTCGAATTATTTTGCATTTAAATCAAGCTGGCGATTGATGGCCAAAGGGGATCGCACTGTTGAAAATTTAACTAGTCAATTATGCGCTCATGAAAGGGCTTTAAAAATTAATTCTCCTGTACCATCTAATAATGAAGGGGAGGTCTTAGCTGTCAATAAGAGACACAAAGAAAAAAGGAAGCCTTCATTTACGTGTCATTACTGGAAAAAGGAAGGACATATAGTTAGAAATTGTATTAAGTGGAAGAAGGATGGGCAACCACGTCCTCCTTCAGAATCAACTTCCCAACCTAGAGTAAATAATAATGTGCTTTCTATATTAAATTATGAAGTTTTCTCAGTTGAACAAGATAAAGCGAATTGGTTTATTGACAATGGGGCTACTAATCATATTTGCAATAATGAGGATATGTTTGTCTCAATGAACAAATTTTCAGAGTTTCGTGCAGTAACCACAGCTAATGGTGAAGAAGTTCCAGCCATTGGTTTTGGAGATGTTGTTTTGAATGTGTCAGTTGGACGTTCGTCAAGTACCATAAACCTATCTAACGTATGGTATGTTCCTAGAATGCATAAAAATTTATTTTCTGTACTTGCCGCCCAAGACAAAAATCCTTATAGTAGATTTTCTTCCACCCCCGAAAAATGTAAATTGACGTTAATGGAAAGACAGTCTTAATTGGTCATCGCTACAGATATGGAGGACTTTACAGAATAAATAACAATTGCTCCACCAGTAGCATTCATTTTACTAATACTAATCCAAATCTTTTACAACTTTTCCATGAGTGTTTGGCTCATCAGAACAAACAACATGTTAGAAAAGTTATTGAAAGAGAGCTAAATATTAGATTACCCTTGGACACAAGCATTTGTGAGGGATGTCAATATGGGAAGTCTCATAGATTGAAATTTGGCACAAAAACAAGAGCATCAGTTCCTGGTGAAGTTATTCACGGAGATGTTTGTGGGCCATTTGAGAGATCTTTTTCAGGCTATCGTTATTACGTTTTGTTTAAAGATGATTTTAGCCGTTACAGGTTTATCTACTATATTAAAGAGAAGTCTGAAGTTAGCCAAAAATTTAAAGAATTAATAAAAGAGTATCACGATCAGGACACAAAATTAAACATTTTATATCTGACAATAGTGGTGAGTTTGACAATAAAATAATGAAGTCAATTTTCAATAAATATGGTATCGAACAATTATTAACTGCACCATATAGCCCAGAAATGAATGGATTTATAGAGAAAGACAATCGTACTGTCGTCGAAGCTGCAAGATCCATGCTGCATTCTCGTGACAACCTTCCACAAAGTTTATGGGCAGAACTAACTAATAGTGCAGTTTACATTCTAAATCGGACGGGCAACAGTGGTGACAAAGATAAAACGCCTTATGAATTATGGTTTGCTAAAAAACCCTATATTAAAAACTTAAGAATTATCAGTTGTGAATGCTTTGTTCATACACCTAAACAAAAATGAATAAAAATGGATTGCAAAGCAACAGAAGGAATTCTAGTTGGATATGACTATGGAGGTTACAGAATCTGGATTCCTGATAGAGGAACACTCATTCGGTCCAGGGACGTGATCTTTAATGAAGTTCCTCTTATGCCTTCTACATTCATTAACCCACCAGCTGAAAACCAAATGAAAGAAACTCCTGACAGTGAAAATAAATGTGAAGGAACTCAAGAGACTTTTGAAAAGCCAGATAAAGATTTTCATGGTTTTGATGATGTTGAGGAAAAATCCGTTGAAGGGAACCCAGGAATGACATTAAGAAATAGGAAGAATTTGAAACCACCAGTTAGACTTAAAGAATATGCAACACTAGTTATGAATGAACATTTACAGATTCCTGAAACTTATAATGAAGCAATGTCGTTTTGCTGGAGGCCCAATTTCATGGATGAGTTCAGGGCAAACCTGTGTGGCTATTTCCACAAGCGAGGCAGAATTGATGGCTGCCAGTGAAGCTGCTCGGGAAATGATTTGGCTACGAAGGATGTTTGAAGATTTAAGGAGTGTTCCCATGCTTTTTGTCGACAACGAAGCTGCCATTAAGATTGCCAAGAACCCAGAGTTTCATCGTTGTACAAAGCAAATTCGTATCAAACATTTTTTTTGTTCGAGAAGTGGTCTAAGAAGAGATTATACAGATAAAATCAATCTCTTTAGAAGATCAGTTGGCAGACCTATTTACGAAGGCACTTCCCAAACCAAGATTGAAAATCTTAATCAACCTGATTGGACTAATGTGTTAATTTTGTTCATTTTTGTGTGTTAAATATCTATTCAATGAGGGGGAGTGTTGAAATTCATTGAAAGATTTATCAATATGTTATTTATTTATTTGTTTTTGTCACCTGTCTATAAAAAGTGAATTGATTAAGCCATATGAATAGAAATGTAATACTTTCCTTTCTAACAGTTAAAAATACAATTAATATTTTGCTCACAGAATTTCATTCTTTTAAAGTTCAAAACACAATATCTTTTTCGTGGCTGTATCATCGGGCAGTCTTTCCATGTATCCTAGCCTTAATAAAGCGAACTATCTTCGCTTTTCATCAGTTCATCCAGCTACTGATTTGCCTTTATCCACCATTCTCCTTGTATGCATAGGGTACCAAAAATTTTTCTTTCAAAAATCCTTAGAGCTTTCTGGTCAGCTACTTTCTGTGTCCAGGCTTCAGCTTCATTGCACACAACTGGTCAGACCAGGGATTTGTAGATTTTAAGTTATGTTACTGTGGATAGGAGTGTCGACTTGAAAAGTGTTAGCATGCCAAAGTACGTTCTATTGCCTGACATGATCCTTCCTCTGATTTCCTGGCTAATCAAGTTTTGGCTATAAAAATTAATTTGCTTACTATTAATTAAGGGGAGTCACTGGTCACATCAAGACATCGAAGGGGAAAATCACTCAGCTTCAAAATAAATTTGGTAGGTACCGAATCTCATGAAGTTGGGCTTCTAGCTTCCATTTTGTAACATTGCCCTATGTTCGAGTGTCATTGAGGACTTACTTAGATAGTGTGTAAACCTAAAATGGCTAAATAAAATAATAATATACAATTAATATATATATATATATATATATATATATATATATATATATATATATATATATATATATATGTTTGATGTTATTTTTCGTCGCTGGGATAGTATTTTTAGATGGAACGGCATTTTTCTCCAGCGGTGTTACTCCTCCTCTCTTCTTCCCGGGAAGAAGTGAGGAGGAGTACCACCGCTGGAGAAAAATGCCGTTCCATCTAAAAATATATATATATATATATATATATATATATATATATATATATATATAATTTTTTAGGGTTCTTCGCTGGGGAGAATTATTGATGTTAATACAACATTCTCCAGTGTTCGGTTTTTCTGGGTGATATTTCGCAGAAACCCCATTCTGCTTCATCAGACCGTTGTCCACGTTTTTCAACTTTTTTGTTTGTAATTTTATAATAACCTTTTTCATATTAAAGTTATTTTGACATATGGCACTTTACAGATGTACATTTCTTGTGTCGACACCTATCGACAGTGCATGGAGCCGATGGAACTGTTTGACTGTCAAGCACTGTTTCTTGACACTGGTCCAGAGCGCCTCCGTGATTACTTTGATTACTTATCAATTGATAAATAACGGAATCATCAATTGATAGGATGACGGAAGCCTGTATTATATAAGTAATAATTACAATTACAGGGAGCCTGGGTATGTTATTTACAAATTGCTGATAAATAAAATTCAATAAAACAAAAAGTGGCTGCATCCAGAAAAATAAAAAAATAATTAAAACTTACTATTCTATAGTATTACTATAATACATAATATAAAGAAAAAATAAAAGAACAACATTAATTATAATAATAAAATAAATCCTTATGTTACAAACATACAAGTCATGTAAAGGTGCCAAGTCATAATAAACTCGTGCACAAAATTTCCTAATTACTCATTAATTATGAAAGCCTGTATCTTCATTGCTTCCGTGATGAACTAGAAAAGTCTGCTGCATGTGTTGGTAGTCATGCTGGTGAAGAATTGCTGTAATACTTCTTCATCTCTCCCAGGGCGAAGGAAGTTCTTGATGAAATGATTCCGAGGATTGGTCTACATAGGGCAACGGATTAATATGTGGGCTTTTGTTTCTAGACCACAAATGATGGAAACCGTGCTATAATAAGCTGCACAAAATTATGTAGTAGTGTTAATTTTGATGATACATTATTTAACGCAATAAAATAACTACTTATCTGCCGCGACAAAGCACGGTTATTCGGCTAGTTATAAATAAATCAGCTAGCATTATTGCTAAATAGGAACTAGGTTAGAAAGATTTATTGGATCTAATTTCATTGTATGTAATTTTCAACTTTACTATCTTATCTTCCTCAACTATTATGAACATAGATGAAAATTTACTCTTAATTTAGTATCATTTGTGGGATTTTCAAGTAAACCTGGCATTTTTATCAACATTTTTCTTATTTTTTAAAATAATGTATTCATCAGGCTGGTCATTTTCTGATTCTAGAGGAGAATTATCATCTATTAGATTAAAAGGTAAAACTTTTGGAGTTGAATTATTTTCTTTCTTAAAAACATCTTTTGAAAATATGCTTTTTAAATTCTCACTGCTTAAAGAGAAAAGAGGTTGAATTAATTTGTTAACATAACTTTCTAATGATGGATTGTAATTATTATCTGCTTCTTGGTGTTTGATTTCAGCAGAATTTCTTAGAGGAACATTTGTAGATTCCTTCAAATGGACGTATTTTGATGGTATTTCAATAACTTCAATATCTGTCTTCTTTAAAGGTTGACAATTCATAGGGATAAATATTCCTCTAACCAAATTTTTCCTTTCTGTTTTGTGCAGACTTTTTTGTTTTTCTATTTGTTCAGTAGTTAGCTCTTCAACTTTCTGTTTGCGTAATAAGCCAAAAACATCTGGAAATTCTTCCTCTGAAAAATCGTCTGGGACAAATTTATTTTTCTCATTAATTGCATTCAGACTGTTTGGAGAAAAGTATGTTGTTTGTCCCGATAACCTACAACAAGCAGTAAGTGAATACTTCTAGTCAACCTAATAAAAAAAAGAAAAAGTAAATGAAAACTGAAACCTTACTTTGTTCTACAAGAATTTGTTGCGCAAACAAAAACAAAAAGTTTTGAAATTATAATAAAAGTATAACTAATTATACCACAAAAGTTTCTTTGCATTAAACAAAAATGGTACCCCTGAGTTATATTCCTACCTATTTCAAATGTTTTTAATGTGGTTAATAAGGTATTGTTACATAAACATATGTTTAGTTGTATAGCTTAAATATTCTTGTTAAAGATGACATAATTTGAATTTATCCTGAAAAATATTTTCAAGCAGAGCAGACGGCTAGGTTAACAACAAAATAAAATTCTGGAAATGAAATGACATACAAATGGGGATCGGCTATGTAATTTAACAAAAAAATAGAAAGTATGTTAACTTCACATAATATTTAGATTGTCATCATGAAATATTATTATTTAAATTTCCCTTTTCTAGCCAGGATAGGGCTGATGCCTTTTCTTTTTTGCACGGTTCCTCCCTCCCCCCCATAGAAGGAACCCCGCTTATAAGGTTGATCTCAAGACGCAATCCGGAAGTGCCGACTAGAAAATTTTGCGTTTCAGAACCCCTAGAGACCAAAAATGACGGTGGTTCAAATTTGTATATATATATATATATATATATATATATATATATATATATATATATATATATATATATATATATACAGGGTGTCTCAAATAAGACGGCTCAAACTAATTTTGCGGCCAAACGGCTTTCTAAATATGTCAATTATTTAACATATTGACCGCGCATGTGCGCTCGGCGCTAGATGAAATGTTGGGGTTTGCAGATGACCCCTATTATTATGCACATCATTTTGAAGGAATATTACACTAATAATGAACAAAAGCAAAATAATGAACCATAATCCAATAAGGAATATCGGATCCAAAGGATTAGATAGATAACATGAAAGATCAGATTTAGCTTAGTTAATCCCTAAAGAATAAATACGCCTTAATTTTAATTTTATTAAATTTATTAGGAAAAATATTTCTTTTAGAGGATCGGCAATATTTTTTTCAGAAAGTTGAGGAAAAAATACCTCAAATTCATGTATCACACATTCATAACCGACCACTGTAAGTTCTTCCAAAAAATCGTTTTAATTTAAAACAATGAAATTTGAATCACATGAAACATATTTGATTTTAAAGATATCGAAGTGCGATTTGCAGCAAAGAGTTTGTTTTTTAATTCCCTTTAAAGTGATGTGCATAATAATAGGGGTCATCTGCAAACCCCAACATTTCATCTATCGCCGAGCGCACATGCGCAGTCAATATGTTAAATAATTCGCATATTTAGAAAGCTTAGGTCAAGCCCTACAACTTTTGCTTGTGACATTTTTTTCTCAGACCAACCGTTTGGCCGCAAAATTAGTTTGAGCCGTCTTATTTGGGACACTCTATATATTTGTCTGTTCGCGGCCCTGACGTTCAAAAATGGTCCGATTTTGATGAGATTTCATACAAAAATCTTTCGCCTAATTTGAAAGGTCAAGTTCGTTAACCAGCAGAATCCGCCCACCTGAACAAGGTTTTTGGAGCCAATGTCGCGCGAAAAAAATCGTTCCGCTTACTTCATATGCTTCCAAGTACTCGTTTTATAGGCTTCTTGGCCTAGGAAAACGAATGAAACCATTTTTATGGCGATAGCTTGAACCGTTTTCGAGAAAATTGAAAAAATAGTTGTTGAATAACGTTTTTGGTTTGGGTACTTAAAATCATGGGATTCAGTTGAAACATTTTCTGCAGGTTCGAATTTCATCAAAACAAATATGTTGAAATTTTGGTTATGTTTGGAGATAAGGAAGGGTTAGAATAAAATATTTTATTAACAGACATGAAAAGTTTTGGGAACTTTGTATGCTTTCATTAATATCTCGAAAACGGTTGAAAATCTTGGTAAGCGAAAGGTTACCATTCGAAAGCTTACTAAATGCTCTACAAAAAAGGTTCTGAAGAAAGTCTTGATTAAGCGATGTAAATCGGAGAAATAAGTGCAAACTTAGAAGTTTGATAAACGATAATTAATTTTGTTTATTTGAACGGTTCTTTTTGTCTATTTTTATGTCTTGTTAATTTTTTATTGCTTGTAGTAGGTAAATGTATTTGTCAATAAAACAGGATAAGTAAAATAAGAAAAAAAAAATGTTATAAATATAGCTTTCCAAGAGAGAGGATTCGAAGACGCCTTGTGAATATTTTTTTCTCTATTTACCTCACTTTTGAATTGTTTTTTTTTTGTTTTTATTTTGCATTTACCAGTAAACTGCTAATAGCCTAAGCAGCCGATACACAAACAAGATAAGAAAATGGGAAAAGTATTTATAATTTTTCACGAAAGATAAAAACAAACTAATAACTGTATCTATTTCTCTCTCTTTTTTTTTTGTCTCTGTTTACCTTAGTTTTTAATTATTTTTTTTCTCGGTTTGCCTTAGTTTTTAATTGGTTGCATTTTTTTTCAATAAAACATGACAATTAATTGAGAAGCTTGTTTGCATTTTGAAATGACTTTGAGAGTCTTTCTTTAGATAAAAAAGCTAAAAGTGTAAACATTTTCCGTGTAGTCAGACATCTGCTTGGGTCGAGGTACTGGCAGGCTTCAGGTAGGCTTTTAGGCTTTTATTGCACTTCATAAATCAAGATGCATCCTAGGACATCTGGCAGTTACTTTACATGTAGGAAGTCACGCAGCCAAATGTTATAGTAGAAATATAATTATATTTTGTGGTTGTATGTGGCGTAGTTCATTAAAAAATAACACTATTTTCTCATTTTCTTGTACAATTTCATTTTGTTTAATTGCATTTAACAGTAAAATGAGTATTTTAGTATATTTAATTGCATTTAACACTAAAATGGATATATTAGTAAAGCAAGTTGAGTAAATTAGAAACATATTCGTAGTAGAGTCTTTGTAGAGCGAAATTTGGGACGGTGGAAAGAGTAATTTCCGCTTAGGATAGTTTCTTGTGCCTTGCCCACAATCTTGCTTTTCTTGGGAATATGTGGTTACATTAAGAATGATATAAACAAAGTAATAACTGTTTATATTCTAAGTCTACAATATGACACTAGGGATATGAATGGAACCGGGCTAAGATGATGCAGTTCCTGCGAGACGGACTTTTTTCTAAAGTAAAGCCACCTCCCAACAGTGGGAATCGAACCCACGACCCTTGGCACAGAGTGTTATCATTCAATATGTACTTAACATTTAATACTAATAAGTTGAAGGTCCGGCAGCCGTGAGTGTTAAAAAGTGTGGACTCGTGCCTAGGTCATGGATTCGATTCCAATTTAGGGGTGATGGCTTTTCTTTCAAAAAAACCATCCTAAAATTCTTCGTCCATAATAAATGAACGTTAAAAATTTAAATAAATAAAAAACATTTAATAAAAGCAAAAGATAGTTTATTTTTATTTTCTTTATGAGCATCATGAAGTAAAGTGATTCACCACTAAACTATAATATATCTAAACGATTAACCAATTAGGAGGCCCGGTGGCTGTGAGTGTTACACTGTCAACACTCTGTGCCTAAGTTCGTGGGGTTCGATTCCCAGTAGGTGATTTTCTTAAAAAAAAGGGGGGGGGGAAAAGGGATTTACCCTATCCTAGCTAGGATAGGGTGGTTGATTTATAGTATACCCTCCCCAAAAATCTGGGTTTTGTTTAAGTGGACACTAAGGCGTGTGCACTTAAAACTCCATGCCAAGGGTCGTGGGTTCGATTCCCACTAGAGGTGATGGCTTTTCCTTTAGAAAAAAGAAAAGGCATCAGCCCTATCTTGGCTAGAAAAGGGTGGTGACCAATAGATAACACGTCCTAAAATTCTGAGTTAATTATAATGGACATTAAAATTTAAATAATAAATAAATAAAATGTAAATTAGGCGGGAACATAAGAGGAAACTATGTAATGAAGCCAAAGTTGCAATGTTTTGGTAAGGCCCCAAACCATGAAATGGGACGATATGGCTTCTAATTCCCCAGAGATAGTTAAATTTTCTAAAAAACAAATATTAAAAAATTAAATTACTGATGCTCATGGGTAAGGTAGGTTGTAAATTTATTTGGGTGAGAAACTGCAAGGTTGTTACAAATTCATTTGTCTATTTCACATTTGTGTTTTTGTTGTGCACATGTAAAATCCCATTTCACATGCAACAAGAGCTTATTTTATTTATTTATTGTTCTTTTTTACTTTTTATCTTTTCTCTTTATATTATTTGTTATTTATTCATGATTGCTTACAGCATTTCATAAATAACGCAGATTTTCAGTTCTATCCAAATAGTTTGCTGACAATTTTTAAGAGCCTTTTGCTACATTCTGAGGTATATTTAAGGTAAGGCATCAGAGGATAAAATGGGAGGTTTTGGTTCATATCCCAGCCTGGAGTGTCTTAAAATTAACGATTTTAAAATTCATAATACATTTTAAATAACCTATTTATACGTGTTTTGTATTTTGTACCATCAAAACACCGAGACAAGTCTTCTAAGAAACCTAGATTTTTTTATTGGTTGTACTGTGTATTGTATTAAATGACCATGGAATTCATTAATTTGGGATTTACAAAAAACTTTATTTCTTTATTTATGAGTTAAAAAGATTTATTTGATGAGATAATAAATATGCCCTTCTTCACAGTATAAAAATGTTTACTCATTAAACTATCTTCGAGATTCTCATATGATACTGTATATTTTTTTTTTTTTTTTTTTTTTTTTTTACAGCGCATCGACAAATCTTGGCCATTAGCGCCTGTATATCTTGTTCTTTGCAAATATGTTATGGTCAATGCAATAGCTACTTTCAGCAAGAAGATCAGACATGTTGTGAGGGAAATTTAAATTATTCAGTCTTATAGTCTGTGGTATATTTTTTATTGCAAATTTCAAATAAATTTTTCTTCTGAATTATCATAAGGTAATGTTCCAAAAGCCTTGAATGGTCAATCCTATGTCAAGCCAATGTAACCTCTTCCCTTATGCTTGACAAATGGATGGTCAATCTTTGAAGAAATCTATATCTTTCTGTGAGTTATCATCCATGCGTGAGAATATCATACGGTATTCCAAAATAAATTTCTTTGTAAGTATGTTAATGTCCTCATGTGGGATCGGTGCTCTATCTATTTGTGCCTGTTCTGCAGCAAATAGTGCTTCATGACCGGGCAGCCAGTATAATGTTGCAGATAGTGTACTGTATTCAGTAGTTTTTGGAGTAAAAGATGAGAAGTGTATTTGTAAGGTAGTTCTTGAAGTGAGCTCGTAAATAATGTATCATTGTTAAATAAACTACACTATTCAAATAAATGCTTTAAAGCATGCAACATACCAACACAGAGGAAGGCCTTTTGCAAGACAGTGAGATGATTTTACAAAGGCAGTGGATGATAACTGGTGGAGAGAAGCTCTCCATGAGCAGTACTCGGGACAGAGAAACTGGTGGAAAAAGATTATGGGACATTTCTAATTAGTGAAATCTTATTGAGACACAAATAAATATTTATTTTTGTCCATGAAGGAACATTAATTTAATTTGTAATACTTATTTATTTTCATTGTTAGCTCCTCTTTAATCTTCCTCCAATTCGTAGTTAATAATAAATGGACGTTAAAATTTAAATAATAATCTTCCTCCAACTATCTTGTCATAAAAAAAATGTAAATAAAGATATGATTATTATTATTAAAATAAATAATTAGTTATAAGGAGTTTTTTAATGGCAATAGACTTTAAAAAAAGGGTGGATATTTCAAGCCTCAGGCATTGTTACCATCCTTTGTTTTATACAGTGGTTTAATAAACTTATGGAAATATATCATTGTATGTAAAAATCCCATTATTTATAGTATTAAAAAAGACATAACATTTGTCCCAAACTGTTGGTAATTAAAAAATATATATTTTTCATCTGTGGGTATTCATTTTGATTGAGAAACCTTAATTGAACAAAAATAAAGAGAAAATGATTCTCAAGTCATTACAGGTGAGAATGGGCCAAAATAATAGTTGACCATGGAGATTACAAAGATTGAGATAGCTGGGGCTCGATTGTAATATTTAATAAAGAACATTTTTATATAAAAATGAGTTTTTATTAATGCCAATGTTTCGGCCTGATTTTAAAGGCTTAATCAGAGCTATGAGAAGAGGGAGAAGGTTGGCATTAATAAAAACGAATGTATAATATGGTTGGGTAACAATAAATTCAAAATAATAAAACAAATTATCTTATAAAAATATAAATATATTTTTCTTTAAACAGAAAAATGAATTTACACAGAACAATAATTCACAATAAATTTTGATATTATTATGGTTGCTTAGCAGACAAGAGCTTGGATTTTGAAGTATAAGCCATGTACCAAACAAACACTGCAACAGCTGCAGCCATAAATTCAGAATTGAGCCATGGTCCTTGATATGTTCCAGGATGGTTGAGCTTGATAGTGAAGAGAGGTTCAGCTGTAGCTTGCTCAGAGTTACGGAATGCTTTCCTGAGATTAGCATATCCTTCTTCATCATAGAAGTTGATGGTGTATTCACCACTTCTTGCTTTTGCAAGTTCTTCAACCCAGCTAATCTGGTAACTGTCCTTGCTAATATGGACTGCTGGGAATGTTTTCCCATTAACTTCAGCAAATAGTGGGACCTCTGTAGCCCCATTACTACATTTAAGAGTAAATTCACTTACATAAGCCACATTTGTAATGACAGTTCCATCTTCTGTAGTGAAACTTGAAACCGATACAGTGGGATTTGTGCAAATCTGACTTGAATATGTTTGCGCAATGGTAACAAAAAAGAGTATCAAACCTAAAACGTAGGCCATATTTAAAAAGTTGGATGAAGGATTCGCACTAAGAAACAGAAGAGACACTGAAATAATGAGACGTCTAAAGCAAGAAGTTTAAAAACTCCACGTATCAAAGTGTGGCCACTTAGGTTTTCCAAAGCAGCACGTGATCTTTACAACGAGGTTGTTTGAAATCCATGTGCTAGGATAGTTACGTAATGGATGCTAGGATAAAACGTTATATTTAATGAGTTGTATGAATAAAATAAATGAGTAAGTAAAATAAATGAGCATATGCAGTAAAATTATAGATAACCTTTATATGACGGGTTGAGAAGCCAAGGGATACAAGCGACGATATAATCATTTTGAGATATTATTGTTTAAAGTTAAATCTTTTTTGTAAATTCCCTGATAAGTGTAAAAAGTGAAAGAAAAAAAGTATATTGTGCATTTAAAGTGGTTTTGCTCAAATTTCAGTCACTGTCCAAAATAAAGCCTTTTTCTACTTCCAGAGCTTCATGTTTATCATGAACTGGCTCAGCCTCTGCAACTCTTCTACGTGGCTGTTATCCTCCTCGATTAACACAAGGTTTTTTTTTTTTTTTTTTTTTTTTTTTTTTTTTTTTTTTTTTTTTTTTTTTTTTTTTTTTTTTTTTTTAACGGCGCATCAGCTATTTGGCTATTAGCGCCGGAACACAAGGTATTGTAGTAACTATGGTTGCATGGAGGAATAAATAGGAGCAACTTTTGCAAGTCCTTGAACTTGTTTGCCCTTATTTCCCAGCATTAGGTGGAAGCTCGGCTACAACAGAACGTGGGCTTCCCACTATAGGCTTGTACAGCAATGTGAAGAGGATTGGATTTTTAAATCTTAACCATTGCATTTTTTGGATAACTTTGACATAGTGTTTTTTCTAAACGTTCTAGGGAGATAAGCTCGTTTTCCATGCTGGTCACCAAAAATCGTTTTGCAGACTTAGCGAGAACTTGCTTCCAATCTTAGGGCACAAAAATACCTCTACCTGACTGTCTACGATCTCGTTCAATTATATATAATATAATATACAACCAGAAATTAACAGTGAGCAGGCTTTGGTTTTGGCCCCCTGCATTGTCACTGAACATAGTTAATTTTTTAACTGTCGCTGGAGGAACATTGATAAACTTCAGCGAACCAGACAGTATCTCTTCACAACCTCTATTGGCCTGACCCTCATGCCACATGTACATAGAAGCATTGCCAGTCCCTAGGTTGTGTACAGAGAAGTTGTAAATCTGCAGCTGTCGTGAATGATAAACTTTTGAGTAAGTCAAAACAGGTCATTATCGTTAAAAAAGTATTAAGATAAAATGTTAAAACTATGTTCAAATACAAGGTCACTAACTTAACAAAACAATTAAAATATTAGTTAATTAGTTATATTAATCAATTTTTAGTTGATTAATTAGTTATATTAATCAATTTTTTGTGCACGATGTAAAAAGGTACATTAAAAATAAGATGTTGGAAAAATGGTCAGCACTTTGGCCACAAACATGCAGGAGCGAATTGCTGAGAGAAAAACGTGACACAAGACCATGGGATACAGCTTCACGTCACTCTCGGAGGGAAGAAGTCGTTCTGGCACGATTGCGAATAGGCCACTGTGCAATAACCCACACTTACCTCCTCAAATCTCTACATCCACCCACTTGTGAAATATGCGAAATGCCTCTCACTATAGAACACATAATCATCAAATGCAAAAAGTCTTCTACAAATCGTTCACGCTATAACATCCCAACAACTCTACAGGAAGCACTACAAGATGACGAAACTACTGTCAAAAATCTGATTAACTTCCTGAAGGAGATCAATATATACCAACAGATATAATAGCTACATGTCCTGCCAATGACCCTCAAGGGTAGAGGCAGAATAATTTAAATAAATAAATAAATAAATAAAAATATTGTCGCCTTAACCCTCGAACGCCAACCTTCGTAAAAATTACGAATACCTCTGTGATTTTCAGTTGCTCCCTCCTCCTGGTCTTCTATATTCCACCAAAGCCCAGGCTATGCTACCTGTGGTCAATACTTGACGAGACACCAAAGAATTACATCGCTAGTGCCGGCCGTTTGGAAATTACATTAAATTATATCAAAGAAAGTACACGAAAATTATGATTCTTTGGAGATTGAGGAATATCTTTGTGCCCGTCTGTTTGACTGAGATTGATAAAATCATTTATTCTTTTATTTTTACGTTGTATGTGATTTGCTTTTATAATATTTTTAAGTCAAACATGAAAATCTGCGAATAAACTAACTTTTGGAATTTTATACTCATTTTCGTTACCCCTCCCCTCTAAGTCGTGAAACTAATTAGTAAAGTTATATTAATCAATTTTGAAGAATTTAAAGTAAGAAAGAATATCTTATATTAAAGATTATCTCATAAGTTGAGTTTTTACTTAGTGATATATTTTTTTAAACTATTTTCCTCAGAATGACGAATACTTGGTAGAAAGGGGTAGGCCGAGGAAGGTTGGCGTTCTAGAGTTAAACAAATTTAACTGGAAATAATAGTAAATGATGCTACAGCATTCACTACTTGGAAGCCATAAAGTTTGGTGTACAAGGGATCAGGGCCCCCTCTTCTTAGAGCCAGAATGAAAATTTTAGTTCTTTGCTATAGGACTTTTGACATTTTAAAATTATTTTCATCTTGAATTTTGAGCGAAATAAGAATAAAAGTCGACAATCGGTGCATCAAAGGACTTATAGATAGATCCCATTCCAATAAATATAGGCTACGCCGTCTATATTTCTAAACCCCATTCTTTTTACAAGCTCATAACCTATACATTTTTTCTAATTAGCCGTGCCCGGCCCCCCACAGCGCCCAGGCCCGGGACAACTGTACCCGGCTGTCCCCCCCCCCCCAATGTGGCGGCCCTGCAAGAGATACAAGTGTCACTTGTATCTCTTGGCTTCCAAACAAATCTGCTCATTTTTGAAGTCCGCTATTTCTCAGCTCCTACCAGACATTTACTTATATCCCTTTGCCACCAACATTTTGTATGTATTAACTATCCAGAACTGCATTTAACTCGATTTTTTTAAAAATGTCACTTGTACTGGCTTCTCACCACGTCATATGTAACTATTATTCATCATTCCGTTGTTCGATATAAGGAACAAAGCAGGTTATAACCATTGAAGAGTTTTACCTCCATACATCCCCCCCCCATAGAAGAGCATTCTTTCCCTACGTTCTTTCCTGTTAGTGAAATCCTTAAGGAATGATAAGAGGATTACCCTCCCATACACGAACATTCTTTCCCTACGTTCTTTCCTTTCAGTGTAATCCTTACGGAAAGGCCGAGAGGATTATATTCCTCTCGTGGCTACTAACGGCAAGACTTTCCTGCAATCATTCCTCTCAAGTTATCCCGCCGTTCCACCCATAAGAGAAGGAAGATTTAAGACGACACGACAGTAAACTGATAGTATTTTAAGCGGAAATGACTCCCTCCGCCTTCTCAACGTTCGATATGAGAAACACTATTACCAATACGTTTCTCATTTTCATACCTTATTTTATTAAAATACTAATTCTAGTATTAAATGTTTTAGTAGTCGAAGCACAAAAAACTATTAAATGCAAATAAAAAAAAAAACTATGACCAATTAAAACGTTAGGTAAACAGTGACAAAACCCCTTCGAAAAGAACAAAACTAAAAACTTTGAAGTTTTAAGCATATATTTATCGGATGGACATCGAAAATTGCATCTACTACTTTTTTTTGTATGAAATTTAGTAAGCTTTCGAATGGTCACCTTCCACAATTTTCCAACCGTTTTCGAGATATTTTAGAAGATATACGCAAATCTCAAAAATTGTCCAGCCTGTTAATGAAATATTTTATTTCTAGTACTCTTCACTCCAAACGGAACCAAAATTTATCTATCTTAGATTAGATGAATATAAAAAGCCTGGAACAAGTTTCAACTGGAACTAATCGTTCCTGAATAGCCTGAATATGTTTGGAAAAGTCATCATCTACAGGTTACAACCCTTTTTAGCCAGGATAGAGGACAAGCCGTTCTGTTTTTGTTTTTTTCCGAAAGAGAAGCCACCGCCCAGTGGGAATTGAACACACGGTCAAGGATCTCACGCCACTCGGCCATCGGGTCACCCAAATATTATTAATTTTTAATAATTAATTAGGCCGTGGGGTCTCCCGTGGTCTAGTGGCTAGCGCCTTAGATTCCTATGTGGGAGATGGTGGGTTCGATCCCAACCGGCGGCAGGACTTTCCTCATCTTAGGGCTCGTTGAGAAAATTCCTCGCTGCACCCTGGATGTCTGCGCTAATGGCCGAGATAATGTCGATGCGCAGTTAAAAAAAAAAATAAATAAAAAAAAATTAATTAGGCCGTACTTTGTTCTGGCAGCCTGATTTTCCTCTTAGCAGGTATCCTTTTAAGGCTGGGTGGGCGTAGGGAACGTCTGGAATAAACGTATTCAGACACTGGAATACCAAGACCATTAGGTGAAGGATCTTGTAATCTTTAACTCTTTTTTAACTCAGTAACTAAAGGAACTTTGAATCACTCAGGTAAACTTGTCACAAATACAGATGTCTTCAGTTACTCCAAGGAATAACTGTTTTTTTTTGTAATTAGTCCAAGAAGACCACAAAATTAAATACTGCTATGGCATTGCAAATGCTGTATGAAACAATGTTACAAACGCAATTTATAATTTTTTTATTTTTCAAATTATTTCCAGAACTCGAGCTTTTAAAACAAATTGACACAAAATGCATATTATTGTTCTTCATTTCGTTTTCATTACAAACAAAAATATGTTTTATATGTTTTCTATTGTCAGAACTTATTTACTCTGGGTGTCGGAAATTGCGACCAGCATAGACTGCTTTTGATCCAAGCTCTTCTTCTATCCGTAAGAGTTGATTGTACTTGGCACACCTCTCCGAGCGACAAGGTGCACCTGTCTTGATCTGTCCTGTCCCAAGACCCACAGCAAGATCAGCTATGAAAGTGTCTTCTGTCTCTCCTGACCTGGTTGACACATACTATTTTATTACTCAACATGGATGAAAAGGAAGAGAAATATATCCAGAGACATAAAAGAAATTTGTTTGATCTGCTGAAGTAATAGATAGAAAAAAATACTTCAAACGGGTTTGATCTGGAATTAAATAATTTTGCGAGTCTAGTTTTTGCCCATTAGATATGAAAAATCAAATAGATAAACAAAACAGTTGATACAATTTGGCTGAGTGTACAAAATTGTTCATCGATTTTATCATTAAAAAATTGTGTAACTTGGCTGTTTTCTTATAAAGTCTAGGTTCTCTAAAGGTCTTCTACACCTTTTTTGAAAACTTTGGTTTCTGGAATTTTTTGTAGCCCGTACACTAAAATCCAAGACTACAAAAATTTGGCGCAGAATTTACCAAAAAATCCTAGAAGAAAATATTACTTAAAAATTACACGGAATAAAGGCTTTCTTTGTGGAGAAGCCTCCGATTTTATCTCTGGAAGGATATTAAATAAAATGAAAGAATTATTTTCATTATTCTTGTTGTGATATTCAAGGGATTGGGGGATGTGGCTGCTGATTAAGTGAACAAGCAGCAAGCGGACCAAATTACCTCTGACATTTTGAATAAAAGTTAATCCGGAAAACTGATGTGAATTATGTCACTCATTATTTTTCTTGGCTTTATAAATTCATTATCTATCCCAGAGAAAACCTAGATCCGGATTCAAATTTCTCTGGCTGAGCAATGGTTTTTTTATTATTTTTTTTTTTAAACGTAAAATGCTGTTTTCTAAATATTATACAAACTACTAAAATATACTGCACTTCCCCCAATTAATTCTAACTGAAAGGGCTTAAAAGGGATGTTATAAATACATTTCAAAATAGGTTCTAAAGTCCTACAAAATAAATCCAATTTTATGCAGCATTTTGTGTTTTTATTTTATGCCTAGATATTTGTATCTGTTTTCTCAAGAAAGCATACAGAACCTGTTTGCATGAATACCTGTTTGAATGCAAACATACATTTTTGTTTGAGGTTTCCATATTAAAAAAATAATGATGGAACCTTAAAGGATTATTTATTTCTGATTACTAAATTGAAATGTAAATATAACAAATTACCGATGAGAAACCATTGTACCCCAGCAATTTTCTTTTGCAAGTTTGTGGGCTTCGATAGCTTCAGTTATAGAGCCGATTTGATTTATTTTCAGAAGCAAACAATTGCAAGCTTTTTTATCGACAGCCATTTGGATGCGTTTGGGATTTGTAACAGTTAAATCATCTCCCACTATCTGTAACAGAAATTGTATATTTTCTTCATAGAACAAATTTATGTTTTTTTTTTTTGTTTTTTTTTTTTTTTTTTTTTTTTTTATGACATATTGAAATTGTGGAGTCATTTAAGTCATTAAAAAAAAAATTACTAACTCTAATAATTTACCTGAATATCATTTTTTGATGTGAAGTTTGACCAGGCTTTCCAGTCATCTTGGTCAAAAGGATCTTCAACTGATACTATTGGAAACTCCTTCAAGAAGGATTGGTATAGTTCAGTCAATTTTTCTGGAGTAAATAGTAGGCTAGAGTCAGACTTTGGGTTTTTAAAATCCAAATTATACTTTCCGTCCCTGGAAAAAAAAGAATATATATATATATATATATATATATATATATATATATATATATATATAAATGACGGAAATAAATTTCATCGAGGATCATTTTTGGAATCAAGCAGGGATTGATGAAAACTTGGAATTTCAATCCCATAATAAACGATTTGACAAATTCATTAACTAGCAAAATAGGCCCCTCTGGAGGGGGTTTACTACGGATACAAATTAATCAGCCATGATCATGGAAATTTTTGTTAAGTTCCTAATGACTAAAATGTATTGTAAAAATAAACTAAATCGATCGATTAGAAATGAGCACTAACTCTGGAACCAAATTAATTATTGGGATAGGATCTGACTGAAGAGCCTAGGGGGGTATGAGGGGGGAAGACATATCACAATAAAATGGAAGCAACTCTGGATGTCCTGAATATAACATACAAGGCACATGTGAGATCTGTACTGGAATATGAAGATAAGATGATGGACTTTGTCAGTGCCAACTGACAGAAATGCATAATAAAGTCCAAAAAAGAGCCGTTAGAATCAAAACTGGAGCAGCAGAATCAACCTACATTGAAATTATAGAAGTTCAAAGCAGTATTGTATTGAAACCCTGAAAGAGTTGCGAGAGAGGAAAGTTTTGGGAAAGCGAATAAACCCACCTATTCCATTCGTCACTCAAGTTTCTTTCAGTTATTTTTATTTTATTTTATTTTATTTTGGTGTTATTAACACCAGGCTGTCTACAGGCTGCCACCCTTTTATAATGGCAGCATGTGACCCTTTCAGTTAGAAGACATGGTTCTCTCCCATTCAGGTTCAATCGATATTTCATTTATGTCTGTGGTGGCAGTTTCAATATCCTGGAAATGTTGGATAGCATCCACTTTTTTGTTTTATTTTCTGTGTGCTTGGGGTCATTATCTGCTGGAAAATAATTGTTCCTTGATAAATTATAACACAAAATATCAACAAATTTTTCGGCATTCGTAATACTGTCAATGAAGGTCAAATTGTCAATGTAGTATTATATTTCTGACTGTAAACAGAAGGTAACCTTGGAAGCTAATGCGACCTCTTCAGTTACTGTGGTGTCTGATGAAGTGGGGTCCTACTCAACAATCTGGTTCATGCTCCCATTCACTAAATTTTGATGACCGTCCTGAATGAGGTTTGACTAAAACTAAACCTGTTCTTATTTATAATATATTGAAAGAATGATGATTTTTGTTTTCACTGGAGCTAATAGTAAACATTTAAAACTGAGCCAATACTTTTTGATGCTGAAAATTGACTCTGTTAGGGTTAAAGTATACTTTTCAAGGGCATTTTTTAAAATAAATAACATTTCTGGAAAATATATTGAGCCTATTGAGATTTGAGGCAAAAGTTGGGCGTACCAATACTTTTTTGATCCACTGTAATAAAAGAAATCAAATATTTGATTACTTGTGAAATTCAGATGCAGCAACATCCATTCCAATATCAATCTTTCCAGTGTACCCAGCTTTATGAATAGCACACTCGATAAGCTCTAAACCTTCTTTGTTATCAAGAATATTAGGAGCAAAGCCTCCTTCATCACCAACAGCAGTAGCATTTAATCCAAATTTACTTTTGATTACAGCCTTCAAATGATGATAAACTTCAGTTCCCATTTTCATAGCTTCTGAGAAAGAGGAAGCACCTAAAACATTGAGGAATACATTTACAGAAGAACATCCAATGTGGAGAGATGAACTTTTTTTCCAATAATTTAAAAAAAATAAGGACCACTCAATTTAAAATCGAATGGTGATCAGGACTGTATACAACGGAACGGACTCTATGATATGATGTGTATACATAATAAAAGGCAAATCCTAATACATCATAAGAACATTTCTTTGCCTCCTATTTTCTTTTACTTGCAAGCCTGTCCCCAGCTGTTTGAAGAGTGATATGCCCTGCTCGTTGTCGGACATTTGTGAAAGTTTGTTGATGGTAACTACGATTTGATTGTGTCTGGGGGCCATCCTATTATTGCCAGTTTGTTCGTGTAAAACAAAAACTGATAAGAAGGATAACTGATATAAAACTATGACTTAATGGACAATATGACAGATACTTTGTGGTGGAAGGCACCTTTTAACAACAGGTAGTCAACTATTTAAAAATATCAATGAATTCAACGTTTATGAATTTTCACTGGGGGTGAGAAAAACGGGAAATGGTACTCAAAATGGTTCTTCAAAATAAGTACTGTTGCCTTCCGATTCTGAGCACCTGAGCAAGAACCGTGGTGGCCACCAGTCTGCTACTATATCTTCGCTCGCCTTTAATATTTAACACTAAAAATCTTCTTAAAAAGAAGTTTTCCGGGGATTATAATTCTTGAATTGTCAAAGCCCACTGAAATCAAAGACTATTAAAGAGGCACTGTGCTGTGGGTATAATTTCAGATTAGACCCCAGATAGCCAATGCTCAAATCCAGGGAGATAGTGCCTGATAATAAGCCTAATTGAATAGGAAGAGGAGCAGCCAGAAAAGGCGGATGCTACTAATTAGTCGAGAAAAGAAAGCTGTATAATCGATTAGGGTAAGGGTTAGCAAAGAGAATGATTTAAATAATAATAATCCCAGAACACAACCAAGAATTTTATGGAAGTAGAGGTACAATAGGTAGTGAAAGAGAGAGTGAATGCCACTGCAGTGTGAATGTAGGAGCGCTGATAGTGAAGAAGTGCCGTGTTCTTGCATAGAAATGCGTGGTTTGTGGCGTTGAACTACATTTTTTATCTAGTTTCACCCCCTGGAGTATTGGCATTAACTTGCGATACACCCATATGGTTGTATTATCTACAATATGTAAGAAAGACCCGCAAGTTAATAGTAATAAATGTTTACGTACCTGTAGGTAGAATCATGAACTCTTGCATTGCAAGCTTGTTCCCAGCATGTGAGCCTCCATTTATAACATTAAAAGCTGGAACAGGCAAGACTATTTTACTGTTGCCAGAGAGTTCAGCAATGTATCTAAAATAAATAAATAAATAAATAAATAAATCATTGAGCCTAAATGAATTATGAAAAATGTATCAACCTATTATTTATCATTAATTTTTAATTTTTTAATTTTAACGTCCATTATTATTAACTATGAATTTTTGGACGGGTTATCTATAGGTTATCACCCTTTTCTAGCCAGGATCACCCTTTTTTCGAAAGAAAAGCGACCACCCCATAGTGGGAATCGAACCCACGGAGTGGTAAGTGCTCACACCTTAATTTTCGTTAATTATTTATAACAGAATTAAAGTAACAATTAGGTATATTAAATTTCATCATCAATCATCCATATACTGAACCAGTTCAAAAACAATGGGGGATTTATTAAATAATTTTTCACTTACTTACATTCACACTAATGTCTGTCACATAAGTTAATTTAATTCTTGTCATTCTTTTTCGACTGGACGGAGAAATCTTCTATGGTGAGCTTATCGCCTAAGATGAGAAACTGAGATGAGGACAATAAATATATGAGGTATTTAAAATGTTTACCTGTAAAGTGGAAGCTTCTTCTCGGCAGCACCTGCTTTACAGACTGCCATCGAAACTCCTAAAATGGCATTAGCTCCAAGATTTTTTTTATTTTCTGTTCCATCAATCTTAAGAAGTAGGCAGTCTATTTCCTTCTGTTGAGTTACATTTAAAGCCTGTAACCAAACATTAGCTGCAAAGTATTTATAAAATATTCACTTGCATTCTTTAGTATTAGCCTCAATAAAAGAAGAATCATTATGGTTTATTTTTATAACCTTATTTTGTACAATAACAGTATCCCATAAAGGTCATGACACTATTAATAATGGTATGATTTCAGCTGTTGAGCATGTCTGATTGATATGTACAACTTATTTTATTCAATTATATTTAATATAACTTTTGACTAATGCACACAATTTAAAGTTAGTTATTAGACATATTGAATTATTTAAATTTTAAATACAATTTATATATATATATATATATATATATATATATATATATATATATATATTTTTTTTTTTTTTGTTTTTTTTTTCTACGGCGCATCTACATCTAGGTCATTAGCGCCGACATCCAGGGTGCAGCGAGTAATTTTACCAGCGAGCCGTGGGATGATAAAATTCCTGCCGAAGGTTGGGAATCGAACCCACCATCTCCCGCTTATGAATCCAAGGCACTAGCCATTAGACCACGGGAGACCCCTTTAGGAGGAGGTATCACTATTTTCCAGCCAAGATAGAGGTGTTATTGGCTAAAAATCAGAACTATTAGGAATCAGACCCAAAACCGAAAGTGTGACTTAGCATTAACATCCATCTCCTAAATTTAATTAAAACTGCATCAAAATGTATACTGACGCAAACGATCAACAACTTTTCTTATATAGGCGGAATGTCAATTAAACCCAACAAGTTGGTCATGTTATTAAGACTGCTCTACATCTTTTGGATCTTTAGAGGACCCCTCAGGGGATTAAGATTAAACACCACCTAGTACAACTTAGAGGGACCCCTCAAGACATTTGGTCCATTTTTCGAAAAAAACCCACATTTGTCCAATGTTTTGTAAAACACACATTTTTGCCACATTTGAAAATTTTTTTTTTCAAGTGTAAAATGATTTCGCTTTGAAGTATCTACACCTCAAACCCTTTACAAAAAGTGGATTCATTGCGACAATAATTTAGTCTGGATGATGGAAAATTATAGTGCAAGTTATACACGAAAACGGTAAGGGAATTTAAGGGCAGAAAACTATTTGGTCATCGCCGCCCTAAGACTATAGTTAAATCATGTGTAGTGTAGTAATGTTAGGACGAACAGGGTTTACAGTATTGTGTGTTTGAGACAGTTCTGTGTTTTAGCGCGGTTACTCCCTATAGGGAGAACCCGCTTATGAGGTTGACCTCACGACGCAATCCGGACGTGCCAACTAGAAACTTTCACGTTTCAGACACTATAGATCACGAAAATATAGGTCGCCCAAATTTGTATATATATATATATATATATATATATATATATATATATATATATCTATATATATATATATATATATATATATATATATATATATATATATATATCTATATATATATATATATATATATATATATATATCTATATATATATATATATATATATATATATATATATATATCTATATATATATATATATATATATATATATATATAGATATATATGTATATATTTATATATATATATGCTTGTCTGTTCGCGCTCTAGCAAGCTCAAAAATGGTCCGATTTTAACGAAATTTGGTACAAAAATCAGACGTCTAATTTGAAAGGTCAAGTTCGTTAACCAGCAGAATCCGCCCACTAGAAGATAGTGTTTGGGGCGAAATTTGCGCAAAAAAAAATCGTAACGCTTACGTTTTTGAGTTTATATGCTTGCAGGTACTTGTTTTATAAGTTTCTTAACATTAGAAAACGAATGAAACCATTTATAAGGCGATATCTGTAACCGTTCCTGAGAAAAGTGGAATCCATGTTTTTGTAAGTCATTATATTTTTGTGAGTACTTAGAATCGTGGGATTCAATCGAAATATTTTCTACAACTTGGAAATTAATCCCAACTAAGATGTTTATATTTTGGTTATACTTGGAGTTAAGGAAGTATGCGAAAAAAATTATTTTATTAATAGACATGAAAAGTTTCCGGATCTTCATACATTTTTCGTAAATATCTCGATAACGGTTGGAAAATCGTGAAAAGTGTAAGGAGACCATTCAAATGCTTACTAAATTCTCTACAAAAAAGGTTCTGAAGCAATATTCGATAGGGCAACGTCAATCAGAGATATAAGCGCTTAAAACTTAAAAAGTCTGACTCGCAGGAACTGCATCATCTTAGCGCAGTTCCATTCATATCCCTAGTGTCATTTTGTATACTTAGAATAGAAACAGTTATTACTTTGTTTAGATCATTCTTAATGTAAGCACATATTCCAAAGAAAAGCAAGATTGTCGGCAAGGCACAAGAAACTATTCTAAGCGAAAATTACTCTTTCCGCCGTCCCAAGTTTCTCTCTACGAAGACTCTACTACGAATTTGTTTCTAATTGACTTAACTTGCTTTACTAACATGTCCATTTTAGTGTTAAATGAAATTAAAAACACTAAACTACTCATTAACACGGTTCCTCCCTCCCCATAGGGAGGAACCCCGCTTATAAGGTTGATACAATGAAACAATCCGGAAGTGCTGACAAGACAATTTCGCGTTTCAGAACCCCTAGAGACCGAAAATAACGGTGGTTCAAATTTGTATATATATATATATATATATATATATATATATATATATGTATATATATATATATATATATATATATATTTATATATATATGTATATATACATATTTGTCTGTTCGCTCATTTCTGGCTTCCCTGATGGTCCGATTTTGATGAAATTTGGTACAGAACTCTGTCGTCAGATTTGAAAGGTCAAGTTCATTAACCAGCAAAATCCGCCCACTGGAAGATGGCGTTTGGGGCGAAATTCGTGCAAAAAAATCGTAACGCTTACGTTTTTGAGTTCATAAGCCTGTAAGTACTCTTTTTATAGGCTTCTTAAGCTAGGAAAACGAATGGAACCATTTTCAAGGTGATAGCTTTAACCGTTTTCGAGAAAACTGAAAAAATAATTTTTGAATGCCGTTTTTGGTTTGGGTACTTAGAATCGTGGGATTCAGTTGAAACATTTACTGCATGTTTGAATTTCATCAACACTTATATGTTAAAATTTTGGTTACGTTTGGAGCCAAGGAAGGATTAGAATAAAATATTTTATTAACAGACATGAAATGTTTTGGGAACTTCGTATACATTCCCTAATATCTCGAAGACGGTTAGGAATATTGGTAAACGGAGGGTTACCATGCCCTGTGGTTACCATGCAACCCAACGCAATGTTCTACAAAAAAGATTCTGAAACAATTTTTGAGTAGGCTATGTCAATCGGAGAAATAAGTGCTTAAACTTTGAACTTTGAAGTAATTGATTTCGTTTATTCGAACGGTTCTTTTTGTTTGTTTTTATTCCTTGTTATTTTTTAATTGCTTAAAGTTGGATAATGTATTTGACAATAAAACAGATTAATTAAAATAAGAAAAACAATTCATTGTTAAAAATATATCAGGCTGTACCGTATGAAATGTCAGTTTTGGATTTGTCGATTTCCTTCAAATGTCTTGAAACTGTCGAGGCTCCTACTCCGAGTTCTTTGGCATATTCCCTAGTGTTTTTAATTGCTTATAGTAGTCAAATGTATTTGTCAATAAAACAGGATACGTATAATTAGAATCAATATTTTGTTTGTTAGAATTCGAAGATACCGTATGAATATCTAGATTACAGTACTGGTGTTGATTTCGTTCTTTAGAATTATTCTTGGTATTCCCTATTTTCATCTGTTACCCATAGTTTTTTATTGTTAGTAGGTTTTTCTTATTGATTATAGAATATAAATCTATTTGGCTATAAAACAGGATACGTAAAATTAGTGACAATATTTCGGAGATTTCTGAGCGAAATACTTTTAAAATTTTCTACCACCACGAACGGCTTTTTTCCTCTATTTTTATCTACTAGATAGGCTTTATTTTGCATATTATTCTATATAAGTTTTATTCAGCAGGGGATTCTGATGAAATGTCGTGTTTTTACTGTGGATTTTAAATACGATGTATCTAAGATTGGATAACATTAGCGAGTCTACATAGTTAAGAACCGACGACGGAGGTAGACTTCTTGCTATGATTTAGTCTACATATGTATATTAAGTCCTAAATCCAAAAAATAAACTTCACAACGGTTAGATACTATGAGCGAATATGGCGGTTCAATGCCCGTTGAAACAAGGGGGCCGCAGGAAATTTACCTGCTAAGACTTAATCCTCATAGCTGTAAATATACCCCAGGAATCTGCCGACACAAATACAAAGCCTAGGCGGAGAGCACCCTAAAAACTCAGATCCAAACATAAGGTTATATACTAAATATTCATAAAGACTACTTAGTTGTAAACCGATTCATCAATTACCAATCAATAGTTTTCAACAAAGGTTATATACTAAATATTGATAAAAAGTATTTAATTAGAAAAAAAACAATATTCCACAAGACTTGTTTTCGGTCCATTTGTGTCTACTCCATAGACTTAAGTAGGTATATTATTCTATTGTAGTTGAGCAACTAAACTTTGTTTTATTTTGTTAAATAAAGTTTTTTTCTTGACTTGTTATTCGTCAAGACTTTTATTTGTCCTTGTGTATTAACTAGATAGGTTTTATTCGGCATATTATTCTATATAGGCTATATTAGGCAGGGTATTCTACTCAATATTGTGTACTTCTTCTTGATCCTTCTGTACATGGGCGTATATAAAAACAATTTCGGGGGGGGGGCTGAGACCATTTCCAGGGTATGGAATACTAAATATTTAGAGCTTGGAATAGTTTTAGGCAACTAAAACGCTATTACACATAAAATAAAATATGTTTTATGAACTAAGTGATCTTATTTAATTTATTTTTAAGGGTTTTACGAGAAGTTTTTATCATCAATTCAAAATTTCGGGAGGGGCTGCAGCCCCCTCAGCCCCCCCCTCATATACGCCCATGCTTCTGTATCCTCTAGAAAGACTTTATTAGGCATATTTTGTATTGATTTATAGAGCTTTGCTTTAGAATGAGAGCCAGATTTTAAAGATTGAGGAAAACCGTAAACCCGTTCAAAGGAATGAAACCAACATTTTCGAATTTTAAGCTCTGATTACTCTGTCTCAGACCACTCCATTTTTAGTTTACTTGTTTTATAATGCTCAGACAATTGTAAATATTTAAATAGTTTGTAATATATATAGTAAGTACATTTTTTCGCAAAATTTGAGTCTTGGTCTTTATTTCTTATTGTTATCTTTGTAAATGTAAAGAATCCATTCGAAGGCTTATTAAATTTCTTAAAAAACGGTTCTTTTTCAATTTTCGATACAGCGATCTCATTCTGAGAAAACGGCGCTTAAAAGGAGTAATTTCCGCTCAGGATACTGTTAGTTTTCTATTGTGGCGCCTAAGATCTTGCTTTGCTTTAAAATTTCTTTTTACATTTGTTTTCATTTTTCACGAAAAATGAAGACACCCTTTAACTGTTTCTAATATAAGCTTTCCAAATGACGTTAGGAATAAGAACAGAGACGCGCTGAAATGATGCAGTTCCTGTCGTACTTTTTATTTTATCGGTTAGTTTTACCACAATTGATGAGGAATGTGTCTAGTTATGCAGCTCAGCTTTTGTATTTTTGGTTTATTTTCCCAGGTTACTGCATAAGACAAATATTAAAATACTATTATAATCCATCAGAAATGACGTACACTTTCGAGAAGCTCTGGAGCGATTTTCTTATTGATATTACAAACGGCTGTGAAAACACTTTTCCCGTGATAATCTTTCTTTTCGCCATCTCGCAATTCCAAAGCTTCATGGACTCCGGTAGAAGCACCAGACGGCACTGCAGCTCTAAAAAGACCTTTTGCTGTCACGAGATCAACCTAGGAACAAAATTACTTTTTAATGGTAATATAAATGAAATACCAATACAAAAAAGTCCAACTCACAGGAACTGCGTCATCTTAGCACGGTTACGTACATCTCGAAGAAATGGAATAGATTAGCATTACAAATCACAGGAAACTGACAGTAGCCAACTTACACAGAAGCGGATAATTCTTAATCTGTGTAAGTCAATACAATTATGTACGGAAAACGTACTTACTCTTCGACTACTGCTGAGAAGGCTCTATTCTAAACAACCAAAAAGTATCTTTTGTTACTAGCAAATTCGTTTTACTGTTATAATCAACTGTAAATATGTGCTTCATGGCGAATAAAATTCCATTCTGACGTAGGTTAAATCTTTCTATAAAATAAGAAATAACGATAACTTCAGTTAGAGGCTATGAGGAAGGTTATATAGACACAATAATTCAAAACAAACTACGTCATCATGATTAGCCACTGCCATCTTGATTACCACAGCCACTCCAAACTTACCAATACCTTTCACCGTTTCTTAGCTTATTTTACTACTAATTTTGCTGATAAATGCAATTTAAAACAAGAAACAACCAATTAAAAAGTGAGTTAAGCAAAGAGAAAAACCCTTTCAAAACAACAAATCAAACACATTTTACGTTTTAAGCGCTTATATCTCTGATTGACGTTGCCCCATCGAATATTGCTTCAGGACCATTTTTGTAGAGAATTTAGTAAGCATTCGAATGGCCACCTTCCACTTAGCACGATTTCCCAACCGTAATCGAGATATTTACGAAAAATGTATGAAGATCTGAAAACATTTCATGTCTATTAAGAAAATAATTTTTTTCGCATACTTCCTTAACTCCAAATATAACCAAAATTTAGACATCTTAGTTGGGAGTAATTTCCAAGATGTAGAATATATTTCAATTGAATCCCGCTATTCTAAGTACCCACAAAAAAATAATGACTTACAAAAACATTGATTCCACTTTTCTTAGGAACGGTTACAGATATCGCCTTGAAAATGGTTTCATTCGTTTTCCTATGTTGAGAAACATATAAAACAAGTACCTGCAAGCATATGAACTCAAAAACGTTACGATTTTTTTTGCACGAATTTCGCCCCAAACGCCATCTTCCATTGGGCGGATTCTGCTGGTTAACGAACTTGACCATTCAAATTAGAAGACAGATTTTTTTACCAAATTTCATCAAAATCGGACCATTTTTGAGCCGCCAGGAGCGCGAACAGACAAGCATATATATATATATATATATATATATATATATATATATGTTAGGGGGAAGAAAGACCGGTATATTGTAAACAGACGCTGAGCCTATATAAGGCTCAGCGAGGATTAAAGGAGTCAGTTGTCTTCTAGACTTGGTTGTGTTATCATATACCCTTGCGCTACTACCCTTTTAGCGCGGTTCCTCCCTCCCCCATAGGGAGGAACCCCGCTTATAGGGTTGATACAATGAAACAATCCGGAAGTGCCGACAAGAAAATTTCGCGTTTCAGAACCCCTAGAGACCGAAAATAACGGTGGTTCAAATTTGTATATATATATATATATATATATATATATATATATATATATATATATATATATGTATATATTTATTTATATATATATATAAGTCCGACTCGCAGGAACTGCATCATCTTAGCGCGGTTCCGTTCTTATCTCTAGACTCATTTAAAATGGTTAAAATAGAAGATGTTATTTTTTTGGGTCCACATTTCTAGAAAGCATGAAGATTAGATAGTTAGCCGTCGAGGTGATAAGTAAAGATGGAATGGTTGGGATTCGGCTAAATAAACCTCAATACGATTTTTGTTAAAAAATCTATATTTAGGACGTTTTGGCTAGTCAGTGGTAGCCTTCGTCAGCAATGAAAGTGCCGGGAGGTAGAGGAGGACCAAAGTTGACAGTTCCCTCTTTACTCTCAAGAAAGGTGTTATTTACGATCTTACCTGGGTGGGTCCCCGCCCTAGGAAGGACCCCACTAGGCATTTGAAAAGCTATATTATCTTGGAAATCCATATCTCTAAGATTAAATTGTTTTTCTTAGTTTTCTTAACCTGATTTGTTATCAAATACATTATCCAACTATAAGCAGTTAAAAAATAACGAGGAATAAAAACAGACAAAAAGAACAGTTCGAATAAGGGAAATCAATTACTTTAAAGTTTTAAGCACTTATTTCTCTGATTGACATCGTCTAATTAAAACTTTCAGCAGAACCTTTTTTGTAGAGCATTTAGTAAGCTTTTTAATGGTATTCTTCCGTTTCCCAAGATAATCAACCTTTTTCGAGATATTAAGGAAAGTATACAGAGTTACCAAAACTTTTTATTTCTGTTAATAAAATATTTTATTCTAACCCTTCCTTTACTCTAAACGTAACAAAAATTTCAACATATTAGTGTTGATGAAACTCCAACATGCAGAAAATGTTTCAACTGTATCCCATAATTCTAAGTACCAAAATCAAAGACAAAGAACCCTCCCTAGGAAGGACGCTAGGCAGTTGAAAAGCTATATATCTTGGAAATCCATATCTCTAACATTAAATTGTTTTTCTTATTTTTCTTAACCTGTTTTATTTTCAAATACATTATCCAACAATAAGCAATTAAAAAATAACAAATAATAAAAAACAGACAACAAGAACAGTTCGAATAAGCGAAATCAATTACTTTAAAGTTTTAAGCTCTTATTTCTCCGATTGACATCGCCTAATCAAAACTTTCATTAGAACCTTTTTTTTAGAGCATTTAATAAGCTTTCTAATGGTATTCTTCCGTTTACCAAGATTCTCAACCTTTTTCGAGATATTAAGGAAAGTAAACAAAGTTACCAAAACTTTTTATTTCTGTTAATAAAATATTTTATTCTAACCCTTCCTTAACTCCAAACGTAACCAAAATTTCAACATATTAGTTTTGATGAAAGTAGAACATGCAGAAAATGTTTCAACTGAATCCCATGATTCTAAGTACCCAAACCAAAAACGGTATTCAAAAAATATTTTTCCAATTTTCTCGAAAACTGTTAACGTTATCGCCTTGAAAATGGTTTCATTCGTTTTCCTAGCCCAGGAATCATATAAAACGAGTACTTAGAAGCTTATGAACTCAAAAACGTAAGCGTTACGATTTTTTTTTTGCGCGAAATTCGCCCCAAACGCCATCTTCCAGTAGGCGGATTTTGCTGGTTAACGAACTTGACCTTTCAAATTGGACGAAGGATTTTTGTACCAAATTTCATCAAAATCGGACCATTCGTCTTCTATCTAGAGAGCTAACAGACAAATATATATATATATATATATATATAAATAAATATATACATATATATATATATATATACAAATTTGAACCACCGTTATTTTCGGTCTCTAGGGGTTCTGAAACGCGAAATTTTCTTGTCGGCACTTCCGGATTGTTTCATTGTATCAACCCTATAAGCGGGGTTCCTCCCTATGGGGGAGGGAGGAACCGCGCTAATATATATATATATATATATATATATATATATATATATATATATATATATATATATATATATATTTGTCTGTTCGCTCTCTAGATAGAAGACGAATGGTCCGATTTTGATGAAATTTGGTACAAAAATCCTTCGTCCAATTTGAAAGGTCAAGTTTGTTAACCAGCAAAATCCGCCTACTGGAAGATGGCGTTTGGGGCGAAATTCGCGCAAAAAAAATCGTAACGCTTACGTTTTTGAGTTCATAAGCTTCTAAGTACTCGTTTTATATGATTCCTGGGCTAGGAAAACGAATGAAACCATTTTCAAGGCGATAGCTTTAACCGTTTTCGAGAAAATTGGAAAAATATTTTTTGAATACCGTTTTTGGTTTGGGTTCTTAGAATCATGGGATTCAGTTGAAACATTTTCTGCATGTTCTACTTTCATCAAAACTAATATGTTGAAATTTTGGTTACGTTTGGAGTTAAGGAAGGGTTAGAATAAAATATTTTATTAACAGACATAAAAAGTTTTAGTAACTTTGTTTACTTTCCTTAATATCTCGAAAAAGGTTGAGAATCATGGTAAACGGAAGAATACCGTTAGAAAGCTTATTAAATGCTCTAAAAAAAAGGTTCTAATGAAAGTTTTGATTAGGCGATGTCAATCGGAGAAATAAGAGCTTAAAACTTTAAAGTAATTGATTTCGCTTATTCGAACTGTTCTTTTTGTCTGTTTTTTATTCCTTGTTATTTTTTAATTGCTTATTGTTGGATAATGTATTTGAAAATAAAACAGGTTAAGAAAAATAAGAAAAACAATTTAATGTTAGAGATATGGATTTCCAAGATATATAGCTTTTCAACTGCCTAGCGTCCTTCCTAGGGAGGGTTCTTTGTTTTTGATTTTGGTACTTAGAATTATGGGATACAGTTGAAACATTTTCTGCATGTTGGAGTTTCATCAACACTAATATGTTGAAATTTTTGTTACGTTTAGAGTAAAGGAAGGGTTAGAATAAAATATTTTATTAACAGAAATAAAAAGTTTTGGTAACTTTGTATACTTTCTTTAATATCTCGAAAAAGGTTGAGTATCTTGGGAACCGGAAGAATACCATTAAAAAGCTTACTAAAGGTTCTACAAAAAAGGTTCTGCTGAAAGTTTTGATTAGACGATGTCAATCAGAGAAATAAGTGCTTAAAACTTTAAAGTAATTGATTTCCCTTATTCGAAGTGTTCTTTTGTTCTTTTTGTCTGTTTTTATTCCTTGTTATTTTTTAACTGCTTATAGTTGGATAATGTATTTGATAACAAATCAGGTTAAGAAAACTAAGAAAAACAATTTAATCTTAGAGATATTTAATTGCTTATTGTTGGATAATGTATTTGAAAATAAAACAGGTTAAGAAAAATAAGAAAAACAATTTAATGTTAGAGATATGGATTTCCAAGATATATAGCTTTTCAACTGCCTAGCGTCCTTCCTAGGGAGGGTTCTTTGTCTTTGATTTTGGTACTTAGAATTATGGGATACAGTTGAAACATTTTCTGCATGTTGGAGTTTCATCAACACTAATATGTTGAAATTTTTGTTACGTTTAGAGTAAAGGAAGGGTTAGAATAAAATATTTTATTAACAGAAATAAAAAGTTTTGGTAACTTTGTATACTTTCCTTAATATCTCGAAAAAGGTTGATTATCTTGGGAAACGGAAGAATACCATTAAAAAGCTTACTAAATGCTCTACAAAAAAGGTTCTGCTGAAAGTTTTGATTAGACGATGTCAATCAGAGAAATAAGTGCTTAAAACTTTAAAGTAATTGATTTCCCTTATTCGAACTGTTCTTTTTGTCTGTTTTTATTCCTTGTTATTTTTTAACTGCTTATAGTTGGATA
Source organism: Gonocerus acuteangulatus (assembly GCA_946811695.1). Classification (NCBI taxonomy): domain Eukaryota; kingdom Metazoa; phylum Arthropoda; class Insecta; order Hemiptera; family Coreidae; genus Gonocerus; species Gonocerus acuteangulatus. The sequence continues at coordinate 35,848,841 of OX328123.1, forward strand.
ATGTATTTGATAACAAATCAGGTTAAGAAAACTAAGAAAAACAATTTAATCTTAGAGATATGGATTTCCAAGATAATATAGCTTTTCAAATGCCTAGCGGGGTCCTTCCTAGGACGGGGACCCACCCAGGTAAGATCGTAAATAACACCTTTCTTGAGAGTAAAGATGGAACTGTCAACTTTGGTCCTCCTCTGCCTCCCGGCACTTTCATTGCTGACGAAGGCTACCACTGACTAGCCAAAACGTCCTAAATATAGATTTTTTAACAAAAATCGTATTGAGGTTTATTTAGCCGAATCCCAACCATTCCATCTTTACTTATCACCTCGACGGCTAACTATCTAATCTTCATGCTTTCTAGAAATGTGGACCCAAAATAATAACATCTTCTATTTTAATCATTTTAAGTGAGTCTAGAGATAAGAACGGAACCGCGCTAAGATGATGCAGTTCCTGCGAGTTGGACTTTTTTAAACACGTAGTTGTTTCCGATCTATCCCTAAGAGGTGCCGAAACCCGGGATCGTGTTCTACGGTATTAGCGTTTCAGTGAATGTGTTCGCGACCGGGGCGATTGTCGCTTCAAGATCGCCTCAACGCGGGGAGGATGGAGGTTCCAATTGAGATGCAGGCAGCCCCTGCCCCTATACGAGTTGCAGGTGACCGCAGCCACTATTGAATTGTTGAAGCTAAAGTCAGCGGTGGCGCAGGATATGCGCGCCGCCATAAGTCAGGTGGACAAATTTAATGGCGATGTAGGGGAACTTGCCCACTTTTTGAAGGATGGCGACATGCTGTCAGAAGTGATTGTAAGCAAGAAGGACGCTGGATGGCTGGACGATAGTGATGTAATAACACTCCAAGCAGCCATCGTGGGACGAGTGAAGAAATCAGTCCTTAATCACATCCAGTGCGATACCGGGACAGCGTGGGAATCGGTTAAGGGAAGATTAAAGAAGGCCTACGGTGGCGGACGGTGGGCACCCGAAGAAGATCTCCTGCGAATGCTCCAGGAGACCAAACACACGAGAGAATCTAACGGAGCCTATGCCAGTAAGCTCGTCGCATGGTACGAAAAAATAGCAGACAAGTTAAGTGAGCAGAAGGAGGACCCTGATGCTGCAGCTATGCTCCGAGTCGTCAAGAAACTAAGGAAGGTGCATCTGACGAAAGAAACGGGGAAACCTATCGGGCCGGAAATTGCTTTTGTCGCTTCAACCCAGGCGCTAATCGACGAAAGCGAGAAGGCTTTGGACCCCCATTGCGCAGAACCCGAATCCAGGAGTTGGAATCAAGTGAGAAACCGACGAAGAACGGAATATACACGTGGTGAGGAACAAGCGTACCCACGACAGAGACGAAGCTGGAAGTTTGAAGGTAAGACCAATGAAGCGAGAGGGAGACGGCCCTCAGGACGAGAGTCACCCCGCCGCAGAGCTCCGGCCCAGGAACAGGGCAGAATGGCCAAAACTGCAAAAAATGCCCGCAGACACGATGCTTCGAATGCGACAACACAGGACACGTTGCGAGAAAGTGTCCTTACATGCGGAAGAAACCACTCAACCGACCAGAACCGATGGAGGTAAACTATCATCGGGTGAGTCGCAGAAGAGAAGATCGACGGGTAGAGGAACCAGCTATGGATTCTGACGATACCAGTGACTCCGATGATGGGCAAGGTCAGGACCCACAAATAACTCACCGGTCCTACGCAACCGTCCTGCGATCAAGTCAAGTGACTAGGAGAGCGAGATGAGGACCATGCCAGCAGCGAGGCAACCAGAGGAAGTTCCGAGGAGGAAGGAGCGGAGGGCTGCCTGTTATGAGAGTATCAGGGATTAGGTGGCTGATAGACACAGGTAGCACCTGTACCCTGGCCAGCGAGGAGGCTATGAGGAAGAAATGGAGAGACTGGCAGAGACCTTCGGTGGTCAGGTGCGATTGTAACCTGTTAACTCTAGGTGGAACGTGCAAAGTGTTGGGAGAGGTGGAAGTCCCCACGGACGATTGGGGAACCAGCGGAAAGACCATGCTAGCACATGTAGTCCCCTCGATGCCGGACGAGTACAGCGGGATTATAGGATGCAACGCGTTAGATGTGCTAGGAGCGAGCCTGAAGGTGAGGCGCGGGAAGTGGATGATCCGCATAGGTGGGTGCAAGTCCGCAAGGAGAGGCGAACAGCCAGCAGGATCAGTCGTGGGAGTTGTGAGAACAGCTTCGGAGGACTTCGACGGAGTGAAGCGAGAGTTCAGTGACGTCTTCTACAACGACGGGGACCCCCTTAGTGCTACTGGAAGGACGAAACACGAAATTCACCTGCGAACTGAAAAAAACAGTATACGTGAGAGAGCGGCGTTATCTCCAGACCATGAAAGAAGCAATACAGGAAGAGATCCAGTGACTCCTGGACCAAGGGATCATTGTGCGCAGCACGTCAGGGTACAACAGTCCATTGTGGGCAGTGTCCAAAGCAGGGTCACCAGGTAAATACAGAGTCGTCGTTGACTACCGCCGTTTAAATGACATTACTGTGGAAGAACGATACCCGCTTCCCCGGTTAGAGGACATACTAGACCGGCTGGCGGGGGCACGAGTATTCAGCACTCTTGACTTTAAAGCCGGATACCATCAGATACAAATGCACCCCAGAGATGCAGAGAAAACCGCATTTTCGTTTGAGCGGGGGCATTACCATTTTTCCAGGATGCCCTTTGCCCTGAAAACCGCCCCCGCGACCTTTCAGCGCCTCATGGACGAATTTCTGCAGGGATTGGAGCCGGAGTTCGTCCAAGGATACTTGGACGATCTGTTGGTCTTTAGCAAGTCGGAAAAAGAACATCGGGACCACCTGAAGAGAGTATTCGAGCGCCTCCACGAGTTCGGCCTAAAACTTTCGCTGGAGAAGACTCGGCTCGGATTGGAAAGCGTTACATTCCTCGGCCATGTTATTTCAGGGGAAGGAGTCAAACCGGACCCAGGAAAAGTGCAAGCTCTGGAAAATATTAATCTACCTACCAACGCGAAGGAGATTCGGCGGTTGCTCGGAGCTGTAAATTATTATAGGCGGTTCATCCCCGATATGGCGAAACGACTGTCCGACCTGAATGATCTACTTCGTAAAGGACGGAAGGTAAGAGTCACTGATGACATGCTGCGGAACATGCAAGCTTGCATAGACACTTTGAAGACCTCCCCCGTCCTAGCCTTTCCGGATTTCTCGCGGCAGTTTATGGTGACTACAGACGCTAGTGATCGCGCAGTCGGGGCGGTGTTGGAACAAAGTGGGATTAACGGAGACCAGCCAATCGCCTATGCGAGTCGGAGACTCACTGAGCCGGAAGAAAAGTACAGTGCGTTAGAGAGGGAACTCCTTGCGATTGTCTGGGCGGTAGAGCACTTTCGACCGTATCTCTACGGCCGGGAATTCCTCATCAGGACAGACCACAAGCCACTCCAATGGGTCTCGACTCTGCGAGAGACATCCGCGCAAGAAAGACTGGCCGGAAAGAAAGACTGGCTCAATATACGTTCAAGGTACAGTACACACCGGGCAGGAACAACGTCGTGGCCGATTTGCTGTCTCGGCTACACTGAGTCAATGCAGCCGACATGGAGGATACCGGAGAAGGGCCGTCACTTCGGCAGTTCTTTCAGGACTGGACACCAGACGAAGCCCCAGCGGCACAGGAGGAGAACTCGGCAACAGCATCAGCGACAGCATCAGCGGACGACGACACCGGGGAGATCGAGGAGGTCGACGAGATTGTAGTTTCGAAGAAGCGACACATAATTTGGAAGACGGCGACGTCGGGATCCCCACAAATACTCTAGGGGAAAAAGACAAAGTCTAGCCTTGCCTGCACTATCCGCACCACACCGACGATCGCCGACGATGTCATATGCCGCCTGTTGGAAGACGCGTCCCTCGCAGGCAAGACTACATACCTTTACGTGGGGAATGAGACCTTATGGAACAAGATTGCAAGGCTAGGGCAGCTTCAGCGTATTGGGTTAGACCGCCGTTTCGTCCGTTGTACAGCGTTAGGGGAAGTCGTTGCAGACCCTCAATTGCAGTTGGATGTCACGCTAGTACAACACCAGGGAGAGACGAATCATCGCGGTATGGCGGAGACGCTATTGGCCCTCAAGAAGCGCTATTTTTGGAAGAACATGTCGGAAACAGTGCGCAAAGTGGTAGCAGAGTGCGCTGTCTTCAATCGCTCCAAATACGATCGAAGACCACCGCAGGCAAGACAGGAGGCTACTGAGACCACAGACGGCCCACTCCAAGTCCTTCAAGCCGACATCTTCGTGTGGAAAGGTCACACATGGGTCACATTAATAGACGTTTTTAGCAAAGTTGCCATGGCAGTCCAGGTCGAGGCTAAAACCGCGTCGTAGGTGTGTCGAGCTCTCTTCCAGTGGGCACAGTGTTACGGTACACCAGATCTGCTCGTCGCGGATAGTGGCAGAGAGTTTCGGAATGAGGAAGTGCGTCAGTTACTCACTAAGTGGGGTTCGTGTAGGCATTTTACCACCCCAGGGAGGCCGCAGAGTCACGGCGTCATCGAACGATTACACAGCACGCTAGGCGAGCATCTGAGGGTGAGTTATGCAGATCGAGAGTTACCCCCTGAACTAGCCATGCCAGTAGCGCTAGTAGCATACAACCATTCGGTTCACAGTGCCACGGGATTCACCCCCTTCGAGGTGCTTTTTGGACCGATGAGACGAGGCCGAGACGTTCCGGATGCATCTGGGGAACCAGGGGTTGTCGCGCAGGTCCAGCGCCTCCACGCAGTCCAGCGCAGAGTCAGCCGTACAACTGCCATACGGCTGTGCAAGGAGAAAAACGTCCGTGTCCAACGGCATAACCTCCGTATTGAGGATCCCAGAGCCCCACTACAAATCGGAGATACGGTATACAGGCGCGTTCCGTCGAACCGCGCCAAACAAGATGTCAGATATGACGGACCGTACACGGTCATAGCCTTAAGGGAGAGGAATCTAGTCACCCTGCGGATGCAAGTTCCACCGTTTCGGCAGAAGAATTCCCACATAGAGCAGCTCAAAATTCCGGCAAGGCCACCGTTAGCGGACTCTACACGCCGTGTTCTTCAACCAGTAGGTCTTGGGTTTTTTTTTCTCTCTTGGTGGTGTTATTTTTCTTTGCTTTCTTACTTATTTCTTGGCAGGCAGTCATGCACGTAGTATACGTTTCCTTTTATCTAGTTATTATCTTATTAGGTCGACTTGTACATACATATAGCTTTATTTTATTTTTGTTATTTTCCTTTCTATAGTTCTTATAACTTTCTTATTTACGATTATTCAGGTAGAGTATCAGTATAATGTTATATTCTATGTTTTGGACTAGTTAAGAAGTGTATCCAGTGTTCCTTACTTATGTCATGTTATGTATATAGTTCGGCGTAAACTTTAATGTAACTGTTTTGTATAAAATAACCGGCCCCCCTCCCCTAGAGTATTGTTGTATTTCGAGTTTCTGCCAGTATTATGTCAGAAACTGGGGGGGGGGGGATTGTTAGGGGGAAGAAAGACCGGTATATTGTAAACAAACGCTGAGCCTATATAATGCTCAGCGAGGATTAAAGGAGTCAGTTGTCTTCTAGACTTGGTTGTGTTATCATATACCCTTGCGCTACTACCCTTTTTAAAAACGTAGTTGTTTCCGATCTATCGCTAAGTTATATATATATATATATATATATATATATATATATATATATATATATATATATATATATATATATATATATATATATATGTATATATACAAATTTGAACCACCTATATTTTCGTGATCTATGGAGTCTGAAACGAGAAAGTTTCTGGTCGGCACGTCCGGATCGCGTCCTGAGGTCAACCTCATAAGCGGGTTCTCCCTATGGAGATAGGGAGTAACCGCGCTAATATATTCTAATCATGGGCGTATATTAGGGGGGACTGAGAGGGCTGCAGCCCCCCCCCCCCCCCCGAAATCGGCAAAAATGTGTCGTAAAAGCCTTAAAAACAAATTAAATAAGATCAATAAGTTCAGAAAAAATATTTTGTTGCTGGGTGTAATAGCGTTTTAATTGGCTAATTACTTCAAGTTCTAAATCGTTAGTATTTCACAACACCCAAATGCTCTCAGCATCCCCCACCCCCGAAATTATTTTCTATGTACGCCTATGAGTCTAATATAAGTTACGCTGTTTCTTGAAGTTTTGACATTTTGATAAACATTTGCCGTAAAGAAAACAAACTTTTTCAGAAGATTTATTATCAAGCTATGGAAATGAAAGGCCAGCTTCTACTAATAGTAATTTTGTTTATGCATACAAAGAACGACGTATCATCTTCACATGACTGATGTCCCAGTATGAGCCAACGACAGGCAAGAATTAGTAGCATAAGTTAACTTAAATATATATAATATATATTAAAAATAAATAACAATGCAACCAAGCACTTTTTTGTAAGTAAAATGTTAATAAATAAAACTGTAGTGCCTCTATTTATCAGTCAAACTGATAAAAATAAACAGAATAAAGCTCTGCTTATTTGGAAACTATTTCAAAGTAGCTGTTGGGTGTTGACATTGATTAATTTAATATAATCACCCACAAAAAAAAAAAAAAAAAAAAAAAATTCGTTTAGAGCCTTCTGCTCAAATTCAGGAACTTAAATATGCTTTAGGTCCACCCGACAAACCTATGTAATGTACTGTATAATATATAGTCTTCATTTTCGTACATGGCCATCGCGCATGCTCGAATGCCAGCGGACAAATTTTTGTTACACTTTTTAGTAACGCTTAGTTCCACCCGACAAACCTATGTAATGTACTCTATAACATACAGTATTCTTTTTCGTACATGGCCATTGCGCATGCACGACCGCCACTGCGCTTGGGCGTACGCCAGCGTACACTTTTTTGTGACACATACACTCTTCTTTTTCGTACATGGCCACTGCGCATGCGCGAACGCCAGCGGTATTTTTTGTAACATTTTTTTCCAGTTTAGTCACAGCATATTTATGCTAATAGTTAATTGCCAGTGATAATGTATCGGTGGTGTATGTCAGCGGCATAAGCACACTGTACGTAAGGTCATGGGTTCGATGCCCACTAGGTTTAGTTGCTTTTCTTTCGATAAAAGAAAAGGCACTAGCCCTGTCTTGGGTAGAAAAGTATGTTAACCTTTAGACAACCCGTCCCAAAAAGCAATATTATGAGTTTTTTTTTGTTTGGTAAAAATACTTTATTTTTACATCTTACGCCGAAAGGGAACGAGATTTTAAAATAGTAGCTGCTTATCTAACCTTTATCTGCATTTATGAGGACAGCGAAGGGTACTGGAAACAAATTACTGGTTTTACAATAATCGCTTGCTGAGAAAACAAACAAAAAACGAATCAAAATTGAATTTCTAAATGGAGGGTTAAATGAGAATAAACATCAGTCGAAGGGTGTGAGCTTATATAATATTATGGTAAAAATGCAGTTTCACGCCCTCCAAACCGATTTCTTTCAAATTTTGTACAATAACGTATTTTGATGCACTAAACACGAATCCACTAAAAAGAAAGTTCGCATTCAGCTAGGAAAGAAGTTATGGTAAAAATGCAGTTTCCAGCCCTCCAAACCGATTTCTTTCAAACTTTGCACAATAACGTATTTTGATGCACTAAACACGAATACGATAAAAAAAAAACGTCGGATTTAACTAGGAAAGAAGTTATTAAGCACTTAAGTTCACTGTTGTGCAGGTTATGAGAGCTAATGTAAACAACTAAATTTGTGATGACTTTAAGGCATAAATTACGACTTTAAGGCATACGTGCTGTGCGTTTCCGCTCGCTCAAAAAGATAACAAAACCCCAGTCAATCCAACTCGCTAAAATTAATAGACTATAATATTAAGCACTAAAGTTAGGAAGGTTATAAAACTAGGCATCAGCGTATTTGTAAACACGCGCATGCGCAGATATGTAACATTGGGAAACAGAGAACTCTCATTTGAAATGTTCAGAAACCATTTATTCAAAGATATTGTTAATTTTAAGGGCATCCTCACCCGTCGTCACCTGTCGCTTAAGGGCATACGTGCTATGCGTTTCCGCTCGCTCCGCTACGCTCCGCTCGCTCAAGAAAATAACAAAACCCCAGTCAATCCAACTCGCTAAAATTAATAGAATTCTATTAATTTTAGCGAGTTGGATTGACTGGGGTTTTGTTATTTTCTTGAGCGAGCGGAGCGTAGCGGAGCGAGCGGAAACGCATAGCACGTATGCCCTTAAAGTCTTCCTAGACATTCCTCTAATCCTCCAAGACATCTCTTTTAGCTTTTTTCTTCTTCTTCTTCTTCTTCTTCTTCTTGAGACTGGATGTTCGGTGGATACAAATCCCCAATCGCACTGAAAAATGCCTTTAAACGCTCTTCATATTTATGAGCGCGTTTGAAGAGAAATTCGGCCAAATATCCATCTAAATGTTCTTCTGTTTAGCATCAAAATATTTGTTTGACAATTGACTTGTTGACAATTGAAGTTCGATAGGCGCTAATTAGAACGATAATTATAAAGGCATTAGCAAATTATTAAGGGATTTCTGATATATAATACTTTTCATGAACGAAACAAGAAATGTGAGGAGTGTTTAATTATTTAAAAAAATGATTGTAAATAAATAACTGCTGATGAATTTCGATAATTTATGGTAAATTTCAATTAAACTTCCTTATTACGAACTTTTCCATACCCGCGCATGCGTATGTTGACAAATTTAGTTGTTTACATTAGCTCTCATAACCTGCACAACTGTGAACTTAAGTGCTTAATAACTTCTTTCCTAGTTAAATCCGACGTTTTTTTTTATCGTATTCGTGTTTAGTGCATCAAAATACGTTATTGTGCAAAGTTTGAAAGAAATCGGTTTGGAGGGCTGGAAACTGCATTTTTACCGAAGTTATTAAGCACTAAGGTTCGCTGTCATGCAGGTTATGAGAGGTTAATAGAATTCTACTAATTTTAGCGAGTTGGATTGACTGGGGTTTTGTTATCTTCTAGAGCGAGCGTAGCGAGCGGAAGCGCATAGCATGTATGCCTTAAAGTAGTCATTTATGCCTTAAAGTCATGTATGCCTTAAAGTCGTCACAAATTTAGTTGTTTACACTAGCTCTCATATCCTGCATAACAGTGAACTAACTAACAGTGCTTAATAACTTTTTTCCTGGTTAAATGCGAAGGTTTTTTTTATCGTATTCGTGTTTAGTGCATTAAAATACGTTATTGTACAAAATTTGAAAGAAATCGGTTTGGAGGGCGTGAAACTGCATTTTTATCAATATTTTAAACACATTTTAAAAAACTCACCTCCACAGTTGGATTTCCTCTGGAATCAAATATTTGTCTTGCATGAATTGATTTTATTGACATGTTCCGGTGAGAAATGGCTGACTGTGCCATGCAACATAGAGGAACTATACGCACAGAAGCTGGAAAAACTAGTTTCTTGATTGTGAACATTTCCTAGTGCTGAAATTCTTATCGGTCTTTATCTCCACTTTATAGAAAACCGAGTAAAGGTTCAACTACTGAAACTCCTATATTTTAACCGTATTTACAAAATAGATCAAAATATGACAGAAACACATGTTAGTTGGGAGATTTATTCCAAGGAGGTTCGACAATGTTCAACTGGAATGGATTAGCTGCATTCTCATCCTTCACACAACTTGTGAGAATAATCCAGAATGGTAGATTATCATATCGAGCAAAAACCAAATCCTGATAAACCGATAGGCAATGTTGTTAAAAATGTATTTCTCTATTGTTTTTATTTTTACTTTTGAGGCTGGGTGGCCGAGATTGCTAAGGCGCGTGCACTCCGTGTAAGGTCGTGGATTCGATTCCCACTAGGGGCGATGGATCTTCATTTTATTAAGGGCTAGCTGTTACCCGGCGTGCTATGCTACTCCTACTTTCTGCATCTATAAAAGCAAAAATAAATTAGAAATCAAATACGGTGTGGATTTGTGTAAGGAACAAACATACAGACAGACAGCTGGTAGATGTTCTTGACCTAGCCTGTGACATTCTCCGTATCACGACCTACCTGTGTGCCAAGTTTAGTCAAAATCGGACGAAGGGTGTGAATTTTTATAAGGAACAAAAATACAGACAGACAACTGGTAGACGTTTTTGACTTAGCCTACGAGACGTCCCGTTTCAAGACCTACCAGTATTCCAAGTTTGGTCAAAATTGGTCAAACGGTGTGGATTTGTATAAGTAACAAACAGACAGACACGTGATATACATATATATATTTAAAGCCCGCACTACAGAAAAAAATTTCACTAATTTATCTAAAATGGTTGCAGAGATCTGCCTGGAACATCGATTATAGGACAGACTCACACACATATATGTCTGCAACCATTTTAGATAAATTAGTGAAACTTTCTGCTGTAGTTTGGGCTTTAATATATACATATATATATATATATATATATATATATATATATATATATATATATATATATATATATACATTAATTCTTGTGAATGATGACCCGATATCTATTTTCCACTTTTTCTTGTTTCTTTTTCTGGCAGGGGGTTGATAAAGTAGTACACACTTTTTTTCACTTTAACTACTTTATTTTGTATGTTTAGCCCGACATGTTTTGTGCCTTTTCGCACCTCTTCAGGGGCTTTCCTATTCAACAATAGTTTTTGTAAATCTTAAACTTATAATTTTTGTATACTACTATATATCTATCCTTTCCTTAAATAAATTTACATATGAACATGTAATATTTTATCTTAATCTTAATCCTACCTAATCAGGGAGTCCTCTCGTCGTGTAGTCTAGCTTGAGTCAGGCGTAATACTGAAAAGTCATCTGTGGTAATGAATATGGCTGGTTTGTATCGATTTTTTTAGCTATTTCCATGGTATCGATTATTGGTAAAAAGGTTTTCGTGAGATTTAATTTATAATACTGTGAAAAATTTGGTGCACATTCTTTAAATCTGTTTTTTTATTTATGGCGGTGTTTGAATTTTTAATTATATAGATATTTTCTTTGATTTTTCTTTTTAGTGTGTTCCTTTCTTTATTTAAAATGTGAACGTCCCTAAAATTAAAGTTATGTTTTAAAGTTAGTGCGTGTTCTGTCAATGTTGTCCTGTTTTCGTTTGTGTCAATGCTTTTTGCGTGTTGCACAATTCTCTTTTGCAAAAGCTGTGCCGATTCCCCAATGTAGCATGCGTTGCAATCGTTACATCGAATTTTGTGTATATTGTTCTTTGTACTTGTTGGATTAATTTTGCCCTTAATATCGCTAAAACTATTTTCAATTTTGTTACCATATTTCCAACTTATTTTCCCTACGTCTTTACATATTTGTTTAAGTCTATTGGCTATTGAAGGATGGTAATGAAAAGTAAAATATCGATTTATTTCATTCAAATCTTTGTCATTTGCTTTTGTTAATATCTGTTTTCTCTTTTGTAGAAATAAATCCTCATTCAAAGCTATTTGCTTATTTAAATTCGTATTGTTCATAAAGAATTTTTGAATACTTGTCTGTAATAACTATTGCTTTTTCTGTGATTCAGGAGGATTATCGTTTTGATCTCGTTTGCGGTTGTTTTTATTTTCAGTATCTTTGTTAAGCAAATCTGAAACTAATTTAATTTTTTTAGGGGGCATTGATTCTATGATAGTATCAGAATATTTTCTTTTCCTTTTGCATTCTGTGTCATCAAAAAAGTCTTCAGATATGCTAAAAATTTCAGGTTTAAATTCATATTTGTCTTGCTTATTCGGAAGTTCAGTTGGTCTTTTTGTGTACAATATACGTTTCTCTGCCCTTTTTATTTGCTGCTCTATTAATGCTCTAGGATAGTTGATTTCTTTAAACATTTTTCACAATTTATTTTTTATTTCGCAAAAATACTTAGAGGAAGTTCTATGCAGAGCTGTCCGATTGTATAAAATATTCTTTTTGAAATTAAGTGGGTGATTGAAATAAAAATTAATCATTCTTGTTGAATGATACGTCTTTGGTTTCCATTTGTATTCAATAAAATTATGCTCATTTCTGATTAGTTCCATGTCTAAAAAGTTTAATCATTTATCAGCTTCCAACAAAAATGTTAGCAAACGATTTAAAACCATTTAGTGAAGATAACCCTTTCGAGATTATCAATGCGACGCATCTTATTGACAATTTAAAGAATACTAAGATTTTACCAGGTTTTAAATTACTTTCATTTGACGTAGTTAACATGTTTCCAAACATTTCAGTAGATTTAGCAATAAAAATCATTAGTAATAATTGGAATAATAATTTTCACAGTATTATAAATTAAATCTCACGAAAACCTTTTTACCAATAATCGATACCATTGAAATAGCTAAAAAATCGATACAAACCAGCCATATTCATTACCACAGATGACTTTTCAGTATTACGCCTGACTCAATCTAGACTACACGACGAGAGGACTTCCTGATAAGGTAGGATTAAGATTAAGATAAAATATTACATGTTCATATGTAAATTTATTTAAGGAAAGGATAGATATATAGTAGTATACAAAAATTATAAGTTTAAGATTTACAAAAACTATTGTTGAATAGGAAAGCCCCTGAAGAGGTGCGAAAAGGCACGAAACATATCGGGCGAAACATACAAAATAAAGTAGTTAAAGTGAAAAAAAGTGTGTACTACTTTATCGACCCCCTGCCAGGAAAAGAAACAAGGAAAAGTGGAATATATATATATATATATATATATATATATATATATATATATATATATATATATATATATAATTGCGAACAGTATAAATTTTGGGGAGTTTCTCGAGAACGATCGTCCAGCTTTAATGGACATTTCAACAACAGAATCAAGGCAGAGTATGTGGTTTCAGATAGACGGGTTTACGTTACTCGAGACGTTGCCAAACTCATTAAGCAGAAATCCCCTAATATATGTATTGGAGGAGGGTTGGGTATGGCATGGACACAGAGATTACCAGATTTGACCATCTTGGATTTTAATTTTTTTTTGGGGAAAACCAAAGATATCTATATATATCTAAAAATCACGTGTCTGTCTGTTTATTTGTTTGTTTGTTCCATATACAAATCTACAAGGCTAGGTCAAAATAGTCAAATTTCAAAATTTGGTCCAAAGGTCGAAAGTTTTGTTCAAGAAAAATTGGCTACACTGAACCATTCAGATTGTGACGGCCATTTTGAATCGACTACTACTGGCCTTTGTCGGCTGTTAGATGAAGTGCTGTTATGCTGGCCTCTGCCGGTATCATTATGAACTAAAACACATTCACATCGTTTGACCGATTTTCGTAACTGGGTATAAACAAGAGTCATAGACAGAAAGTAGGTGTAGCATGGCACACTGGGTAACAGCTAGTAGTCCATAAAAAATCCACCACTCCTCTGGGGGATATGAAAAACGAAATATTAGTTGTTTGTCATGCCATCCTGAAACCTGAGATGCTATCAGCAGTCACATCCCTTCGTTGAATACTGCTTTCGGGTGTGAATGAAGAAGGAAGAAAATTTTGAACATTTTTATTCACTAAGTGAATATTTTGTTTTTGCTTTTATAATCTTTCATATAATTTGTTTTATCGCGAATAAAAAAAATCATAAAACACACACATTTGACTACTGTAACCTGCTTTGGCTCAATGGTAAAAATAACATAGTTTTGTAAATTTTCTCTACTTGCTAGATATATCCTCATTATTGTTGATCGTATTGAAAAATGGATTTCAATATTGCATCCAGAAGAGAAAATGCTAATATATGTCGTGCAACTTGACATACTAGTTGCCATCCAGAAAAAAGTTTCACTAATTTATCTCAAACGGTTGCAGAGATATTGAACTGGAACATCGAGTCTGGGACACCATATATAAACATATATATACATTTATATATATATACATATATATATGTATATATATATATATATGTATATATATATATATGTATATATATATTTATATATATATATTTATATTTTATAGTGACCCAATCTTCTTCAATCCAATATTTTTCAGGCGGAAGGTCAGTAAAAGAGAATTAAGAAAGTTAATTCATTTTATTTGTACTTGCTCTACATGTTTCACACATGAGGTTTAGTTTATCGAGTTTTTGGCTCCTGAAGAGGACCCGAGTTGTGAAACATGAAGAGCAAGTCAAATGAATTAACTCTGCTAATTCTCTTTTATTGGCCTTCCGCCTGAAAAATATTGGATTATATAAATATAGTATATATTGTAAATTCTTACTTAAATATAATATTTAGTCTGCAATAAACTCATTAAACCACATTCTTATGAAATTTCAAGAACACTTTTCTCCGAGTCAGGTCATCGTATGGAAATTTATGCTTGTACGTTTTGTAGGAGATTTTATAAAATTGCGAATGGAACTTCCACTTTTCACAATTGCGCAGCCGTCTTCAGGATATTAAAAAAAATCCCAAAACCGCTCATATCTCTTTGTTTTGTAATAATTTAATCTCCTCTAAACGTAACGAAAATTTACTTAGATTGGATGAAAATCACGTTTGACAATACGTTCGACTGAATTCAACTTTTTGGAGAAGTTGAAACGTTATACGTAGTTTTTTCAGTTTTCTCAAAAACGGTTAAATACGTCGTCCTGAAATCGATCGTCTTCATTCAATTTACCACGGCAAAATACCTATAAGTACCTGGAAGCGTATTAACGAAAGATTCTAATTGCTCTAACCACGCCCTCCGTACATTATCAATTATTATAGGCCAATTTGGCTGGTTAATAAACTCGTCTTTACTCCAAAAAAGTTAGATGATTTGCTCATATTATTAATTAAAACTGGAGGCTCAGTGGCCGTGAGTGTTAAGGAGCACCTAACACTCCGCGCCAAGGGTCGTGAGTTCGATTCCCACTATGGGATGGTGGCGTTTCTTTAGAAAAAAGGAAAGGCATCAGCCCTATCCTGGCTAGAAAAGGGTGGTAACCTATAGATAACCCGTCCTAAAGTTCTTAGTTATAATAATGGATTATAACTATGGATTATAATAATGGATGTTAAAATTTGAAAAAAAATTAAATAATAAAAAAATCCATATAAAAATAAATGTAAATGAATAAGTTCAAATAAAATATATACAATAGATTCACACGTAAAAATAAATTTAAGTTAGAAGGTAGTTAGATAAGTTATATATTTATAAAAAGTCCGTCACTCAGGAGCTGCATAACTAAGCACTTTCCTCAGAATTGGGTAGTGTCGAGTGCATTCCTGAATAATTTGCTTTAAATAACCTATATAGATAAATACAATAAAAACATAAATAACACCTGTTTCAATTCAATTCAAACATAGTACAATGTAAATCCCCCCCCCCCTTCCAATAGACCGATTTAGTTCATTTTTACAACACTTCTTCCTTATTAGATACCCAGGACGTATACTGCGTTTCGTTACAATACAGCAGAAATTACGACCGGTATGAGCAAATTAGTAATTTGGCTCCGGGAGTAAACCCCCCCCCCTCCTAATGAACCGATTTAGTTTATTTTTACAACACATTTTTCTCTTTAGTTGACCAGAACAAATACCGAGTTTCGTTGAAATGCAACACAAATTATGGCTGGTATCGGCAAATAACTACTTTGGCTCCGGAGTAAACCCCCTCTCCAGATGGACCGATTTTGTTGGTTAACGAACTCGTTCAATCGTTTGATTGGGGAATACTACATACCAAGTTTCGTGGGGAAGAAACAAAAACTCTGGCCAGTATCGTGTTAACGGACCCATATATATGTGTATGTATGTATATATATATATATATATATATATATATATATATATATATATATATATATATATATATATATATCAGTCCCGTAACAGGCCTCAAGGGCCCTGAGGGGCAGATACTATAGAGGTATCTGATTCATGACCATACAGCACACTAGGGAGATAGTGTGGTCAGTACTATGCTCCGGCCGCCTGATTTTCCCCTTGGCTGCTTCGACTGCTAGAGTCATTAGCACCAACCAAGGTGCCCATTATTAAATTAATTAAAGGCTGGGTTGGCCTAGGGACGGTCAGGGAGGCCGAATTCAACCCATGAACGAAGACACTAGAAGAAAAAAATCTTTAGAGCTTGCTCGGGATTTGAACTCAGGCCTCCAGCTTATTAGTCCAGTGCTCTACCACTGAGCTAACCTCACCCCATGTATATATATATATATATATATATATATATATATATATATATATATATATATATATAAATGTACATATATATATATATGTATATATATATATATATATATATATATATAAATTTTAACTGGGGACATTTTCGGTGTCTTAGGTAGGATCGATAAAGATTCGAAGAAATTTTTCAAAAATTCTGTCATGAGTGCAACCTCAATAGCTACTTTCCTTCTGAGGAAAGTGCTAAAAAAAAAAACTAAAATAAGAAAATAATCCTCTTTAACACAGATACACATGCATAAGTACACATAAAAAGGACCATTTTTTAAATCTATGAGATAGATTCGATGCAAATTTAAAGAATCGTTTTAATAATTCTTTAACGAGAGCTACCTCAATGGCAACATTTTCCGGAATGTGACGAAATGTTGTATTTAAATTACACATTAAGTTAAAATTTGATATCAAATTATTTAAAATTACATAATATATCGATTAAGAAATATCACCCGCGAATATCCTCCCGGAACTCAGATAATTAGCCCTTGTTAACACAATTTTCAGATAGACACTGGCATTATTCATTCTCTGAGTTTGTGAATCCCAGGGCCGCCACATGGGGGGGACTACCGGGTACAGTTGTCCCGGTCCCGGGCCCCCACGGCGCCCGGGACCGGGACTCGCTGAGTAGAAAAATTGTGTAGGTTATGAGCTTGTAAAAAGAACTACTTCACCGATTGTCAGCTTTTATTCTCATTTCGCTCAAAACTCAAGATGAAAGTAATTTTAAAATGTCCAAAATTCTTTAGCAAAGTATTAGAATTTTCAGTCTGGCTCTGAGAAGAGTGGGCCCGTGATCAGGTCCCGGGCCCGGCTCTGAGATGTGGCGGCCCTGGTGAATCCGACGACAGAGTGGACATGTGAGGCCGTTGTAGAAGCATGGATGTCCAAATCCAGAACTATATTACTCAATATTTGAAGAGTTATGTTTGATTTGAATGGGGGCCATCGGGTTTCTAGTGAATGTGTCAAGCAGAATCCATTACATTCGAGGGATATTACATTCATTGCCGATTATCCAGCTCGGCTCCATTCATTTTATCTCCTATTTGTAATTCCTATCAACGTGGGGTGGTATTTAAACATTGCTCCATTATTTTTACCTACAATGGAGGAAGAAAGTATAAATGTTAATACTATGCTAGGTTCCTCTGGATTCTTCCAGAAAACTCGATTCTTTGATAAATCAATTCATTTTTTTTGTCCTCGATCTACAAATTATTTAGGGTTGTTTATAAGAATAGTAGACTATGTATGTATGAGGTTAGCTCTCTCCTGAGGGCTAGGTTAGTTCAGTGGTAGCGCACTCAACTAATATGGCGAAGGAGCCGAGCTCAAATCCCAAGCAAGCACTATAGATTTTTATCATGCAGTGTCTTCGTTCGTGGGTTAGATTCGGCCTGCCGAATCCAAACCGGTGGGTTGGACCGTCCCTAGGCTAACCCAGCCTTTCGTTTATTTATTCATGGGTACCTTTAAAGGGGAAAATCAGGCAGCCGGAGCGTAGCACTGACCACACTATCTCCCTAGTGTGCCGTATGGTCATGAATCAGATACCTCTATAGTATCTGCCTCTTTGACTGTTTTTTTTTTAATGGATTGAAATTCCGATTACAAAATATGTACTATAAAATATAGTATTTAAAGTAGAGTATGCTAAATAATTTATCTATAAATTTAAGTCATAATTTTTAAGATTATTTTATCCGATCCTCATAAGGGGAAACATTTTATCTACTGTTTAAAGAAACATTTGAATGGTTTGCTCCAAAAAGGTGGTAGTTCCAATGTTTCTAGTTTTGGGGAGACAAAGAAAACAAATCATTTTAAAAAGTACTAAATAGTATATTTTTCGATCTAACGCTCACACGTTTCTTTGGATTTTATTTTATTTAACATGCAAATCACCTTGCTGTTGTGAAGCTCAGTAAATAAATAATGTTTAATAGCAATGAGATTATTCAAAAATAATCATTCATAAATCAAGAAAGAAGTTCTCTTCTCAAAAGACCTAAATATAGTTTGTTCCTATTTATTAGGAGTGTCGTGGGATCACGTTGGAATGGCGCACGTCCTCCCATTCTAGTTTGTTCGTATCAATATTAGATTGATCTACATAGCTACCTAGACAAGTAGAAAATGAGAAGAATGAAGTATTAGATCGTGGAGTTGTCTAATATTTTCGCGCTTAATGCAGGTGGTGCTTTTAAATTAGGCAACACAGTCGAGTGCACTTTTTCCCGAGATCCTTGAGATAGGAATATACTCCTTGGCTTCTAGACTCCTTCCAATATAAATAGATATTTTTTCATAGATTAAAATTCAATTTTGTTAAAAGTATATAAAAATATAACTAGAAACAATATACCGATTTGAAAAATGGACTCGACAAACAGGTTTATCGTTCTCAACTACGAAGACCAGAGCTTTACATTTCTGTAGAAAAGTACGTCATTGCAATCCACCATTATCTATATTCAATCAGCCGATCGATTCTATGGATAAAATGAAGTTCTTGGGTTTGACGTTCGACAAGAAGTTAAACTGGATTGAACACATCAAAGATTTGGGAAACAAATGTACATCAAACAAGCCTTTTACGTATATTCAGAGTACTCGTCAGATCGGAACTCGATTACGGGTCGTTCATCTATTCCTCCGGTAACCAAAAAGCTCTCCGGATGCTTGATGTAGTACATAACGCAGCAATGAGGTTAAGCACTGGAGCATTCCGAACATCACCGATCGAAAGCCTTCAAGTGGAATGCGCTGAACCTTCTCTGTACAACAGGAGAAATTTCTTGGGGTTTTGTTTCCTAGGCAAACTTCTATCAAGAGGAAATCATCAGCGACTATACAATCAAAAATGACAACCATCGACACGAAATAGTTTTTGTTCTAGGTTTAGAAAAACTCTCTGCAAATAGAAATTCCTACGTTTTGGTCTACCAGAAAAATAAACAATCTCCATGGGACACAGAGAAAATAGTTATCGACAAGATAATGACAAAGGTAAACAAAAAAGAGAACCCACCAAATACCATAATTGCTGAGTTTTTGGCAAACCTCACAAACTATTTGGTCATGAACTAATCTAAACAGATGGATCCAAGTCATCAAATGGAGTATGATTTGCTTTCACAACAAGAACAACTAAAAAAGTTACTGTTCTGCGAGAAGAATGCAGTTCGTTTAGTGCTGAAGTAGTCGCTATCCATGATGCGATAACGTTTACTTCAATAAACCAAATTCCCAAAGCTCTGATTATATCAGACTCATTAAGCGTTCTAATAGCACTACAAGAAAAGGAACCCACTGAAGGTCTCATTCGCTCTAGCAAAGATTTACTATGGAAAGCAAAGAAGGCAAGACAAATGGTATCATTCATATGGGTTCCATCGCAGAGCGGCATTCAGGGGAATGAGGCCGTCGACAAGCTCGCATCATAAAGCAAAGTCAATGATGAAATAGATAATAAAATAATGCTGTCCGACTGGAAATATTTAATAAAAGAAACACAACACAGGCTCTGGACCAAACAGTTGCTTGAAAAAAAAACGAGAAAAAGCTCAGAAAAATTAAGACAATACCGAAACTGTGGCACACAAGCGAACGGTCTTCAAGAAGAGAAGAAGCTGTTCTGTGCCTTAATCTGCACAGAACAACTGTGGAACCGATCCTTAACCTGATCGGCCATTACCTTCTTAGCCATGAATACCTGTTGCTCAACCTATATCCACCTTCATGCAGCTGTGATGTAGGGGAGCTTCTGACAGTAGAACATCTGTTAGTCTCACGCAGGAACTACTCTACCATTAGAAAATCGCTGGGTATCGGATCTTCTATTGAAGAAATTCTTGGAGATAATGAAGAGACCATAAAAAAAAACGTTTCAAATTTTTAAGAAGAACCGACTTATATTCAAAATTATAACTTCAATTTTTTTCTTTTATTATTTTTTAAACTAACATTCATTGAATTATTATCAGATATATTCTTTTTTATCTATATGTTCTATTATATTTGAGTTATTTATTATAGTTATTAATATTTTATTATTATCATAATTGCTATAATTATTTATTCTATGACCATTTTAATTTAATCTTCCTTCATTATTATTTAATTATCAACCATTTCTTATTTTACCTTTAATTGACAATTGCCAATGATCCTAAAGGATAGAGGCAAAATGAAATAAAAAAATAATAAATAAAAATATAACTGAATGAGAGAGTGGTAATGAATAAATAAACAGAGTTAATCACTCAACGGTATTTATATTGTCTGCTCGCTTATTAATGCACACCGCTTTACATTATCAGTTTAAACAGCTGAAAGCTATTCTCGGGAAATTAAAACTACTCACTTTTATCCAGAGCAGAGGCAAATTATAATCCCGTCACTAATGGTAAATCAAATATGACTCTTTCTCGGAAAAATATAAACATAAAAATATATAGGTCTTCACTTCGAAATTATCTTTTTAAATGCATTTTTTATTTTTTTTATTTTAATTATTCTGCCTCTACTCATATTGGTCATTGGCAGTGAAAATTGGCTATTATTCATTATATATTCTCTCCTTTAGATAGGTTAAAACGTTTTGAATGGTTGTTTCATCATCTTTTAGTGCTTCCTCTAAGCTGGTATATGAAGAGTTGGTAGAATATTCTCAAATTTGTCGCTGGAAAAAATATTCTACTGTCTATGGTTTATCGCATGTTTCACAATTCGGTAGGTGTAGAGCCTTTAGGAGGTAAGTAGGTGTTAGCGCAGGGTGCCCTATTCTTAATCCTGGATTGACACAGCCGTTGACATCTACGGTAATGACACCGTGGGGTACATTTTTACCCCATACTTTTAAAAATTTTAAAATAAATAAATTTCAATTTTCTCTTTTGCTTTTTTTATGTAACAACAATGTATAAACCAGGAACATCAAAAAATATATTCAAACAGTAATAAATGTGCAAAAGATTTATTAAAGTTCAGAAAATAGCAAGGAACACTCAATATTGTTCATGCACTAATTAATTATCCTAAAAAAATATTACTAAACTGAGAATATTTATTATGAACAGTAAACTAGAATGATCAAAAGCCATAGAAAATACAATGTTCGGTCATATTGAGTCTCGTTAATATTCAACACATTTTGGTGATCGGTGATCGCGGCACATCGTCTTTCTACACACAGATCATAGCGTTTTCGTCTTCCTGTATCCTTTCTGTTACACAATTAATATGTCACGGGTTTGTCCAAGGTAAGGAAAGATGTTGAAGGTCTGTCAGGAGTTGATTCATCACCTAAAACAAAAAGCATCAGTGTCTTCAGTGTTTTTCGTGTGTTCTCCAGTTAGGCACTAACTGCCACCTGAGCTTTCACCTGTTGGTAGCCCCAAATCAAAGAGAAAATCTTTTCTGGGCAGTTTTCAGACTATTTTGTGACTTAGAAAGGCGTACATAAAAGTGAAGTTTTATCAGATGAGCGAAAAAGTGATCCTTTAACTACACCATGGGGTAAAAACCCCATACACAACAAGTGACCTCATGCAGCGATTTGCAGACAAGTGGCTTTGTTCATATGAGGTTATACCAGATATTATCTGGTAATAGGCAGCACTGTGGCCACAAGAATGTAGGAGCAAGGCTCTCAGGGAAAAATGTAAAACAAAAATATGGAAAACACCTTTACGGAGAGAGGAAGTTGTTTTGCCCAGATTGACCCTGGATTGACACCGTGCGTTGAAAAATACCCCACACTTTGTTCTATGGTGTGTTTCCTTAATTTCTGGAAATCACAGAGACTCTGGCAGATAATGCACTTAGATTATTTAGGGAGAAGGAGGGTCTCTGTGATTTCCAGAAATTAAGGCAACCTGAAAAGTTTATGTATATTCCATCGGGAATTGCTAATAGCAATATAGTCATTGTTAATTTTATTGCAGCTTTTAGGAATTCAATGACGATGTTTTTTCTTCTGCGAAATCAATCAGTGATTCAATATAAAGGTGTGATTTTGAAGTCGTGTTTTAACAGCTTTTATTTGGAATTTTTCGTCTAAAGGGCAAATCAGTGGAAGTTGACGTCTTGATTACGAAACCAATCAACTCTAAGGGTGGGGGGAAGGGGTGATCATCCGTTTAAAATCTGCTAAGCTTCGTGAATCCTCGACTCCCTTCGTGTATTTCCGCCGTCCACCCCTTGGTCGTGCGCTGTCGCTCATTCCCCTGCAGACTGCCTCCGAGATGAGTTCAGTGCCGTCCCCTTTACTGTCCGCACTCTCTCAATCACCGCTACTCTAATAACTGTTAACCGGTTATCATATGATGATATTTAGCCGAAATATCATTCGTTCCACCTCCAGTCGGATTTAGAAGGATAGATTATGAACTATGCCGTGATTGGGGTGCCTCATGTGAGTCCTGTGTCGGCCTCGGCCACTGAGGCTAGGTTATATAAACTCCAGAATGTGCTTTGTGCTCTAATGTCTTGAATACTCTTCACTTATTCATCGAATCCTGGCTGTGTGAAGACCAGGATAGTCATTCAAGGTAACATACTTCATTAGTATTTTTAAAATTATTTCTTCTTGCTTAAGAAACCTAAAACGTCCAGCAAGCTGAAGCTACGTACCTCAGCACATTCTTCAACTAGATGGTTAGTTACGCCACACTGATGAGGAACGTGGTTAAACACACCAATGAAATGTATATAGAAAGTATAGATCTTAACCACCTGACAAACAGAAAAATATGTTTTGGTAAATACCTACTAGTACTTATATTTTGAACAATATTTATATGAACAGCTGACACAATTATTTAAAAAAAGAAAAAAAAAAAAGAAAAAAGAAAAACAAAATTGTTCCTGAGTGAGCTTCCTCTTCAAATGGACTGATTTTGCTTATTTTCCAATGATTGATTATTTTCTCAATGATCGAGGACGACGTATGCCAAGCTTCATTAAAATATTGCAAAAATTACGGCCTGTATTGGACAATTTATCATTTTAATAAGGAATGAGCCCCAATTTCTAATGAAATTATTTTCATATTTCTATTTTCAAATTCTTATCAAAAGATTGGACTAGCTAATAAGCTCGTCCAATTGTTTGATAAGACAACGTTGTCTGCCGAGCTTCGGTGTGCAAGACATTGGTGTTCATAGACTCGTCGATGGAGATATGAAGACGTTTTTCAAAACTTCTGTCCTGAGTGCACCCTACATAGCCACATTCCGAAAACTTCTTAAACAGCCTGAAGAAAATTATGAGATCAATATATATATTTGGGACACCCTGTATATATATATATATATATATATATATATATATATATATATGTGTGTGTGTGTGTGTGTGTGTATTTATTACGCATAATTTGAAATAAATTATTCGGGAGGTAATTATTATCCTTATCTATAAAACGTTTCTCCACAGAAACTCAATAAATGCAATTATACTCAGTTATTATATTTGTCAGTTGGAAATATTAAATTTACACAGTAAATATCCCATTTAAAGTAACCGATTTTAGCACAATCCCAAGGTATGAAGGAGCTTTTGAGGTTGTACTCATTAAAGAGTTTGAAAAAATTAAAAAAAAAAAATCAAAAATTGATTATGTACTTACAATTATCTTAGTTTATATATATTTATATATATGTACACATATTGCAGCCGAAAGATTTGTTCTTTCGTCACAAAAACTCCGAGCTTTCAAACAGTATCCAGCATTCGCGAGAAATAGGGTTTAGTCCAGCCCGAAATAATTTATGTGCCTTTAACTGATAGAATTATGTTCTTTCTGAAAGCAAATTTTTTATTAGAGCACTCGGAATTATTGATAGAGGCCTATTAAGAAAACAAGCAAAGTTAAATTTATAAAAAGTTGTAATCGTTTATTATTCACAAAAGTAATTGAAGGGTTCACTGTAAAAAGGAGGTAGCACCATCTAGTTTGGAGTTAAACATTATCTCTTGCTGAAAATAATCTTCTGTACGGTTTAAGAACGATCTGCACAAATCGTCTTTTCCAGCGTTACTCGAGAAGGCGTGAAGATTGCAACAATATCATGTTCTGTTGGTTTAATCAATGATTTTACTGTTCTTAATTTTCAGTTTGATTTCAATAACAACACATAATAATAATGGGAAGGTAGGGATTATCAGGGTTCGGTCATTGCTTCTTAATAAAACTACATTTTACAAGTGAAAATGGTTTTATTGTTGCCGACGATTCGGCTTGAAATTCAAGCCTTCATCAGGGGTGTAAAAACAAGCAGGACCGATTTAATACTAACATGTACATATATTTATACGTATATATATATATATATATATATATATACGTATATATATATTTATACATATAAATATGTAAAAAAAATATCCCTACCTTCGTATCATCAACGGTCAACAATCTCCTCTCAATCAAAATAATTATAATGGTTTGTATTATTTTTACAACTTTCTTCGAGACGTTGCATATTCCTCCATTCTTCATGTTCCATTTTCTTGGGCAAGAACGAGGTAGTTCCAAGAATGATTACACAGGTCTACAACCAAAAATTTGATTTGATGATTTTGGCTAATCTCTGTGTTTCTCGGTGTGCTGAGGCCGAGAATGAAGTCCGTTTTTCTCTATCACGTACAGATTTTTTTCAAATCCATAGAATATAATATACCTGCTATACACATAAATTTGGTAAGAAGTAGGTTTTTTTTTTTTTTTCCAAACGATTTCTCTTTTTATAAACAGACATCTTTCACTAGGTGGTGTAGGCAATGACTCCCTCAGTAGATGTTGTAGGCCTGAGGGTGTCTAGGCACGACCTGTTCAGACAGGAACGTACTTGTTTGGTCTCAGATGTCACCGTCTGAAGCTAAACGAGATTGAACCTGTTGTATCAGGAACTTGGAGCTAAATTTCTGTTCATTCTCTCAGTTCAGTAGTATCAACTGAAGTGAACACATTCACTGAGGTCTCTTAGTTGTGTCAAAGTGATTAAGAACGTATTTTAAGGTTTGAAAGTGCATTTAGACAAAATGTTTCATCGTCGTTGTGTTACCAGTCCAGACTACTTCTGTTTTATCTGTGGTGAGTACATAGTTAAGAAATACCAACGAAATATAACAGGTTTTGTCAAAAATGTATATTATTTATATTTTGGCTTGAGAATAGGAGGTCAAGATAAAGTGTGGGCTCCTCACAAAGTATGCCATAGCTGCGTAGAAAAACTTCGCTTATGGTACAAAGGAGAGTTAAAATCTTTCGGATTTGCTATCCCAATGATGTGGAGGGAGCAAAAAAACCACGTTAATGACTGTTACTTTTGTAATTGTCATGTTCAAGGCTATAATTCCAAAAATCATAAGCTCATTAACTACCCTAATGTGGAATCTGCTAGTCGTCAATACTTATGCTTCAGTTCCAGTTGGCCATTCGGAACATTTAAAAGAAACATACGAAAATTTGTCATTAGTTCTCGAACGAATTCATTATAATGAGCATAACTGGTTGATATGTGGAGACTTGAATGTACTTACTATGCTCTTAGGTCAGCAATCAGGGTACACCAAGTTCCCTTGTTTTTTATGTTTATGGGATAGCCGAGACAGAAATTCCCATTGGAACAACAAAGACTGGCCATCACGAGGAGCTCTGTCGCCAGGCCAAAAAAATGTAATTAGGAGAAGTTTGGTTCCTTCTGACAAAATCCTGCTACCTCCTCTACACATAAAGCTAGGGCTGATAAAACAATTCGTAAAGTCTCTCAATAAAGAAGGTGAATGTTTTAAGTACTTATGCTCCAAGTTCCCACGATTAAGTGATGCATAGCTAAAAGAGGGGATCTTTGTAGGCCCAGATATTCGGAAACTTTTCACAGATCCACATTTCACTCAGACCATGAATGAGAAGTAGAAGGAAGCTTGGAATTCTTTTAATGATGTTGTTGAGAAGTTCCTTGGTAACGTGAAGGATCCCAACTACAGAAGTATCGTGGAACGCATGTTGAAGGCATTTCAATTACAAGGTTGCAACATGAGTTTGAAGGTTCACTTCTTACATTCGCATGTGGACTATTTTCCGGAAAACTTAGGGGAAGTAAGTGAAGAACAAGGGGAAAGGTTCCATCAGGACATCCAGGAAATGGAACGTAGGTATCAGGGCAAATGGAACGTAAACATGATGGCTGACTATTGTTGGATGCTGCAGCGTGAATCATCTGAAGAGTCCTACAGCCGGAAACGAACACGGAGAAATTTTCAAGAGAAAAAAATACGTTTTCATAAAAATAATAACTAAATATGCCACTGTTAATTCTGAAGCTGTTATTTCTACACATTTGTGTATTTTGTACAGTAAACAACATTGAAATAACTAAAAGATCATGGAAATAAATGAAAACTCTTATTCGCCAATTCTGTTTTCTTTTAATGGTAGTACCTCTGCCCTTACTTGAGATTGAACAATTTCCTTACGTGATAGAGAGGGACTGACCTCATGTTCGGCTTCAGCACGCCAAGGAGCATAGAGATTGACCAAAATCATCAAATCAAATTTCAGAAAGATTATTTTTGTAGACCTGTGTTATTAAATAAAAATACTGTACGTGTAAATATTATTATTGGCAGTTAGGAACAACAATATTTTTACATAGTAATTAAAAATGTTTTAAATGTTTTATTTTGGTTTCCCCAAAACTAGTAACATAGGAGCACCCTCCGTTTTGCAGCAAATCATGCAATTGGCTCATTACACATTACAGGAAAAAATTTTCTTTCATGAGCATTGGACAAAATAATCATAAAAAATATGACTTTAATTTATTGAATAATTATTAAATAATCTTTAGTTTAAATAATAGCAAACATTTCATAATTAGAGAGGAGCCTAATTCTACTAAGTATGCTGATCATCGGAATTTAAATAACGGACAATATTATTGTTCCGGAAGAAATATTTGGTTCCGGTGTAACCCCTACGTCTAATGGACCAATTTCAATTAATTTTTAGAAATTAATTAATTAATTAGACACGATTTATAGTTTTGTTTCAAGGGAACACACATTATGGCCGGCTTAGCCCCCCCACCCCAATTGTACCAATTTTGCTTCTATATGATTCGCATTAAGAGAATGCTACATATCCAGTTTCGTTGAGAAACAAACAAAATCTGGTATCGTGTTATAACACAAAAACACTCACGCGCTCACACACACACCCATACAAGCACACACATACAAATATATATGTATACACAATTATTATTCAATTCCACGATTTCTGACCTTTATTTATGTATATTTATTTATTTTTTATAAATATGGCACAGGTCGAAATAATAGTACTCCATTTTATGTACTATTTTATTTTTGGCACGCCCTAAATGTTTCGTGGCCTTTATGCCACCTCCTCAGGGCCACTAAATCCCCATGTGTGGATAGCTCGCCACCCATACTAATACAGTATTAGTGCGCATTACTAATGCGCATTTTAAGCATAATAACCCCCCCCCCCCAAAAAAAAAAATAAAATAAAAATTTAACACCCATTTGAAAGATAATTTTTTGGCTAAGTTATCTACAGTTTACTGCACTTTTCTACCCAGGATAGTTCTGGTACCTATTGTTTTTTCGAAAGAGAAGCCGCCATCCCTGGTGGGCCACGAACTTATAGGTGAATAAGAAGACGAATAGATTTCAAGAACAGTTGAGAGATGAACATTAGAGAAGGTATCGTTCTAATCGAGAAACTGTGATTTGAACCATATGAAGAACATAAAATAATCTCGATTACAAAATAGCAGAACGGTTTTTGTAATGATTTAATAATTGGACGAATGTAGTAAGTGGTAGAGGGAGGGAGGGGGAGGGGGTGATTTGAATCGCGTTAGGACCAGGTTCATGCTTGGAATACTGATTCCCTATTGGCGAGAACAGAGAGAGAGAATTCCTCAAGAGAGACAGTTCGTGTTGGACATCATTTTACTGGTTTTTATAAATGCAAGACAAATTTTAGGTATTTTCTTTTTAATTTATTTTATCAAATGAAGGCAAATGCCTTATTAGAATAAATAAGAAATAAATAATTATTTATTATAATTATTCGTGAAAAACATCTTAATCTTTTTCAATTAAAAAAAAAAAAATTGTTCTCACTGTGTATATTATTGTTTTGATGTGTAAGTCATTAAATGCACTTATATAATTAAATCTATACAATTTTAGACATTATAATTGAATCAATAACTAGATGTCCAGCTATAGTGGTTTTCCTCTGCAGGAAACTAGCTCATATATATTTGTTTGTGTACGTTGTATATGAAAAGAAGCTGTTTCTTATGTCATGGTTCATGTAAGGTTTTCCTTTCCCAAGAGAGGGAGAAGAATTTAATATATTCCGGATTATAAGAATGGCTTCCCTTCTTAGGTGACAAAATTACCATAAATATTTGTATAATATTTAAGCCCTAGAAATAAAAACCTCGTATTCTCAGATAAATAGTGAATTATTTTATATAGAATAGCCTAGATTGTCTGCATGGAATAGTACATATTGTATTTGTTGAACTTTCCGAGATATTCAGTTTGGGATCATAAACGATTTTTTTTTTTAATTTTCTTCAAATCTTCGTTGATTCTAACTGCGAGGTCTGACCACGATTCTTTTTAAAATTTGTGAAATGTGTACATGTATATATATATATATATATATATATATATATATATATATATATAAGTCCATAAGTAATGTCGGTTTTAGCGCGGTTACTCCCTATCTCCATAGGGAGAACCCGCTTATGAGGTTGACCTAATGACGCAATCCGGAAGTGCTGACTAGAAACTTTCACGTTTCACACCCTATAGATCACGAAAATATAGGTGGCTAAAATTTGTATATATATATATATATATATATATATATATATACATATATATATACATATACATATATATATATATATATATATATATATATATATATATATATGTATATATTTATATATATGCTTGTCAGTTCGCGCTCCTGACGGCTCAAAAATGGTCCGATTTTGATGAACTTTGGCACAAAAATCTGTCTTCTAATTTGAAAGGCAATATTCGATGGGACAACGTCAATGAGAGGTATAAGCGCTTAAAACTTAAAAAAAAGTGTTTGTTTTGTTGTTTTGAAATGGTTTTTCTCTTTCTTTATCTCACTTTTTAATTGGTTGTTTCTAGTTTTAAATTGCATTTATCAGTAAAATTAGTACTGTAGTAAAATAAGCTAACAAACGGTGAAAGGTATTGGTAATAAGTTTGGAGTGGCTGTGGTAATCATGATGGCAGTGGCTGTCAGTTTCCTGTGATTTGTGATGCTAATCTATTCCATTTCTTCAAGAAGTTCCTGCGAGTCGGACTTTTTAATATTCTGTCTGTTCAGGTTTTTATTACTAATCCCTCCGTTTCAATTTATTTATTTATTTTTTACATTTTTTGTTTATTATAGAATTAAATGCACTTCTATTTAACATGTTTTGGTTGGTGAAACTTATTTATTCTGTGCTGAAATTTCATTTAAAAGGGATCTCCCGAGACACCGCTCACGCTGTTATGTTTTGGGAATTTGATGAATGGGAAAATGCTGCTTCAACTTATCGAAAAATGTAGAAATATAGGGCGAAATTGTCATAAGTGAGCGCCAAGTGCAGCGGTGGTATGAACGATTTCGAGCGGCTTGAAGACGACTGGTGGAAGAAATATAAGCATATTCAAAATTTAGTTTCAAGATGGTCGTCCGAAAAGGGTATTCTCAATATGACATACACTTGTTTAACACTTAATAAACGTTTTGAATTAATGTAAAAATGTAGACAACAAAAAAATACTATTTCATGTACTTTCCTTTTAAATCTTTACAATTTAAATGTTTATCCTAGATGCTTAACTTGAAATTCTTCTTTGAAGTACTTTAAGGTTGCTGGCTGAGAAGTAAGATCTTTAGTAAAATTGTGCTGGTGTCGAAAAGTAGAGTATCATTACAGCTCTGAGGATGGTAGTAGGTGCTACTGAAAGCGCTCAGAATGAAAAATAAAATTTGATGTTTATGAATGTACTGGACGTATTTCATTTTACTAAATTCTTCTTCATTAATACACCGTATACGTCGGTTACGGAATGCTCTCCCGGCCCATGAAATGTTTGCCGCAGATAATGAACTGATGGAATTAGTTATGCCATTTTTTAATTATTATATCCGGGAAGGATTTCTTTTAGCCTGCCTCAGAAATCATAGTCCATTACTGTTAGATCTAGATATCTTCTGGCCACACGAGATCCATACCTCGTCCGCTACAGCATCCAATGGTTCCCGGAGCTACTCTAGAGAAGTGTTAACGACATGGTTTGAACTTAGTTAAATGGGTCCAGATTACTCTAAATTTACTGCCGTTCGATTCTAGATTTACGCCTCCTGTATTACAGAAAGTTAATTCATCTGTCACATGAACATTATAAATAAAAGGATTGATTATCATCGAATGTTTCTTTGGCCCAATGACAAAACCTTAATCTTCTCTGAGCATCTACAGCCTGATCATCAGGGCCTGATGCACAATATGGCATGCTTTTAGCGCGGTTCCTCCCTCCCTTCATAGTGAGGAACCCCGCTTACAAGGTTGACCTCATGAAACAATCGGGAAATGCCGACTAGAAAATTTTGCGTTTCAGAACCCCTAGAGACCGAAAATGATGGTGGTTCAAATTTGAATATATATATGTATATATATATATATATATATATATATATATATATATATATATATATATATATATATATATACAGGGTGTCCCGTAAATGTCTAGTCATATTGTGAGGGGCGATAGAGGACCCTTAGGGGAAGAAAAAATGTTCTATGACGATTTCCCGAATTCTCGCCCATAAGGGAGAAAACGTCGTTTTATTGTTTTTTCGAGACGAACGTACTTTTTAGAAGAATAATCGTTGTAGCTCCGTCCCAGGTGGTACTACTAAAAAGGGTCTGAAACCAATCGAAAGCTGAGTAAATTTACTATAAGACTAGTTGAGAGTAAACGTAAAAATGAATGAATGTAAGTATGTATATCTTACCAAAAGAAGGCAATTCTAAATTTCCTGACACTTTATTGATATTTCTTTCCAGCGTTACTCCACAATGGGCAGGATCTGAGATTTCCGGGTTTCAGAAAAACTTCCTCATTTAACCAGCTTTCCATTCATGTATCACAATCCTGTGTTATTGAAGTATTTGAACGATTTAAGAACAAAGGTTTTAAAAAAACATTGATCTGTGAGAAGAAAATTATATTTTTTTCTTCAATTTATTCAAAATGCTGAAGGGAAATATTTTTTTTATAAATGTTTACATGAATATTATGTAAATATTTACTTAAAAGAATAAAAAAAATTACTTCCACGGATATAAAAAAAAATCTTAAAACAGTAAATAAATAAAATACACATTTGTTTTGAAATTATTAATTCAGGTAACTAATACTGGGTCCAGGAGGCGGCCATTAAGGAACCCCAACCATACATTAACCTAAAAAATTACTATTTTTACCTATATCACGCATTTGAAAACATTTTTACAGGACTATGTACATATTATTTATGAGGGATAGAATTTTTAATTACCACAACAAAAACGCATGGGCTCAGAATCCCAGTGAGTTTCACAAGCGTAGCCATCAGTATTAATTTAAGGTAAAGCATTTGTTTTCTAAATATAAGTACCTGTACAAATGTGTTCAAATGCGTGATCTAGGTAAAAATAATAATTTTTGAGGTTAATGTATGGTTGGGGTTCCTTAATGGCCGCCTCCTGGACCCAGTATTAGTTACCCGAATTAACAAATTCAAAATAAATGTGTATTTTATTTATTTACTGCTTTAGGATTTTTTTTTATATTCGTGGAAGTAATTTTTTTTATTGTTTTAAGTAAACATTTACTTAATATTTATGTAAACATTTATAAAAATAAATATTTCCCTTCAGCTTTTTGAATAAACTGAAGAAAAAAATATAATTTTCTTTTCACAGATCCATGTTTTTTTTTAAACTTTTGTAGTTAAACCGTTCAAATACTTCAATAACACAGGATTGTGATACATGAACGGAAAGCTGGTTAAATGAGGAAGTTTTTCTGAAACCCGGAAATCTCAGATCCTGCCCATTGTGGAGTAACGCTGGAAAGAAATATCAATAAAATGTCAGGAAATTTAGAATTGCCTTCTTTTTGTAAGATATACATACTTACATTCATTCATTTTTACGTTTACTCCTAACTAGTCTTATAGTAAATTTACTCAGCTTTCGATTGGTTTCACTCCCTTTCTAGTAGTACCACCTGGGACGGAGCTACAACGATTATGTTCTAAAAACCACGTTTGTCTCGATAAAACAATAAAACGACGTTTTCTCCCTTATGGGCGAAAATTCGGGAAATCGTCATAGAACATTTTTGTTCCCCTAAGGGTCCTCTATCACCCCTCTCAATATGACTAGACATTTACGGCATAGGTCAGCGAATAATGGCCTGATTTTGATGAAATTTGGTACAAAAATCTTTCGTCTAATTTGAAAGGTCAAGGTCGTTAACCAGCAGAATCCGTCCACCGGAACATGGTTTTTGGAGCGAAATTCGCGCGAAAAAAATATTTACGCTTACATCATATGCTTGTACGTACTCGTTTTGCGGGCTTCTTGGGCTAGTAAAACGAATGGAACCATTTTCAAGGCGATAGCTTTAACCGTTTTCGAGAAAATGGGAAAAATAGTTGTTGAATACCGATCTTGGTTTCGGTACTTAGAATCATGGGATTCAGTTGAAACATTTTCTGCATGTTCAACTTTCATCAAAACTAATATGTTGAAATTTTGGTTACGTTTGGAGTTTAGGAAGGGTTAGAATAAAATATTTTATTAATAGACATGGAAAGTTTTGGTAACTTTGTAAATTTTCCTTAATATCTCGAAAAAGGTTTAGAATCTTGGGAAGCGGAAGTTTACCATTCGAAAGCTTAGAAAATTCTCTACAAAAAAGATTCTAAAGAAATCCTAAATTAAATCTAAATTCTTTACAAAAAAGATTCTAAAGAAACCTTGTTATTTTTTAATTGATTATAGTTGAATAATGTATTTGAAATAAAGCAGGTTAAGTAAAATAGAAAAACAATTTATTGTTAGAAATATAGAGAGAGATTCGAAGACCTTGTGGCTTTTTCAACTGCCTGGATGGGTGGGCCTTTCTGGGGTTGGCCGACCCATCCAGGTAATATCCTAACCTAAATCAAGACCATTCTAGAAAGGTGGAAACAAAATAATAACTGTTTCCATTTTAATCTTTCCAAATGAGACTAGGGATAAGAACGGAACCGCGCTAAGATGATGCAGTTCCTGCGAGTCGGACTTTTTTGATCTTAGGAGGCATGGGGTCGTTAAAGCAGTCTTCCTGTCTTCATACTACTTTATTTAATAGGCCCGACATGTTTCGTGCATATTTTCACACCTCTTCAGGGGCCCTTCTTGCTAGGAAGTCTTCTCGTTACCATGTAGTTGCTCTGGAGTCTGGCTTAACGACCCCATGCCTCCTAAGATCAAAAAGAATTTAGATATTTTGGGTCATCTACAAGAATAAATTATATATATATATATATATATATATATATATATATATATTTGTCTGTTCGCTCTTTCCTGGCCTAAATAATGGATCCGATTTTGATGAAATTTTGTACAAAAATCTTTCGTCTAATTTGAAAGGTCAAGTTCGTTAACCCGTAGAATCCGTCTACCGGAACATGGTTTTTGGAGCGAAATACGCGCGACTAAAATCGTTGCGCTGACTTCATATAATGCGCTTGCAAGTACTCATTTTATAGGCTTCTTGGCCTAGGAAAACGAATGAAACCATTTTTAAGGCGATAACTTTAACCGTTTTCGAGAAAAGTGGCAAAGTAGTTGTTGAATCAAGTTTTTGTTTTTGGTACTTAGAATCATGGGATTCAGTTCAAACATTTTCTGGACGTTTTAAATTCATACAAACAAAGATGTTTAAATTTTGCTTACGTCTGGAGTTAAGGAAGGATTAGAATGAAATATTTTAACTAGAGACATGAAAAATATCTCGAAAACGGTTGGGAAATCGTGGTAAGTGGATAGAAACGATTTGAAAGCTTACTAAATTCTCTAAAAAAAAGATTCTGAAACAAGTTTTGATTAGGTGATGTCAATCGGAGAAATAAGTGCAAACTTAGAAGTTTGATAAACGATAATTGATTTCGTTTATTTGAACGGTTCTTTTTATCTATTTTTATTTTTTGTTATTTTTTTTATTGCTTCTAGTAGGTGAATGTATTTTTCAATAAAACAGGATAAGTAAAATAAGAAAAAAAAATATTGTTAAAAAAAATAAGTGCTTAAAACTTCAAATACGTTTGTTTTGTTCTTTTGAACGGGGTTTTGTCGTTGTTTTTGTAATTTTTATCTCTTTCCCTTAGTTATTTATTGCTTTTTATTTTTGTAATTTCTTATATTAGGAAAATGTATTTGTGTGTAAAACAGGATAGGTAAAATGAGAACCAATTTTCTGTTAGAAATAGATCGGTTAGAAAAATATGAGTACCTTTGCATAAATTCCTAGCAACCTGAAAATTTGCATGAACGTTAGGGACAACATTATAATGGAATTGGGAAAAGCCCTTATCTATCCCATTAGTGCAAACAATTTTATTCGAAGTCAATGTTCATAAAAAAAGGTTTTTATGATTTTTCAGCGAAACGTTTAGTCTTTTGGTATTATTAGGTGGTCTTTCAGAACCCTGTAAGTCTGTGTTGATCCGAAAGGATACCCAGACAGTTTGTATCCCAGTCAGTTTGTCTGATGCTTGGTTGCGGATCACTTTGTACGGTAGCCAACATATAAATTATGTTAGCCTCGACGAGGGCTGGTCGCCGATTGGTACCTTGCGCAGGACACGTTCCGAGAAAACCTTTTCGTGCAACTCGTTGCACCTATCTTGGTACGACTATCCTGGAGAGGGCGATCAGGAAAAATATCAGCATAAATTGCAAAAAATGACAAAAAAATAAGACTTTTATTGTTTTTTTGGCAGTTAGTAACTCAGTCAGGAAAGATTTAAAATTGTCGTAGAGTTCAATTCTCAACAGTAATCCGCCATAAGAGTAACTGAAGAAAGCTGAGGCGTCGAACAGTCGGGCCAAACGACTTTTTGCGTTTCAAAAAAGGCTACAGCCTACAATTCATAACAGATTTTTTTTAAATGAAAGCTAATAACATTTAGTACAACTTTGTCTGACCAGGTTTTCTCCCTTTGTTTCCCCTGTTTATTAAATTACGTGTGAATAATTCACGAACTTTTGCAATTAAGCATAAAATAATATTTTATTTTTCATCTAACTTAATATCAGCCCTTATGTCGTTGAAATGAAACATTCAAATCCCAATTAGACATGGAAAAAATTAGACTACATCTTCAAAACGTAAATTTATTCTTATTGAACTATAAGATTAATTGAAATAATATGATTTTTGAATGATTTGAAAACATATTTTGATTTTTTCAAGTCTAATAAGGATTACAATGTTTAATTTCAACGATATCAGAGCATATATATAGTTAGATAAAAAATAAAATATTATTTTATGCTCAATTGTAAAAGTTCGTGAATTATTTACACGTAATTTAATAAACAGGGAGGGGGGGGGGCCAAAAACATGGCCAGACAAAGTTGCTCTAAATTTTATTAGCTTTCATCTAAAAAAGATTTACAGGCTGTAGCCTTTTTTGAAACATGAAAAGTCGTTTGGCCCCACTGTGCGTTGAGCGTTAGGTCTAATGAAAATTTATTCGACCACGATACACACACACAAATATATATATATATATATATATATATATATATATATATATATATGTATGTATGTGCCTGTAGATACTATTTCTGTTTTTACATACCTTGAAAGTTGTTTCATGGCATTCCCACAAATATTTAAGAAGTAATGCAACAAAATAGGTCAATCTGGAAGGACGTTTATCACGCCTACAACAAGAAAAATTAATCAGCTGTTCATAGAACTATCAAATAGCAACTAAAAACAAAGGTATTTTATTTTTATTTTTTAGGTAAAAGCACATGCTTTTAGATGATTATTTAGACGGGTACCCTTTTAAAAGAGAAACCCAATTTTATCGGTCCATTTGGACATAGAAATATTTATTATATAACCATCAGAACCATTCCTGGTGCGATAACAAATGGCTAGAGGCATGGAGAATCCTGGACAAAATGCCCTGTTTGATTTATGGTCCTGGTGTAGATGGGGAACGAGCACTACCAGGGTGCGGCCTTAGAAACCCATTCACCTTTAGGAATAATTTCAATTAGAGCGAATAATATTATTCACTAGGGCAATTATTATGATAATCAGTTTGGAGCAGTCGCAGGAAATCTATTCTCTCAAAACAAATTTTTAAAAATGAATGAGAACACAGGCCGAAGAAGAGCAGAAAAATAACATCATTGTTTAGAATAAAAGTTCTTTTTTGGGGGGCGACATACGATAATGCGAGCTATTTTTATTTTTGGTATTGTCTAAATAGGAAAATAAAAAAGTATTTTACACTTATGTTTTATCACATTTATTTAATATGTCTATATATCTGCTTTCGCAAAAATAGTGCGATTTTGTTTTTTAAAAAAAATGTCGTTTCAAGTGAAAAATCAAGTTCGTGAAACATCAGAATCCACCGACTGTTTTGTTTGAGGTTGACCTCATGACGTTTTGTTTGTTTGTGGTATTTTTGGGCGAAAGAACCCCATGGTCGTCATCGCCCTACCGTACAAAACAGCTACGGTTTTTTTTTTTTTTTTTTATAAACCCGGTACTCTTTTATTTTATTTTATTTTTTTCCATTCATTTGCCTTTTCTATTTTTAGCTTTATTTTTTATTTATTTATTTTTAAACCGGTACTCTTCATTTTTTTTATTTGTTATTATTTTTTTAAATTTTTTTCCCCTTTGGCACATTCAGTCTCCCTACTTAAACATTCATATTTACAGTTATTAATTAATTAATGACGTTTTGATACATTCTTATCTATTTGGAAATCGGTTGGGGAATCGTAATAAATGTGAAGTATCTATTTGAAAGCTTATTCCCTACAGCTACAGTCGTTATGAAGTTTATGATAGCGATCTTACTTTGAGAAATCAATGTTTAAGTAGATTAATTTCTGCGTGGGATACAGTCAGGT
Organism: Gonocerus acuteangulatus; assembly: GCA_946811695.1. Taxonomy (NCBI): domain Eukaryota; kingdom Metazoa; phylum Arthropoda; class Insecta; order Hemiptera; family Coreidae; genus Gonocerus; species Gonocerus acuteangulatus. The sequence goes on from OX328123.1 coordinate 35,886,480, forward strand.
TTCTGTTGTGGTACCTTAGATCTTACTTTGAGAAATCAATGTTTAAGTAGATTAATTTCTGCGTGGGATACAGTCAGGTTTCTGTTGTGGTACCTTAGATCTTACTTTGAGAAATCAATGTTTAAGTAGATTAATTTCTGCGTGGGATACAGTCAGGTTTCTGTTGTGGTACCTTAGATCTTACTTTGAGAAATCAATGTTTAAGTAGATTAATTTCTGCGTGGGATACAGTCAGGTTTCTGTTGTGGTACCTTAGATCTTACTTTGAGAAATCAATGTTTAAGTAGATTTATTTCTGCGTGGGATACAGTCAGGTTTCTGTTGTGGTACCTTAGATCTTACTTTGAGAAATCAATGTTTAAGTAGATTAATTTCTGCGTGGGATACAGTCAGGTTTCTGTTGTGGTACCTTAGATCTTACTTTGAGAAATCAATGTTTAAGTAGATTAATTTCTGCGTGGGATACAGTCAGGTTTCTGTTGTGGTACCTTAGATCTTACTTTGAGAAATCAATGTTTAAGTAGATTTATTTCTGCGTGGGATACAGTCAGGTTTCTGTTGTGGTACCTTAGATCTTACTTTGAGAAATCAATGTTTAAGTAGATTAATTTCTGCGTGGGATACAGTCAGGTTTCTGTTGTGGTACCTTAGATCTTACTTTGAGAAATCAATGTTTAAGTAGATTAATTTCTGCGTGGGATACAGTCAGGTTTCTGTTGTGGTACCTTAGATCTTACTTTGAGAAATCAATGTTTAAGTAGATTTATTTCTGCGTGGGATACAGTCAGGTTTCTGTTGTGGTACCTTAGATCTTACTTTGAGAAATCAATGTTTAAGTAGATTAATTTCTGCGTGGGATACAGTCAGGTTTCTGTTGTGGTACCTTAGATCTTACTTTGAGAAATCAATGTTTAAGTAGATTTATTTCTGCGTGGGATACAGTCAGGTTTCTGTTGTGGTACCTTAGATCTTACTTTGAGAAATCAATGTTTAAGTAGATTTATTTCTGCGTGGGATACAGTCAGGTTTCTGTTGTGGTACCTTAGATCTTACTTTGAGAAATCAATGTTTAAGTAGATTAATTTCTGCGTGGGATACAGTCAGGTTTCTGTTGTGGTACCTTAGATCTTACTTTGAGAAATCAATGTTTAAGTAGATTAATTTCTGCGTGGGATACAGTCAGGTTTCTGTTGTGGTACCTTAGATCTTACTTTGAGAAATCAATGTTTAAGTAGATTAATTTCTGCGTGGGATACAGTCAGGTTTCTGTTGTGGTACCTTAGATCTTACTTTGAGAAATCAATGTTTAAGTAGATTAATTTCTGCGTGGGATACAGTCAGGTTTCTGTTGTGGTACCTTAGATCTTACTTTGAGAAATCAATGTTTAAGTAGATTAATTTCTGCGTGGGATACAGTCAGGTTTCTGTTGTGGTACCTTAGATCTTACTTTGAGAAATCAATGTTTAAGTAGATTAATTTCTGCGTGGGATACAGTCAGGTTTCTGTTGTGGTACCTTAGATCTTACTTTGAGAAATCAATGTTTAAGTAGATTAATTTCTGCGTGGGATACAGTCAGGTTTCTGTTGTGGTACCTTAGATCTTACTTTGAGAAATCAATGTTTAAGTAGATTAATTTCTGCGTGGGATACAGTCAGGTTTCTGTTGTGGTACCTTAGATCTTACTTTGAGAAATCAATGTTTAAGTAGATTAATTTCTGCGTGGGATACAGTCAGGTTTCTGTTGTGGTACCTTAGATCTTACTTTGAGAAATCAATGTTTAAGTAGATTAATTTCTGCGTGGGATACAGTCAGGTTTCTGTTGTGGTACCTTAGATCTTACTTTGAGAAATCAATGTTTAAGTAGATTAATTTCTGCGTGGGATACAGTCAGGTTTCTGTTGTGGTACCTTAGATCTTACTTTGAGAAATCAATGTTTAAGTAGATTAATTTCTGCGTGGGATACAGTCAGGTTTCTGTTGTGGTACCTTAGATCTTACTTTGAGAAATCAATGTTTAAGTAGATTAATTTCTGCGTGGGATACAGTCAGGTTTCTGTTGTGGTACCTTAGATCTTACTTTGAGAAATCAATGTTTAAGTAGATTAATTTCTGCGTGGGATACAGTCAGGTTTCTGTTGTGGTACCTTAGATCTTACTTTGAGAAATCAATGTTTAAGTAGATTAATTTCTGCGTGGGATACAGTCAGGTTTCTGTTGTGGTACCTTAGATCTTACTTTGAGAAATCAATGTTTAAGTAGATTAATTTCTGCGTGGGATACAGTCAGGTTTCTGTTGTGGTACCTTAGATCTTACTTTGAGAAATCAATGTTTAAGTAGATTAATTTCTGCGTGGGATACAGTCAGGTTTCTGTTGTGGTACCTTAGATCTTACTTTGAGAAATCAATGTTTAAGTAGATTAATTTCTGCGTGGGATACAGTCAGGTTTCTGTTGTGGTACCTTAGATCTTACTTTGCTTAGAGATTTTATTTTAGAGTTTTAGATGTTTATATTTTTTACGCAAAGTTTAATACGAAACGTTAGCTGTTTGTATTCTCAGCTTTCCAATTGGCACTAGGGATGAGAACGGAAACGCGTTAAAATGACGCCGTTCCTGCAAGTCGTACTCTTTATTTTATCGGTTAGTTAGTAGTCGCAGGAGGTAGGAATGTTTAATTTGTCGTTGTTTTCTTTAATTTCATTTGGTAGTGAAATGAATTATCCAGGAAAAAGAAGATAGGTAAATGGGAAACAATTTTGTTACAGTGCTTTTCTTACTAATATTTTAGCAAATATTGCTTTTCCTTGGCTCTTATTTTCAGGAAATATCAAAGCAATATGGTAACTATTTCTATTCCAAGCTATTCAAATAATACTAGTTTTAAGAATGGAAACACGCTTGATGAAGGAGTTCCCGCGTCATGATGGTGCATTATCCATGAAAATGCAACGTTATCCAGTGGAGTAAGCTTAGCCCCTTAGCTGAGACGGAACCAAAGAAACACTAAGTTAGGAGATGACCAAGCTCTAATGTTTGACAGTTATGTGAGAAGTTTTAGGATGGATCGTTACAAACAGCACGGACAGGCTCCAGAGTATCTTACAAGCCTCCTCACCTTCCTTAGCGTCCACGTACAATAGTGACTTAGGGCAGCATTTTTTGGAAAACTATTTTGGATTATAAACACCGTCGTTTGGGCGTTTTAAAAAATCGACTTTACAGTAATGCTTCACTATACACTCTATTAGACGTATAGCCATCGGGGATCAAAGCATACACGCTGCTAGGATTGCTAACACGTGGCACAATATAAGACGATTGAACGAGTTCGTTAACCAGCAAAATTTGTTCATCCGGAGAGGGGCGGGGTTTAGTCCGGACCCAAAGTAGTTATTACATCGAATGGAGGTAATACATACATCGACACAATACTTAATTACTTTAAGGCTATAAGCATATATAAAAAAATAAATATTATTTACCCGAATTTATTTTTTCTCCCACCCCTTTCTATTAAATTTATTTATTTTATTCTTTATTTTCATATTTTTTGACTTGTCCAATTATTACTATTTTTGAACATTTTTTTTATTGTTGAATATACTTGCATGTTTAAGTAGACTTGAATGTATTCTATACAGGCGCTTATATATATATATATATATATATATATATATATATATATATATATATATACAGGGTGTTCAAAAGTCGATCGACACCCCCCTTTTTTCCCACAATTTTTGAAATTTAAAAACAAAACTTGGTGGGTCTTAACGTGGTCAAATGTACTTTCATTGGACCTAATGCACGACCCCCCAACTTTCTCCAGTTCTTCTCCAGAGACCCTAACTCTGGTATCTCCAATGGAAAGGGGTTATTTTCATGACGGATTATTATAGAGAATTGAATTTTATGTCGACTTTATATCTGTCATTTTTTCGCTAAAGCGCACCAATGAGTAACAAATTGCCAAAAACCGATAAAACCCTTGTTTTTCGTCACTTTTCTGCCAATAACGTAGAAAGTATGACCGTAATGAAAAAAGTAGTTGATATAAACGTAGTAGAGGATTAAATTTAGTTTCCAAAAAGTACCTTTGAATGCCTAAAATGTTAATAGAAATGGAGCAAAAAACACTTTTGTTTTTGGAGTTTTCAGAAAAGTTTATTATCAACGTGATCTACACTTCAGTAAAACTTAATAAACATTTCCTAAACTACTTTTGCTCCACCTAATTTTGGATTTAAGAACGTTTAAAGAAAAAATCAAATTCAATTACTTTATAAAGCCATTAAAATAATAAATTTAAAGCAATAGAACACACCTAATGATTACAATTTCGTAGTAATTATTTTTGAGTTGGACGATTTTTTTTTGTTTTTTACAGCACCGTAAAAAAAGAAAAAAAACTAAAACAAAAAAAATCGCCCAACACAAAAATAATTACTACGAAATTGTAATCATTAGGTGAGTTCTATTACTTTAAATTTATTATTTTAATGCCTTTATTAAGTAATTGACTTTGATTTTTTTCTTCAAACGTTCTTAAATCCAAAACTAGGTGGAGCAAAAATAGTTTAGGAAATGTTTATTAAGTTTTACTGAAGGGTTGATCACGTTGATAATAAACTTTTCTGAAAACTTCAAAAACAAACGTGTGTTTTGCTCCATTTCTATTAACATTTTAGGTAATTAAAGATACTTTTTGGAAAGTAAATTTAATCCTCTACAACGTTTATATAAAGTATTTTTTTCATTACAGTCATACTTTCTACGTTATTGGCAGAAAAGTGACGAAAAACAAGGGTTTTATCGGTTTTTGGCAATTTGTTACTCATTGGTGCGCTTTAGCGAAAAAATGACAGATATAAAATCGACATAAAATTCAATTCTCTACAATAATCCGTCATAAAAATAACCCCTTTCCATTGGAGATTCCAGAGTTAGGGTCTCTGGAGAAGAACTGGAGAAAGTTGAGAGGTCGTTCATTAGATCCAATGAAAGTACATTCGACCACGTTAAGACCCAGTTTCGTTTTTAAATTTCAAGAATTGTGGGAAAAAAGGAGGGTGTCAATCGAGTTTTGAACACCCTGTATATATATATATATATATATATATATATATATATATATATATATATATATATATATTTATATACACGAGTACACACGAGAAGTTTGTATTTAAACATATCTGCACAGCACAAAATCATTCAATTCGTTAGTTTACTTTACTCCTAATGTTGTGTCTTCCGTTTTGTTTTTTTTTTCTCTTGACTGGACAGAGAATATTTCACTGAGGTGATCATGAGCTAATCGCTAAAGAAGCGAAGCACACAGGAAAATGAATAATATGTTGGAGGTTTATTTTAATTTATCGGACAAATTGCGATTTATTTTGCTGGTTTTATTATTTTTTTGTGGTAAATGCTGATTTTAACTTTTTTTTTTTTTTTTTTTTTTTGTTAATCGCTTACAAGGTTTCCCCATAGCGAGGAGTAGGCCTTATATAATGATATTAGTATAGTTAATGTTAGTATTATTAGAGGCATACGTTAATCTAATTGCTATCTTACATACAAGGATATCAAACATTTATAGTACAATAATAAATTACTACTTATAATTTCCAAAAAATAACTTATTTGTATCGACTTTAATAAATGTTGTTTATGATGCACATTAGAAATAACTAAATATATTCTCTATAGACTATTTATATTTGTACAGATACAACATTAGTCTAAATATGCACGTGCTATCACATTTCTTTCTATTTACACTCGCGCTCATTCACGAATCACCAAATGCCACAAACATGCTATAAATGGAGATAAACATTAGTATTATAAAACAACAAAAAAAAAAGGATCTTAAGCATGGAAGCAATTAAAGTCACTAGGAATAATTGTAGTTGCGTTGGGTTCTAGGTTTAAATTAGTTTATATTAGATCTATCATTTCTAGGAGAGTATGAAATTTTAAGAAAGTCCGAAAGTACATTAAAATCAAATAGAATATTATCTAGTGATTAATTATATCTATAACTGTAGGCTTTGTTAGTTTTGAGTTAGATAGTTTAGTGTCCGACCACTGGATTTCTCACAAGATTTCTTTTTGATAGTTGATGCTGTGACAGCAAACCGATGTTTGATCCGATGTTCCCCTTGAAGTAGACAATCCTCCATCTCTGGAGGATCTCCTAGTCTGGAAGTAATCCATCTAGGTTTCCTCTTCCTTTTCTTCTTCTTGTTAGGGCTGTTTACTACTTCTGGCTCTGGTTGCTTATCTTTATCTTCTTTACTCAGACTAAATTCATCGGAGTCTGTGTGATAGTTCTTTTCTAATTTTTGGTAAAATATATCCAGATCTTCGTCCTGATTTATTGTATCTGCCTTAGAAGTGTCTCTTTCTTTGACGAGTAACCTACCGCCTTTGAACCATACATACCTGAGCGCTCTATTTCTTTGTAACTCTCTGCATTTTTGATAGAGTGAATGAAATTTTCGTGACAATGCTTCGTTAACATAAATCTTTTTATTTTCTTTACGTTCTTTATCCGAGAATATTCTTAATTCTTTCCAACTAAGGAGGGATCGTTTTTCTTTGGCCCTTTGAAGGAATGACTCTCTGTCTGCCTTTCGTAAAAAGTTGACAAATATCGTGTTCGAATGGACACCACCTTTTTTGATGATTCGGTAGAAGCTATCTAAATCTGTTTTCAAAAATGGTAATTCAAGGATTCTCCATATATTTTGCAATATGTTTTTAACATTTTCATTATGATTATACGGAATGTTTGCTATGTTTATCGATTTACCGAGTTTGTCCTGTTGAGAAATATCTAATGTTTTTTCCAACCTATCTACTTTTAATTTTAGTTTATTGTTTTCTTTTCTCAGGTACGCTATTTCTTTTTTATTTGCATTTATAGCTTCTCCATACGATGCTAGATTATTTAAGGAAGTCATCATTTGAGCTTGGTCATTTTTTATTCTTGCAATTTCCTCTGATAAGCGTTCAAAGTGTTTTAATATCACATCCAACTTTTCTTCGAAAGCCATGATTGGTAAGAAATTTAAAGAAATATTTAACAAAACAAATAGTTGATTTATGTTTGTATAGGTATTACTGTAATTCCTGTAGGTATGATAAAGGTTTGATAGTAATAAGGTTTAGTATACTACAGGGATTACAGGTCCAACTCTCTCAGCACCAGTCAGTTCTAAATCAGTGCGGGGGGAGAATCGTGGTTTATAGCAGTGTTTTTTTATTAATTTATCTCATGTTTACTAATATTCCACATTTCCGAATTTATGCTGAAAATATCTGCAGTTATTGCTGATCATTTCCAATTTATTTATTGCTAAAATTAAAGTAATTTATTTATTATGTGAGTACGATCACGTTTATTATTGTACATACAGAGGTTAATAACATATAACTGTTCGTGCTCGTGACGTGTTGTGACGAAGCTTGTGACGTAGTTGTGACGAAGCACTCACCGTGTGACGTACACTTGCAAATGGCCGTTCAAATTAATTTAATACATCAGAACTTATAATTATATTCTAGATAGTGCACTCACCAATTTTAGTGATTTAGATTTGTTAGTGATCTTACTTCAGCAAGAATTCCAGGATTGTCCAATTGCTGGGTCCGTAACTTCTATTTATGCATGATTTGAGACAAGTTCCTTTAGGATTCGTAAGTAAACCATGTCAACACAACACTTACTCTAGTATATTTCCACTGACAACCGCTTTATTTGCACAAATAAATCTGAAAAATCTTGTCACTTCACACTACTTTGCCTCCACATATTCACTGTCATGCCTTAGTTTTAGTTGTTTTAAACACAGAGCATTCAACTTAGCATTAACCCAAGTGTAACCTTCCCGGCCTACCCCCTGCTGATTTTAACTTGTGGCAAATAATGATTTTTATTTATAATCGGTAAATGCTCATTTGAATTTATTGTAATCATTGCTGAGTTTAATGCATTCTGCTGCACATTCATCAAATTTCCAGGATGAAAACTGAGTTGAATAAATTGACTTTAAAGAGAAAAACTCAGGTTTTCAGTAGGAAAACACCGCGAGAGTTTGGATTGTTGAACAAAACGATTCCGACGGCTTAAGAAAACACGCCCTGAGCAGCAAATATATACACAAGCCCTGTTTGCGAAACAATGTTTATCTAATTCGATTGGAGGATGATTTTTTTCGCTTCCTGACTTAAGGATTTCTGGTGCCTGGTGTTTAATTTCCTATGTACACGCAGGTCGGTGCCTACACCGCGTTATTACTTGTTGGCCTTCTTCGTCGCTAAGCCCCTCTTTCATTCCTATTAAGATTACAAATTATTTTACAAATTTACGATTTATATTTATTGCGGTATGACATCGGTCTGAACGTTCGTTCTTTACATTATAACTTGCAATGTTTCCAAGAGCAAACGTTGAGCCGGTGGATGGAGTCATTTCCGCTTAGGATATTGTCTACCACTTGTGGCGCTTAAAATCTTATATTGCTTCTCTTTGATATTTCATTGTATATTTTTTAGAAATGATCAAAACCTACCAATAACTGCTTACATTCCTTTAGTAATGGCACTAGGGATATGAATGGAACCGCGCTAAGATGGAGAACTACCGGCAAGTCGGAGTTGAAATTATCGGCAGGATGATAGACATCAGGATGATATTTAACTTGAAAATTCTGAATAGTCATGTTTGACTCGCTAAAGGCCTGAGGGCCTGAATCTTTATATGCCAGAAGATATACAATAGTAAAATACTTGTGGCCAAGTTGGAAATTCATGCATACGTGAGAGGGTATTATCAGGTTCTTGACAAGGTATTTACGGCCTAAAACTTGGCCCAATACTTCCAACTTGTCTTTGGGAGGGGCCTGGAAGTTGGGCCATATATATATATATATATATATATATATGTCAAAAATCAGTCCCGTAACAGGCCGCGAAGGCCCTGAGGGGCAGATACTATAGAGGTTTCTGATTCATGACCATACGGCTCACTAGGGAGATAGTGTGGTCAGTACTATGCTCAGGCCGCCTGATTTTCCCCTTGGCCGCTTCGACTGCTAGAGTCATTAGCACCCAAGGTACCCATTATTAAATTAATTAAAGGCTGGGTCGGCCTAGGGACGGTCAGGGAGGCCGAATTCAACATATGAACGAAGACACTAGAAGAAAAAATCTTTAGTGCATTTGAACTCAGGCCTCCAGCTTATTAGTCCAGTGCTCTACCACTGAGCTAACCTCGCCCCTATATATATATATATATAGGGTGTCCCAGCATATGTGTCCACCCCCTTTTTCTCCTAGAGTTGTTGGAATTTCGAAATGAAACTTGGTAGGTCATAGTTATGTTGCATGAGGCTTCTTTTGAAGGTTTAGTTGACTTAGTAACATTCTCCAGTTTTTCTCCAGCGCATCTCTCCAATGGCAACAGGTATATTGTATGACGAATTCTAATAGAAAATTTAATTTTAAAACTAATTTATTCCGAGACATCTTTCAATCCGACGCACCTTTTGCGCGTAAAACGCAAAAAACTGAAAAATATCGCCCTTTTGTAGACAAATTCCTATTTATCACTGAAACCAAGCCTTGTACGTAAAAACACCTCTATACAAACGTTGTAGCCTATTAATTGTCCTTTCAGATGATACCAAGATCAAAGTTGTAGGTTGAATATTTAACGGGATATTATGAATAAAAAATATACCTTAAGAATTTAAAAAAATAACAATTCAGAAAATCGATATGAATAGAAAAAAAATAGCTGTCATAAACAATAAAAAAAAAGTATGTACTTATTTACTTTATGGGAAAAAAAGTAAATACAAATTATTATAAAACAGAACAGAATAAATTTCTCTGTCCATATGAAATTATTATATCATTAAACGACAAACTAAAAAACAAATTTCCCTTTGTTTAAAAAAAAATTAATCAGTTTCCAAAGAAAGTTATATTGTTTAAAAAAATATTAACTTCACTAAATATGGCGAAAATCATTTTAAATGTTCAAAATGTCCACCTTCAACGTTAATACATTGCACATGTCTCTTCGGGAAATCATTCTGAGCATTTAAAATCTCATCTATTTTTAATTGTGCAACTGACCGAGTTATCCGATCCATCATGTCCTCTTTATTTTGGGGTCTTTGATGGTACACCAGGGCTTTTAATCTACCCCACAGATAGTAGTCCATGACCGTCAAATCAGGTGATCTAGGCGGCCATTCTACCCCCATCCCACGGCCTATACAGCGATCTGTGGGAGAGAGGAAGAAAGTACCGAATTTAGTAATAAAATTGAATTAGATCATAAATAAATTTAAATAATAATAATAAATGTAAATAATAATAATAAATTTAAATAATACTTCATAATTTTATAAAAGTTGCAAAGAAAAATGTGTGGGACAACCACAAGACAAGTTGTATGTACATGTTACATCGCTGTTGCAGTGGAATATCTTCCAATAATGTGGGTAGAGTATTTGTCAAAAAATTACAAAAAACTTCTCCCGTAAGTCTCTCTTGAAGGAAATGAGGGCCAATTATGTATTGTCCGAAAATCCCGCACCATACATTTACCGAGAACCTATGCTGGTGATCAACCTCCGTCAACCAGTGAGGATTTTCTTCCGCCCAGTAATGACAATTGTGTTTATTAATGCTTCCATCGCTGCAGAATGTGGATTCGTCAGTCCATAGAATATGTCTGTAAAAATTCCTATTTTCTGCTAAGGCTTGTTGCATCCAATGGCAGAAGCGCAATCTCTTATTGCAATCCTCAGGTAATAGTTTTTGGTGCGGGTTCATATGGAATGGAAACATTTTATTTTGTTTTGCAATCCTTCCCACTGAGGACTTACTCATATCTGAGTCCCTAGCAATGTCCCTGCAGCTGACATGGGGATTAACTGCCATTGCTGTAAGGACATTTATTGTGTTTTCTTCGGTCATCGCAGGTCTTGGCAATTTCCTTCCCTTCCTTGCGCAAATTAATGAACCTGCTGTTCTTAATTTTTGCTCGTCTCGGGAAGAGCTTTCTTGAAGGGTGTGGTCTATTGGGAAATCGCTGAGCGTAAAGACGTGCTGCGGCGCTGGAATTCCTCCGACATTCCCCAAAAATTAGGAGCATGTCTACATAAAAATCGAAAGCCGGCATATTTAAGAAGAAGAAGGTACGTTCTATAACTGAATGGCCAACTGATACTAGCAACTAATTTATAAGTCCAATTTCTTATCAATGCCACATTATACCAAATAATCTTAATTCCATTGTAACAGCAAACAGCCTCTTTCAACTAAGTACATTAACAATGAGGATTAGGAGCAGAAGTAAATCCTCACATATGTTTTCATCCTTTTCTTTCTTATCATTATTACTCAACAATTAATACATAAAAATCTTCCCAGTGAATAAGTGTTTAACTCGAATTTCCTTGATTTGCAGTGGTCTTCTTTGAAAATTCATGAAAAATCTGGTTTTCATACTCTACCGAAGAAATATGGCAAAAAGAATAAGTAAAAAATCTGGTACATGCAACACAAAACTTTCACTTACCACTTTAGTCGGAGTAGGTTAAATTATTTTAAGCAATTAATATCCATGTTTTCCCCCCCATCTCATCAATAGACCCAACATATGTTTTCATTCCTAATATCCCGTTAAATATTCAATCTACAACTTTGATCTTGGTATCATCTGAAAGGACAATTAATAGGCTACAACGTTTGTATAGAGGTGTTTTTACGTACAAGGCTTGATTTCAGTGATAAATAGGAATTTGTCTACAAAAGGGCGATATTTTTCAGTTTTTTGCGTTTTACGCACAAACGGTGGGTCGGATCAAGAGATGCCTCGGGATAAATTAGTCTTAAAATTAAATTTTCTATCAGAATTCATCATAAAATATACCTGTTGCCATTGGAAACTCAAGAGTTAGATGCGCTGGAGAAAAACTGGAGATTGTTACAAAGTCAACTAAACCTTCAAAAGAAACCTCATGCAACATAACTATGACCTACCAAGTTTCATTTAGAAATTCCAACAACTCTAGGAGGAAAAGGGGGAGGACACATATGCTGGGACACCCTGTACAAAGGCGCAAACAAAAATCGTAACGCTTACGTTTTCGATTTCATATGCTTGCAGGTACTCGTTTTATAAGGTTCCTTAACGTAGGAAAGCTAATGAAAGCGATACCTGTAACCGTTTACGTGAAAAATTGATGCAATTACTATTCCAAAGTAATTTTCAGTTATGTTATTAAGAAACGAGTGATTCAGCTGAAGCTTGTTTAAGATGTGTGATATTCCTCTACTGTAAGATATTTAAATTTTGGTTTATTGCATTTAACAGGGAAATGAGTATTTCAGTAAAACAAGGCAAGACTATGAGAAACATTGGTATAGTGTTTCCGAGAGCGAATGTTGAGAAAGTGGAGGGAGTAATCCTGTTGTGGCACTTGAAATCTTATATTACTTCAATTCGAGATTTTATTTTATATTTTTTAAAAAGGATCAAAACCAATAACTGCTTCTATTCCTTTACTAATGGCAGTAGGGATACAAACGTGCAGCGCTAAGATGACGGAGTTCCTGCGAGTGGGCCTTCTTCCTTGAAAGCCGGCGTTGACAAACATCTATATAAGACCAATGATTCGAAAATGCCTAAGTATATTGTGTTTGAAACTGTCTTCTGCAAGCGAGCAGCGTTAGAACTCCTAGCGAGCAGATCGATTTCCAGCTGGGGGTTTGAAAGAAACTTTTAATAGGATTATTATTACGTAATGGTCGGGCCTTGATCCCCTTCGTACAACACCTCGATTTTTCCCTAACACATCCACATCTCCTTTTCAAATATTTACTAGCTCTTATGCCCTCCAGGCTCACTCACTTTAAATTCTTACACAAATAAAAAAAAAAAAAAAACTCCCTCGTTTTCCCGTTTGAAGAACGGTGCCTATCGTAAATGAGTTTACAAGAAAAAAAACTCCGTTGCGCAAGAGCAGCGTAACGTATAAAATTCCACAGATAATGTTTTATTATATTTTATTTATTTACTTTGTGTTTCGTCCACAAAATATGTGTTTATCTTGGACGATAAACATACTGAGCTAAGACCTCTGAGGAACCAGAAATTTGTTTTATGAGTATAGTTGATTATACGAGATTTATTTATTAAGATTTAATGTATTTGAATTTTAGTCAAATTGAATATGCACCTATTCATGGGTTAAAAATTTAATGTCATTACCCTGTCTTCTAGGCCTGCATATGGGATCGTATAATCTTAGATATGTTAAAATATTGTCTATGTACTGACTATCTTCAGCGGGACTTTCACACATAATGTATGGGACGTTCAAGTCATTCTGTCATATCCAATCTGTTAGGCTGTGTTTTATTGTGAATTTTGAATAAGAAATTTCACATGTTGGTTTTTCTTGTCTTATCATTTACAACAATTAAAGCCTCGGCCATCAAACTGTAGCCATACAAAAATTGAAAAAATAAATATACAACAATATCGCAAAAAAGAAACAAATCGAAAGAAAAAAAAAATAAAATAAATATATAAAATATGACTTCAAAACTATATCCTAATGTCAACAGACTTAAGATATTTGTTGGTAACTTCACCATTGAACAAGTCTTTATATTTTGGAATTGTAACAATCCAAAGTCCAGAGCACCTAGATACAACGTCTCTAAAAGCAGAGTGCCGAGCCTTGTGTTGTACAGGAGTGAATTGACTGCATGTTCTCACCCTGACTGGAGGAACTTGCAAAGGGATTGAATGAATGTATGTATATATATATATATATATATATATATATATATATATATATATATATATTTTTATTTTTTATTTTTTTTTTATTTTTATTTATTAGGAGATACAATACATACACTCAATTGTTACTATTATTCTAGAATGCAATAAGTCAATTAACAATTGGGTGTCTCCTTCACCCTCGTTATTTAGGCTTGAACACAACACAAGCCTAGTTGCTGGAAGACCTAAATCAATAATATGTCCTCATCAGTCTTCAGAGTACCTCATAACGAATATAAGAAGGCACAAGAATAATTAAATAAATAAAATACAAAAAAAAAAATAACCCTAAAAAAAAAAAAAAAAAAAAAAAAAAAAAAAAAAAAAAAAAAAAAAAAAAAAAAAAAAACCTTACAAATCAGTATATCTGATAATATAACAATATATAATAGTATAAATTAATATAATTATTACAAATATAACCAAATAGATAAAAAAAAACAATAAATAAAATAAAACTAAATAAAATAAAGCAAAAAAAAACCGATATTAATAAATAAAAAATAAAAAATAAAGACTAACAATAACAAGGTCAATATAATAATAATAATAAGATAATACCACGTTTTGAACCCAAACACTTCACCCGCTAGACCAGAGCACTCGATAAAGACCTAACGTGGTGCAGTCACATCTATCAACCACAAACATACCCACACCCCAAATTAAAATATAAACAAGTAAAACACATAAATAAATAAAAAAAAAAAAAAAAAAAAAAAAAAAAAACCCGGCGATCCTCAACGGCCCGCACCGGCGAGGAGTGTCCTCCATCGACTGAAGATGATGCAGGAGCCCTTTAATACCCGCAATGTAATGCTTCTCAGCACCCCCATCGGGACACCAAGCTGCCTTAAACTCTTGGCAGAAGCACCGCTCCACACACCCCTCCAGCTCAATGTACAGGACGTTACCTCCACGTCGGTGACAGGCACGCCAAACATTCGTCCCACTGCCAAACGCACACCAAGTCTCCCATACTTCCGACACTTCGCCCGGTGCAGCGAGTTCAGATCAGAGGAATTCCCATTTACAATCTGTGCGTCCAGAATCATCACCTTACCCTCTTTAGCCACAATTATGTCGGGTTTCCAACGTCGGCCATCAGCTCTCAGGACTGTCTCGAGGTGCACCTCGTACCCCCTCCCGGCTAAGGCTTCACCCAGTACATCCACCACAGTGTCGTGCCTCAAACACCGACCTCCCCGTGAAACATAGCACTGCTGAACAGCATGAGTGCCGGTCTCATCCTCAAGGCAACCCGCCCTGCAAGTAAGAATCCGGCCCTCACGCCGGCCTCTTGTCGTTCTCACGGTGGTCGGCAGAGCATTTATGTGGGTACGAACATACTGGATGAAGTCCCACCCAGAAGAGGTTCCAGCTCCATCATTGAGCCAATGTGTCGAGGCCTTACTAGCAGAGGATTCCTTTAATCCTGCTCCGTCGTTGGACGAATGGAGCCTACCTGCCCACCAGCGCTTCCTAACTTCAGGGCACCAAGCGTCTTCATCTATTAAGCCCTGCCTGGCCAGGGCCTCCCTCGCTCTCCGCAGCCTTTTGGTCACGTCTGCCGAACCATAAGCCGCCCTTGCCGCGGCTAGACCAGACCATTCCATTCTAGACAGACGGCCTATAGTCAGAGCCGGCACCAGGACGCCCATGCAAGGCACACCCAAGCCTCCGTCCGTGCACGAAGCATGGAAATACCCAACTGGTATATCCTTAGGCAATCTCAGCCACCTCCTCACCGCGGCTCTAACCTTTATATCAAACTTTCTTAATGCTTCGCGGGAGGAGCCACCAAGTACCAGCTTGTGCACGTAACTCGGAAGGAGGTGATACCTAAGAGCGGTCAACCTCTGCTGCGGCTTGAGGGGTGCATTCCCAATTCTTAAAAGGGCCCTTCCAATTTCCTCATCAGGCCTCTCGGATCCATGGTTCCTATAGGTGACTCCGAGGTACTTAACGGAGTCATGGAACTGCATTTGCCTCACCGGGGCTCCACCAACGGTAAACAGTGCGTCCTCAACTACCTTGACCCTGGCCACACGCCCAGCCGGTACCAGCGAAAGGGCACAGCACTTACCAGGACTAAGCTCCATCCCCAGTTTGGCGATGGCTGCCCCAACCGCTGCAAGTGCACCCCGCATGCCAGCCACCGAGGACGCCACCAGGACCAAGTCATCGGCAAAGGCTAGATAGTTAATCCTCACTCCATCCAGAGTATATCCTACCTGGCTTGGAACCGCCTGGAGGACCCAATCCATCGCAAGGTTGAAGAGGCACGGAGACAAAGGATCTCCCTGCCTAATCCCCCTTCCGCTTACAACTGGGTCCGTCCACCTCCGACCATCGGTAATCCGGGTAAACCCTTCACCGTACACCCCCATCACGTATTCAACGAATCCTGATGGTAGGCCTTTGCGGATCATGGCGGCCCGTAGAGCTGAGTGACTAATACTATCGAAAGCCTTAGCAATGTCCAGGAAGGTCAAGTGCACCTCACGACGACAACGCCGAGCCTCCCTGAGCACCGCATCCAAGACTACACACACACACACACACACACACACACAATACAATACAATATAAAATATATTCTTCAATGTATTTCTAGTGAGTTAGTTCACACAAGAGCGGACCCGCAGATCGCAGGCATGTAGCTCGGGGAAAATATCCTGACGCACGCCGCACAATGGTCAAAAACCGCCAAAAAACGCTCAAAACGCAATAACATTTGATATTGTTTATTAAGAAACCTGAAAGTGTGCACACTACAATGAAGGTATTGATAAGTCACTCACATGAAACATTCTTTTGTAGTCGCCCCCGCCTCTGAACTGCACTCGGCTGGGCTCAGGGGGGCCAAACCAATAAAAAAAAATAAATAAAAAAATACATCTGCTCCTATCTCAGCCAACCTTTTTTTAAATTTCAGCACAACAGTTTGAGATAATTTCCGTAGGAGTAACGAAATATGCTCATCGGCTATTGGAAATTGATCTCAATTCTTTGTCAAATACTCAATAAATAAATACTCGCATATCGAAAGTACACTTTTGTCGTTTGAATTCAACAATATTTTAACTAGGACACTATTTTTCACTCGGATCACTTCAGACATTTTTTGCGCGTCTGTCTGTTATTCATTTACCGAGTTCGTTCACCTCTAGCACCGAAGTAGGCAGACTTATGCAGCTAATTTCAGTCTGGTGTCTTTCTATAGATTTCCACGGAATATTTAAGCCCGAAATCCGAGAGACGCAAAAGCTATATGACAAAACGAAATTTGATACGTGTAATTTTTTTACTTTTTCAGTATCCCCATCTACGAAGGCGATTCGAAAAATACAAGCATATTTTTTTTGCCCTTTGAACATCCCATTAAAACAAGAAAAACATGCGTCAACCTTATCAGTCTGAAAAAGTAAAGTTGAAGGAACGATTTTGGTACATGAGGATTTGGGAAATTTTCTTCGTTTCTAGTACTTTAACCACCGTCCTACAATCAATGGTGGGGGCCTAAAACTCAAGAAATGGAACTCTCACAAGATATTTAACATATATTTAAGGCGAATGGGTTCGGAAAAAATACTTCAAATACTTTTTGGCTATTTTTGACCACTGTTCGCCGGTGTGGCCAAAAACCGGAGAAGAATCAATATCTTGTGGACGACTGGTACCATCGGTGCCACGGGTACAGTGGTATAGCCAATTCTGCCGTATTTATGTCGAATTGTGAGCCCAATTTTCAACATTTTACACTGTAATGTCTCTCCATTTGGAGTTTTGTTGTGTACAGGTCAGAGTATGGACTATTGGCACTCATATTAAGGCATTCGGAGTCTCACGCGGATCTGGATTTATGTATTTGTCTTAAAAGGAGACTTTTACGACAGTACTCCAGAGGGGTTGCCACCGGGCTTAATATTTTTAGGGTTCTTGGTTTGGCTAAAGCTTAGGCAAAACTTCCATAATCGATAATTATTTTAGCCTTTAGTGGTTTGCTTTTATTGCATTTACTTTTCAAGGACTTTAAATACCAAACTGTGGGTTCCCTAGCTACCTAGGCAATCACGAATCCGGCGAAATATTGCGAAGAAAGGAGGAGCAAGACCGCAGGAGAAAGAAGCGCCGCATTGCAACGAACACATGTAATTCCCATCGATATATGTATATAAACATATATATATATATATAAAACTAATGCAAGTGATATGCTATTTATTGCAGAAGACTTGCGGACAAGAATAAACTCCCTCCTTGCAGGGTTACTGTAACGAGGAAACAAATAATATATATATATATATGTGTATATATATATATATATATGTATATATATATATATGTATATATATATATATATATATATATATATATATATATATATCAACATCCTCTTCAACACCTCGAGCAGTCGTGTTTACTTATTTTTTCTCTACCTTTATTAGTTACTAGCTGTAACCCGGCGTGCCATGCTACACCTACTTTCTGCATATAGAAAAGCCTAAATAAATTAGAAACCAAATAAGTATTAAAATCTAATGACACGAATCTGTAACTTTTTCGAACCCGTGACCTCCCAACTGTGAGTCCTAGACGACTTTGACCTAACCTATAACACCCCCCCCCCCGTATCAAGACATACATGTATGCCAAGTTCTGTAAAAATCGGTCTAACGGTGTGGATTTTTATTAAAAAAAAAAAAAAAAATAAAAAATAAATAGAGACAGCAGCTGGTATACGTTTTGGACCAGGCCTATGACAATCCCCTGATCAAGACCAACCTATGTGCCCAGTTTGATCAAAATCTGTTAAAGGGTGTGGATTTTTATAGGGAACAAACATACAGACATACAGCTGGTAGAGGTTTTTGACCTAGCTTACGGCACTCTCCAGTTTAGGATCTCCCTGTGTACCGAGTTTAGTCAACATCGGACGAACGGTGTGGATTTGTATAAGGGGCAAAATTACTGACAGACAGCTGGTAGACGTTTTTGACTTAGCCTACGCGACACTCCCCAGATTAAGATCTACATGTGTACCGAGTTTAGTCAAAATCGGACGAACGGTGTGGAGACGGTACCGACGAGTTTATTCAAAATCGGACGAACGGGGTGGATTTGTATAAAGGGCAAACATACAGACAGACAGCTGGTAGATTTTTTTGACCTAGCCTAGGAGACTTCCTGGGTCAAGACGTACCTATGTGCGAAGTATGGTCAAAATCAGTCAAACGGTGTGGATTTGTATAAGGAACAAACGAACAAACAGACAAACAGAATAACAGACAAGCAGATAGACACGTGATTTTTATATATATATAGATGTCCCAACTTTTGGCATCGGGTCGGCCGCTCAAACGGAAGGCTCGGCAAATAGTGTTTAATTTAGCCAAGTATTTAAGGGAACAAAAAGAGAAGTTTGATGTTAAATAAAGTATACCTGGAGCAAATAGTGAAGCAACGGGTGTTCGAATTTCTTCAGTCGGACGTATTTTAGCAGAAGGAAATAAATACTTTCAGGGTCCTAGTGATTCGAAATGTTTATTTTCAACTCCGGAGGGGAAAAAGGCGGAACATAAGAAGAAAGTCGAGAATGACGCATTTACGGACAACATAATTAGAAGAAAAACTAATAATTTTTATACAGTACCAAGAAAAGAAAATACGCTCTGTTAAATCTCTCTTGAAATTATTTAAAAGAAGACGGTGAACTTGATTGTGGATATCATGGATAATTTCAATAATCCTCATTATATATTCATGAATATTTCATATGTAAATTTGTATATAATCTATTTTACTACATAATAATTGTAATTAGGTTCTAATTATTAAAGCTAACATAAGTTAATTAATTTAGTTTGCTTATGTACAAAGTAGATAAATATGTATTTAAATAATGTTTAGGTAAAATTTCCTTGACTTACAAAAAGAAATATATTAAACCATTTCAGCTATTTATATTGCCTTGTGTTATTCTCTTTTAGCACTTTCCACCGAAGGAATATAGCTATTGAGGTTGCACTCAGGACGGAATTTTTGAAAAATTCTTCAAATCTTTATCGATCCTACATAGTAGACACCGAAAATGGCCTCCGTTAAAGTTATATGTATACAAATACACACACATACACACACACACACACACACACACAGACACACACAGACACACACATATATATATATATATATATATATATATATATATATATATATATATATAAATTTTAACGGGGGTCATTTTCGCTGTCTACTAGGTAGGATCGATAAAGATTTGAAGAATTTTTCAAAAATTCCGTCATGAGTACAACCTCAATAGCTACTTTCCTTCGGAGGAATGTGTTAAAAACAACAACTTTGGGCTTATTTTTTTACATGTTAACCCCCCCCCCAGAAGTGTCTGCCTTTTTGTAATTATAATCGATTATGTTTATTGAAGACGGTCTATAAATCGCAGCGTGAATAATTCACTTCATTTTATATAATAAAAACAACAACTTTGGGCTTATTTTGTTACATGTTAACCCCCTCCCAAAAGTGTCTGCCATACTTATTGTACAATTGCCTTTATTTTACATTAAAGATTGTTAGCTTCTGCATAAAACACTTTTTTGGGGCAATATTTTTTTACACCTTTGCACACCACCCTATGCGCAGTACCAACGCACGCGCCCGCCTGGTGTTCCACCAGGGTGTCTACTACTTTCGTGAAAGTCAATTTCGTGACTTTTTCGTGACATTTTCGTGACTTGAAATGCATATTTCGTGCCCATTAAAAAGAAAATAATTTCACTTAAAAAGAGAAAGCCTTATGCTTTAGCTTAAAATTATTTGTAACTTAAAAGGATTACTGTGATATCTATAAACTCACAATTTTATATACATTTAAAACAATTAATAAAACTGTATAAAATATACATCATATCGTCCCTGCCATGTCAAAATATCGAATATGCAAAATCTCGGATTTTTTCTCAAGATTCGGTACTTTGCTCTTGGATTGCGGGCGATACGGCTTGTCGCAAATTGTCGCAACTCTAACCCCTTTATAGAATAGCCTTTAATGCCTTAAATAAAGTATCGAATAAGACTATTTTTGAATATATTATTTCGTCAATGGTTAAAATATGATCGTTCCTATTGTGCTCCGATTTGCATATTCGTTAGTTTGACATGGCAGGGACGATGTGTTAAAGAGGATAGTTACATTAATTTTAAAAGTGAAGGCACGATGACTCTAGAATGACTACTCAAAAATATTAAACAATGCTAGCAGAATTCAAAATTTCTAAATAAATATTTATTGTCAATTAAGGCCCAGCGCACACAGTGCGACTCCGTTGCAAACCAGTTGCGCCTGAAACCAGTTTGCAGCTGAAATAAAACTTCTGTCCGCAAGCGGGGGACCCGGCAAAGGGCTAGTGTTAAATCAGTTGCGCCTATGATACAGTAAAAGTGGAATGTTTATTATGTGCTGTATGTATTTGTCTTTAAGGCCTTGGCTTGGCCGTGTGAGCTTACTTTGTCAGACTCAGACGAAGAAGACGTTGGGGTAATTTTGTCTCAAATCAACACACTTTTATGACATTTTTTCCCTCACCAGCTCTAATTATGATGGCATTTGGTACATGGGTTACCTTCATAAAGACTAGGAAAAACACCAAATCTCAGGTTAATGGCTCAAACGGTTTTCAAAATACGTCCATGTAAAGTTTTCAAGAAATGGTCAAAATCTTGCTGCAGCAAAATATATAACTCCACTCCTGTTTACGGTAGAAACACGATGGTGTCAATTTTTATTTCTTTATGTGCCCTTTAAAGTGGCATGTAATACATAGGCTGTACTTATGTACCATTCCGTGATGTAATATGTACTGTGAATCCAACAACTCCAGCAGGGAGTATTTACTTCCTATCCGGAGATGAAATTTTTAGAAGCAATGAAATGTTATTCCAGTACTTCTAACACATTTCTTTAAAATTTCCAACCACTTTCATAGTTTAACATTTATAAATAGAATAATTGCTGATAATATTTATGTTTTATTTAAGCTGCCAGCCACCTAAAATATGTTGAGTACAATGTCATTTATTTTTAGACAAATATTCTAAATTGAACTAATTACAACAAATTATTGATGTAAACAATTTGTTTTTAAATAAGCTTTGTAATTAAGATAATAAAATTGAAGGGGTCTCCCGTGGTCTAGTGGCTAGCGCCTTAGATTCATAAGCGGGAGATGGTGGGTTCGATCCCCACCGGCGGCAGGAAGTTTCTCATTCCACGGTTCGTTGGGAGGGGGAAGTTTCTCAATTCCTCGCTGCACCCTGGATAAAACTAGACGTCGATGCGCCGTAAAAATAAAAATAAAATACGTACCAGAGACATCGATCAACGTTCAGGAAGAACTCGGCTTATAGACCTGAAGTGGGACGAATGATTCTCACATTGAAAACTTGTAAGCATTCAGAAAACTGTGCGCTGGCAACTGGTTTGTAACTGTAGTTGCAAAACAGTCTCACCGTGTGCCCTGGGCCTAAAGTGTACTCAATTTCAATATTTAAGTCTCCATGGCAACCTCTTAAAATGAATAAATTTAAATTTTAACGCACATTATTATTAACTAAGAGGTTTAGGACGGGTTATCTATAGGTTACCACCCATTTCTATCCAGGATAGGGCCGATGCCTTTTATTTTTTCTAAAGAAAAGCCACCACCCCATAGTAGTAATCGAACCCACGACCATTGGCAAGGAGTGTTAAATGCTCACGCCTTAACAATCACGACCACTGGGCCTCCGAATATGAATAAAGAACAACAAATTTTATTTTTGAATATGAATTAGGAACAATAAAAATATATGTAAATAATGAATGCCTTCAAAGCAATCATTTTTTGGAAGTCTAATTTTTTTCTTCGCAGCATCAGAGAATAATAGTTCAGAGATTAGTGGGAGAGGGTGTCATTGAGCCACGGGGCAATTGAACCAGTCTACTTAAAAAATTGAAAAAGTTAAAAAAATGAATCATCCTCTTAAAATTAAATGCCGAAAATTTGGAATCATTGTGGTAAATACATTTTGGAAAACTCCGATTTCTTTTTTTTTTTTTTTTTTTTTGGTATGCAAACTTTCTTTTGTACTTGCGACAAATTATTTAATAATGTTTACATTTTTTTAATAAAATGATAAAATTCCCATAGTAATAGTTTCATATACTCATACTTTATAATTCCCAACTTCATTAATAATAAAATAATATTGTATTCATTTTTCATTTACTAATAATTACAATAAAGTCATAACATGTAAGGGGTCAATTGAATCATCAATCCCGGGGGCAGTTGAGCCACGGAGAGCATTGGACATGCGCGCATCTTTGCTTTAAGTTAAAAATGTCTTCAAAATAATACCAACCTATTAAAAACTAAGGCAAACAGAGAAAAAAAAACGACCAATTAAGAACTGAGGTAAACAGAGATAAAAGTATTCACACGGCGTCTTCAAATCCCACTAGGAAAGCTCTATTTATAACAACAAAAACTTTTTTTCTACTTTTACTTGTCCTGTTATATTGAGAAATGCATTTTCCTACTATAAGCAATTACAAAAATAACACAAAATGAAAACAGACAAAAGAACCTTTTAAATAAACGAAACCAGCTTTTCTCGAAATGAGACCATCCCATATAAAATTGCTTTAGAAATTTTTAGCGCGGTTCCTCCCTCCCCCATAGGGAGGAACCCCGCTTATAAGGTTGATACAATGAAACAATCCGGAAGTGCCGACAAGAAAATTTCGCGTTTCAGAACCCCTAGAGACCGAAAATAACGGTGGTTCAAATTTGTATATTTGTATATATATATATATATATATATATATATATATATATATATATATATTTATATATATATATATATATATATATATATATATATATATTTGTCTGTTCGCTCATTTCTGGCTTCCCTGATGGTCCGATTTTGATGAAATTTGGTACATAAATCAGTCAAGTTCGTTAACCAGCAAAATCCGCCCACTGGAAGATGGCGTTTGGGGCGAAATTCGCGCAGAAAAAATCGTAACGCTTACGTTTTTGAGTTCATAAGCTTGTAAGTACTCTTTTTATAGGCTCCTTGGGCTAGGAAAACGAATGACACCATTTTCAAGGCGATAGCTTTAACCGTTTTCGAGAAAATTGGAAAAATAGTTTTTGAATACCGTTTTTGGTTTGGGTACTTAGAATCACGGGATTCAGTTGAAACATTATCTGCATGTTCTACTTTCATTAAAACTAATATGTTGAAAGTTATGTTACGTTTGGAGTAAAGGAAAGATTAAAATAAAATATTTAATTTTTAGACATGAAAAGTTTTGGGAACTTCGTATATTTTCAGTAATATCACGAAAACGGTTTGGAATCTTGGCAAGCAAAAGATTACCATTCGAAAGGTTACTAAATTTTCTACAAAAAATGTTTTGAAGACATTTGCGATGGGATGGTCATATTTGGAGAAATAAGTGCTTAAAACATAGGTAATTTCGTTCATTTGAACGAATCTTTTTGTGTGTTTCCTACAGTTTTTTTTTCACTGCTCGTTATTTTTGTGATTGCTTATAGTAGTCAAATGTATTAGTCAATAAAACAGGATACGTATATATAGAAACAATATTTTGTTTCAACGGTATCTTGGAATTCGAAGATGCCCTATGAATATCTAGATTACTGTACTGGTGTTGATTCCGTTCTTTAGAATTGTTTTTGGTATTCTCTATTTTCAGAAGTTTTTATCTATTTATTAATTTTTTTTTTAAATTCATTGAACGAAATCATATGAATTCGAAGGTGAGGAGCTAGGAGGCTTAGGGTGGGGGGATTTTCCATGTCCCCAGGTAGCTAGCTCCCTGTGTACCCTCGTCATCTGTAAGTCCCTTTCTAGAGTCATAAAGATAAGCCTCCAAACAACTTTAGGAATGTAGGATTTCTAATTTTTGCCAGTATCAGAACAGCCGCTCTTTACATACCACAGTGGTACAGACGTACCGGTCTATACTCCACACGGTGGTAGAGTACTTGGTGTATGCGTACTTGTATGTATACGTATTAAATAGGTACCTAAAAAAAGTGTATTTGTGTATAAGTGTTGCGTTATTGGGATTAGAATAAAATATTTTATTAACAGACATGAAATACTTCGGAATCTTTGTATATTGTCCTTAATTTTTTTTTCTTTTATGGTGTATCGAAATCTGAGTCATTAGCACCATTTTTTCCTTATGAGCTTTTATAATACTTAGATTTAGCTAGCAACAATATTTTACGCCGCAATTAAAGTGATTTGCTCTTCTTATAAACATAATATTTATATTATAATATAAACATAATACATTAATTTGCCTGCCAAAAAAAAAAGTCCGACCCGCAGGAACTGCTTCATCTTAGCGCGGTTCCGTTCTTATCTCAAGTGCGATTAGTGAAGGAATATAGCAGCTATCGGTAGGTATTTTCCCCCATTTTTCCCCCTTAATATCTTCAAAACAGTTAAGAAATCGTGGGAAGTACGATTTAACCATTCAAAAGCTTACTAAATTGTCTAAAAAAAAGATTCTGAAGCAAATTTCGATGGGGCAATGTCAGTCGGAGAAGTAAGTGCTTAAAACTACGAAAGTGTTAGTTTTGTTATTTTAAACGGGTTTTTGTCGCTTTTTGTGTGTTTACCTCACTTTTGTTTTTTAAGTTTATTTAACGGTGGAATGAGTATTTCATTAAAGCTGAGAAAATAAGAATCATATTGGTAATAGAGTTTTCCTAGAGTGAGCGTCGCGATGACGGGAGAGTCCCATCCGCTTAGAAAACTGTCAGCTTCCATATGTGGCTCTTTAAGCTTCCTTCTCTTTGAGATTTTATTTTATATTTTTAACAAAAGATCAAAATCTACCGATAGCTGCTACTATTCCTTTACTAATCGCACTTCGGATAAGAACGGAACCGCGCTAAGATGATGCAGTTCCTGCGAGTCGGACTTTTTTTGTAGATAATTTAGTAAGCTTTCGAATAGTTACTTCCCGCTTACCACGATTTCCCAACCGTTTTCGAGATATTGAGGAGAATAAACGAAGTGCCAAAAACGTTTCATGTCTGTTAATGAAATATTTTATTTAAATCCTCCCTTAACGAAAAACGTAACCAAAATGTAAAAATCTTTGCTTGGATAAATTTCAAACCCGCGGAAAATATTTGAACTGAATCCCATGATTCTAAGTACCCAAATCAAAAAATTTATTCAACAACTATTTTTCTACTTTTCTCGAAAATGGTTAAAGATATCGCCTTAAAAATGGTTTCACTCGTTTTCGTTCGTCAAGGACCTATAAAAAGGTGCTTAAAATGGTTCAACCATGATTGCAAACAATTTTATTCAAGGTCAAAGTTCGCAAAAAAGGTTATTCGGATTTTTCAGCGAAGCGATTAGTTTTATGACACAAATATTTATGACGAATTTTACATCCTGCAATAATCTACAAAACTTGTCTTCACATTTTTTGATAACATTAACGAATTCTGCAAAAAGGAGATTCCAAAATTTACTTTAGCTGTATTCTCCATAATAAGCAATATGGTAGCGTTTCTATGTGTCAGGAGATGTTGGGGGGGGGGGGGGGTCCAACATTTCTAAAATGACGGGTCTGACATTTGATAATATTAAACATGTGTAATTTCTGCTTCTGCGTAATTTGGCTACTGTCGTAAACCTGTGTCCTGGCGCCTTAATATCGCTATTATTCCAGCATGTTCGAGTGGGTGTTCACAATTTTCACGAAATTTCAACAACAACAAAAAAATGTTTATTTCTATTCTAAGCTTTCCAAATGACACTAGGAATAAGAACGGAACCGCGCTAAGATGACGCAGTTCCTGCGAGTCTGAGTTTTTCTTTCGGAGCACTTTAATTGCTTAAAACGTTTCTCTGCATCTTATCTTTAGATATCATTGATATTTAAAGCTTCTCTCCTCCTTTTTGATGGTTTGACATCTGAAGAAATCATTCCTATAGTTATTTACTTCTATCACCAGCTGCCATCACAGAGGAATATACACAACCTTCAGGTATCAAATAATGTTCATGTAAATTTCCTTCTAGGCATTCTCTACTAATCCTCTTTAAACTTCTGCATTGCCATAAAAGGGTGAAAACATTCTTTCCAAGAATTTCAAAAATAAAGCATCTTGATCTACATTTATGTGTTATACAAACAGTCCTATTCGGAGGAACTTCGTCATCTTAGCGCAATTCCGTTCATATCCATAGTGTCATTAGCAAAGGAGTAGAAGCAGTTATTGGTCGATTTTGATCTTTCATTCATCTCAAAGAGAAGGAGGCTTTAAGGCGCCACAACAGGAAACTAATAGTTATTTTATATATATATATAAATATATATATAGCAGAACCTTTGCTTAAATCTTCGAATTTTCGTTATAAGTGGAAGGTCAAAAAATATAAAACTTTCACTGATTACTTCTTTATCTCTTCCCAACATGTTTCGCACCCTTTGGTGCCTCTTCAAAGGAAGAAGTTAAAAATATTTAAACATTAAGCCTCAACTTGAAGAGGAGAACCTTCCTGTAGTGGGGCCACGTCTAGACTGGTTGCAAACTATTCTATCATAATTGTCACAAATTAGTATTTATTTTCATGAATAAACAACCAGAAATGAAGCGGGCTCTTAGAGCTGGTTAACTTGTATTTAGAGGACGTCATGCCTTCACAAGGGCTTGGAGCCCTCCAGCCAGAAAAAAATTGTTTTTAGAGAAACAAAAATTGTAAATCATTTTTATGGCCATATTATTATTGGTGAATGTATTTCTGATAAAAAGATATTTTCCCTATTTTATTTGAATTTTATGGACAGAGACATGAATAAAAGAAGAACAAGAGAGGCTCTAAAAACCACCCCCCCCCTCCCTGGCATCCTAGGGTTTATAGGTAGGATCGATAAAATTTTTTTTTTTTTTTTTCGTAAGATCATACCTTTATAATCTGATCCATGACAAAATATACATAATATTATGCCACACCACGTCGTACGGTGGTGACAAACGCACGATTTTGGGAAATAACCTGTTGGTACGTGAATCTTTCTGATTTCGGTGTCATGTTTCATGTATTTTTTGTACAGAGTCGAATAAAGCCACTACCAATTCGTTAAAATAATTATTTTAGAAGATAAACGGGCTTTATATTAAGAAAAAAAGGAAGTATTGAATTTAAAGTGTCATATTCTATATCAATCGGTAGAGATATTTATACTTCTACATGTATTATCGAGTGCTCAGTTGAATGAATTAACAACAATTGTAATACTCTTAACTGTTTACGACGTATTCCTCTTTATTAAAATTTTCGTTTAGAACGAATAAATTTTAACAGTTTCACATGAGATATTATAGTCCAAAAGCTGGCAACACACTTTTCATGAAGTGTTTTATGTACCTTGAAAATTTGCTATAATATACCTCTTGTATAGATAAGAAGGTATGTATGTGTTGGCTAGACATACCGTGGACAGGGTGTCTACTGCACGAAAAAGTCACGAAAATCACGAAAATGTCACGAAATGAAAAATAGGGCACGAAAATCACGAAAAAGTCACGAATTTGGAAACCATGTCACGAAATTTTTCTATTCAAAGATTTCCCCCCAAAGAGCTAAATTCAGGGAAGTTTCTGGAATTAATCTTTTTCCACTAAAACTGTGTACAATCCGGTGGAGTAAAAACTCGCAGGTATTAGCTAGAGCTCATACGATGATACCTGCCTTAAAGTTATGTATAGAAAATGCTTTTGATGATCCTCCAGTTGGCAGGAATTCCACAGTTGTGCAGAACCATGTTCGTGTAACCATGTTCCGGTGGACGGATTCTGCTGGTTAACGAACTTGACCTTTCAAATTAGACGAACGATTATTGACCGAAATTACATCAAAATTAGACCATTTTTATATATATACACACGAGAGCCATCCAGAAAGTTGGTTACGTTTTGGTATAAAAAAAAATAAGACGAAGTACAAGACTTTTTTTTTATTATATACATTTGAAAGTGGCACTAAAATACTATTTTTCTACAAGTACATAGTCGCCAAGTAAATTAAGACATTTCTCATAGCAGTTAAACAGGCTTGAAATACTAGTGTCATAATTGTGCGGCGAGACTTCACCCAGGTTCTCAACCCTCCGGCAGTTCCGTGGGCTCATCAAAACGCTGCGTCGCAAGCTATTTGTAAGGTGGATGTGGAAACACCTCCAACTTGAAAACATCCAGGACTTATCGAGTTCGATTGGCTCTATTTGGTCGGGCGTTGTCGTAAAGAAGCAACATTTTTGAGCTCAACTTTCCTCTGCGCTTGTTTTGAATTGATCTTCTTAACTTTTCTTAGGCTTCACAATGCCTTGCAGAGTTTATTTTCGAGTCACGTTCTAAAAAATCAACAAGAAGGACTCTTCCTTTGTAAAAAAAAAAAACAAAAAAAAAAAAACAGTCGCTATGATCTTCCTTGCAGATAACGTTTGCATGTATTTGCTTGGTTTTGAGGAGAATTTTACATTTTATAGACTACAATTTGGTTTCTCCTATAACAATTTGATCGAGTAGTGAATCACCGGCGGTTTTCTTTAATTTTCTCATCGACTTTAGTGGCAATTTCATCGGTCACAATACTTGTCCGTCCACTAATGCCCCATTTGGCTCTCCACCTTTATTGATCACATCGTGCCCATAAACTTCAAAGATTTGGCGATTAATCTCAATTGTTTTTCTGTTCTTAGTCAACAAAAACCTTATCACCAATCGCACTTCACAGGTCGCGGGATTTTCAATAGCGACACACGTTTAAAACTAGTATTGTACGCGGTTGAGCTGCAATGATAAACTCTCAGTAGCACGGCTAGGTAGCCAATAAAAGAACGAACGATCTGACACCAAGAAGGCCGTGAAATCCCAGGCCCTAGCGGCTAGAGCACAAAAAAATTTAGGCGTTTACTTGGGATATACTTGCCTCACAAGTATTTACTTGCAAGTAATAGTAAATACTTGTTTTATTCACTTAAATTTTTGTATTTACTTGGTTTTTGAGACTGCACGAGTATTTACTCCTCCAGGCAAACCTCCATGGTGAGTCACTCAAGTCCTTGTAGTGACGTTACTGGGGTATGGGGTGAGACATTTTACACCCAAAAAGTGCTTAAAACTTCAAAATTGTTATTTTTGGTTTTTTTTTCAACTGGTTTTTGTCTCTGTTTACTTATTGTTTTAATTGGTTATTGTTTTTTTTAATTGCATGTAATAGTAAAATTAGTATTTTTATAATACAAGGTAAGATAAAAATTGGTAATAGTGTTTTCCCATGGCGAACTGTGAGAAGATGGGGGAAGTCATTTCCGTTTAGGATACTTACAGTTTCCCGTGGTCTAGTGCCTAGCGCCTTAGATTCATAAGCGGGAGATGGTGGGTTCGATTCCCGCCGGCAACAGGAATTTTCTCATCTCAGGGCTCGTTGAGAAAATTCCTCGCTGCACCCCTGCGCTAATGGCCCAGATTTGTCGATGCGCCGTTAAATATATATATATATATATATATATATATATATATATATATATATATATATATATATATTTAACGGCGCATCGACAAATCTGGGCCATTAGCGCAGGGGTGCAGCGAGGAATTTTCTCAACGAGCCCTGAGATGAGAAAATTCCTGTTGCCGGCGGGAATCGAACCCACCATCTCCCGCTTATGAATCTAAGGCGCTAGGCACTAGACCACGGGAAACTGTAAGTATCCTAAACGGAAATGACTTCCCCCATCTTCTCACAGTTCGCCATGGGAAAACACTATTACCAATTTTTATCTTACCTTGTATTATAAAAATACTAATTTTACTATTACATGCAATTAAAAAAAACAATAACCAATTAAAACAATAAGTAAACAGAGACAAAAACCAGTTGAAAAAAAAACCAAAAATAACAATTTTGAAGTTTTAAGCACTTTTTGGGTGTAAAATGTCTCACCCCATACCCCAGTAACGTCACTACAAGGACTTGAGTGACTCACCATGGAGGTTTGCCTGGAGGAGTAAATACTCGTGCAGTCTCAAAAACCAAGTAAATACAAAAATTTAAGTGAATAAAACAAGTATTTACTATTACTTGCAAGTAAATACTTGTGAGGCAAGTATATCCCAAGTAAACGCCTAAATTTTTTTGTGCTCTAGCCGCTAGGGCCTGGGATTTCACGGCCATCTTGGTGTCAGATCGTTCGTTCTTTTATTGGCTACCTAGCCGTGCTACTGAGAGTTTATCATTGCAGCTCAACCGCGTACAATACTAGTTTTAAACGTGTGTCGCTATTGAAAATCCCGCGACCTGTGAAGTGCGATTGGTGATAAGGTTTTTGTTGACTAAGAACAGAAAAACAATTGAGATTAATCGCCAAATCTTTGAAGTTTATGGGCACGATGTGATCAATAAAGGTGGAGAGCCAAATGGGGCATTAGTGGACGGACAAGTATTGTGACCGATGAAATTGCCACTAAAGTCGATGAGAAAATTAAAGAAAACCGCCGGTGATTCACTACTCGATCAAATTGTTATAGGAGAAACCAAATTGTAGTCTATAAAATGTAAAATTCTCCTCAAAACCAAGCAAATACATGCAAACGTTATCTGCAAGGAAGATCATAGCGACTGTTTTTTTTTTTTTGTTTTTTTTTTTTACAAAGGAAGAGTCCTTCTTGTTGATTTTTTAGAACGTGACTCGAAAATAAACTCTGCAAGGCATTGTGAAGCCTAAGAAAAGTTAAGAAGATCAATTCAAAACAAGCGCAGAGGAAAGTTGAGCTCAAAAATGTTGCTTCTTTACGACAACGCCCGACCAAATAGAGCCAATCGAACTCGATAAGTCCTGGATGTTTTCAAGTTGGAGGTGTTTCCACATCCACCTTACAAATAGCTTGCGACGCAGCGTTTTGATGAGCCCACGGAACTGCCGGAGGGTTGAGAACCTGGGTGAAGTCTCGGCGCACAATTATGACACTAGTATTTCAAGCCTGTTTAACTGCTATGAGAAATGTCTTAATTTACTTGGCGACTATGTACTTGTAGAAAAATAGTATTTTAGTGCCACTTTCAAATGTATATAATAAAAAAAAAGTCTTGTACTTCGTCTTATTTTTTTTTATACCAAAACGTAACCAACTTTCTGGATGGCTCTCGTGTGTATATATATAAAAATGGTCTAATTTTGATGTAATTTCGGTCAATAATCGTTCGTCTAATTTGAAAGGTCAAGTTCGTTAACCAGCAGAATCCGTCCACCGGAACATGGTTACACGAACATGGTTCTGCACAACTGTGGAATTCCTGCCAACTGGAGGATCATCAAAAGCATTTTCTATACATAACTTTAAGGCAGGTATCATCGTATGAGCTCTAGCTAATACCTGCGAGTTTTTACTCCACCGGATTGTACACAGTTTTAGTGGAAAAAGATTAATTCCAGAAACTTCCCTGAATTTAGCTCTTTGGGGGGAAATCTTTGAATAGAAAAATTTCGTGACATGGTTTCCAAATTCGTGACTTTTTCGTGATTTTCGTGCCCTATTTTTCATTTCGTGACATTTTCGTGATTTTCGTGACTTTTTCGTGCAGTAGACACCCTGTCCACGGTATGTCTAGCCAACACATACATACCTTCTTATCTATACAAGAGGTATATTATAGCAAATTTTCAAGGTACATAAAACACTTCATGAAAAGTGTGTTGCCAGCTTTTGGACTATAATATCTCATGTGAAACTGTTAAAATTTATTCGTTCTAAACGAAAATTTTAATAAAGAGGAATACGTCGTAAACAGTTAAGAGTATTACAATTGTTGTTAATTCATTCAACTGAGCACTCGATAATACATGTAGAAGTATAAATATCTCTACCGATTGATATAGAATATGACACTTTAAATTCAATACTTCCTTTTTTTCTTAATATAAAGCCCGTTTATCTTCTAAAATAATTATTTTAACGAATTGGTAGTGGCTTTATTCGACTCTGTACAAAAAATACATGAAACATGACACCGAAATCAGAAAGATTCACGTACCAACAGGTTATTTCCCAAAATCGTGCGTTTGTCACCACCGTACGACGTGGTGTGGCATAATATTATGTATATTTTGTCATGGATCAGATTATAAAGGTATGATCTTACGAAAAAAAAAAAAAAATTTTATCGATCCTACCTATAAACCCTAGGATGCCAGGGAGGGGGGGGGGTGGTTTTTAGAGCCTCTCTTGTTCTTCTTTTATTCATGTCTCTGTCCATAAAATTCAAATAAATTAGGGAAAATATCTTTTTATCAGAAATACATTCACCAATAATAATATGGCCATAAAAATGATTTACAATTTTTGTTTCTCTAAAAACAATTTTTTTCTGGCTGGAGGGCTCCAAGCCCTTGTGAAGGCATGACGTCCTCTAAATACAAGTTAACCAGTTCTAAGAGCCCGCTTCATTTCTGGTTGTTTATTCATGAAAATAAATACTAATTTGTGACAATTATGATAGAATAGTTTGCAACCAGTCTAGACGTGGCCCCACTACAGGAAGGTTCTCCTCTTCAAGTTGAGGCTTAATGTTTAAATATTTTTAACTTCTTCCTTTGAAGAGGCACCAAAGGGTGCGAAACATGTTGGGAAGAGATAAAGAAGTAATCAGTGAAAGTTTTATATTTTTTGACCTTCCACTTATAACGAAAATTCGAAGATTTAAGCAAAGGTTCTGCTTGAAAAGTCAGTAGCTTGCAAGCAATGTAATAATTTATCTGAATCGACATGTTTTTTTTTTCTTCTCGAATTTTTGTATTTCGTTTATTCATTTATTTTGTACTGGAATTATTAAAACTTGTTTCCCTTCATAAGAGTCATAATTTTGTTAATTAGTTGTCGTCTTTCATGTGATTTTTGATACTTATAAATTTGGGTTCATATTTTAGCTTTTATAAATAAACTTAAATAAATTTTTCCACGTATTCTGGGAAAAGAAATGTCTGGTTAAGTTTTCCAAAAAGCCCATTTTAATAATAAAATCGACTAAAACGCGTGCACAAACACACACACACAAATATATGTATATATATATATGTAAATATATATATATATATATATATATATATATAATGATTGTGTGTTTGGCTTACTTATACGTATATATGCACACATGAATATTTATATAAATAAATATTAAAGCAATAGATAATAGATCGCGATGTAAACGAAGAAAATGTGTTATCCGACCTTCTTGGAAAACAACGACAATTAATCGAAAGAGAAAAGGCGAATGTGTAATTGTTTCAAAAGGTATATGTTAATCTTTTCAACAGTCACTACTTTAGTTCTCGAGGGAGAGATGAAATAGAGCTCAGAATAGGTGATAAAATTTCAAATTTAAAAATACGAGCCCCGCTCCGGGAAAACAGGGGTGGCGCGAGCTTAAATTTAGTATCCCTGGTAGGCTGTTATCACGATGGTGGCTACAATTTGTGTTCTTTTTGTAGGGGGGGGGGGGGGATTGATTTTCAATAGTTTTGTAATGAGGGGAAAAAAGGAAAATATCCAAGTTATGAATATTCCAGATGAAAATATTATCGATAGTTTTACCAAAGTAGCTACATCCAAGAATAAAGAGGCTGATATACTCTTAAAAAATTTCCGTATTGCTTCATAAATAAGTAGATTCATCAGGAAGGTGTTTAGTATATGCCGCATTGTTAACATATTGAATAACTGTTGTAAGGTACCGTGATTGGATGTAAGGTTGAGATTAGTAGGATGTGTTGAAGTTAGTAGTTACAGTGCTATCTATTCCGCATTGTTAACATATTGAATAACTGTTGTACAAGAATGTCTAGTAGTAACCGTGATTGGATGTAAGGTTGAGATTAGTAGGATGTGTTGAAGTTAGTAGTTACAGTGCTATCTATTCCGCATTGTTAACATATTGAATAACTGTTGTACAAGAATGTCTAGTAGTAACCGTGATTGGATGTAAGGTTGAGATTAGTAGGATGTGTTGAAGTTAGTAGTTACAGTGCTATCTATTCCGCCTCTATCAATATGAATTCGCTAAATTAGAATTATTATTAGTACATAAAGGTAATGTATTCATACTAATGGAGGAGGATAATTAGTATCTGCGGATCACAGCACAATTATCATCAAGAGGAGTGGTGTTAATCTCCGATAGTATCATTGTAGCATTGGTGTGTGGGTGCTAATGACGGCACAGGTGGTGGCTATATTGGTGATGTTGGTTAGGCTGCGGTGAGCAGTCGGCCCAATTTA
The DNA here is from genome assembly GCA_946811695.1 of Gonocerus acuteangulatus. Taxonomy (NCBI): domain Eukaryota; kingdom Metazoa; phylum Arthropoda; class Insecta; order Hemiptera; family Coreidae; genus Gonocerus; species Gonocerus acuteangulatus. The sequence continues at coordinate 35,921,776 of OX328123.1, forward strand.
CTCCGCTTTTCATTTCCTCTGATTCCGCTTGCTATGTAAACCAAGAAATATTTCACCCAGTCAGCTAGTTTTAAACTGTATTAAATTTGCCTTTTGGGACATATTATGTTGCTACCAAAAACCGTTGCAATGATAGCTCTTGCTTACAAAATATTTCTCGCTGTTAGAAATGTGTGTTGGGTGATGAAACAAATATATATGGTTTTAACACATACTTAATAATTAGAACTTAACATAATAATTTTATTGAGGTATAAAAATAAATTCTGAAAAACATCGAAAATTGAACTGATTGCAACACTTTTGTGACTGAATAAAAACTATTATAAAACCTTATAATCTAGTACTTTTTATTGCTTCCTTTGGCTTTGGATTTTTTTAAAATTATGACGGGATATCGTTCTATATCAATTAGTTTCACTCACATATTTCTTCAATCGATTATGATGAATTTTCGCACTTGACCAAATTTTTTTTTTTTTATGAAACGAAAAGTGCTCAATAATATCTATATTAGGAGACCGAGGGGCCAATCTAACAAGTTAATTGGATGATTTTCAACCCATTCCACTTATTTTTACAATGTAATTCGGATCATCCTGTTGAAATATAATATCTTCATTTCGGAATTTAAAATCTGGCAATAGAGGTGACTGGAAAATGCTTAGATATTACTCAAGATTCATTTTCCTTCCTATTCTGGCCTTCCGTCCAAAATTTTGGTCCTTTATGCACCCCAGACCATTTGATTGCTACGAGTAAATTTTCGAGTAGATTGGAATTCCCTGTTAGTAATGGGGTACCCAGGTTTTTTCCAAAGCCAGCATCGTCCATCAGCCCCAAAACGATTTATTTTTGTTTTTTTCTGACCTCCTAACTCTTCTCAAGTCAGCAATTGTTCAATTGTCATGATTACGACAATATTCCAGTCATAGTTGCCTGTGTTTTAGCGCGGTTCCTCCCTCCCCCATAGGGAGGAACCCCGCTTATAAGGTTGATACAATGAAACAATCCGGAAGTGCCGTGCCGTGAAATTTCGCGTTTCAGAACCCCTAGAGACCGAAAATAACGGCGGTTCAAATTTGTATATCTATATATATATATACGTATATATATATATATATATATATATATATATATATATATATATATATATGTATGTATTTGTCTGTTCCCTCTGTAGCTCCCAGAAGAATGGTCAGATTTTGATGAAATTTGGTACAAAAATCTTTCGTCTAATTTGAAAGGTCAAGTTCGTTATCCAGCAAAATCAGCCTACTGGAAGATGGCGTTTGGGGCGAAATTCGCGCAAAAAAATCGGAACGCTTACGTTTTTGAGTTCATAAGCATGTAAGTACTCTTTTTATATGCTTCCTGGGCTAGGAAAACGAATGAAACAATTTTCAAGGCGATAGCTTTAACCGTTTTCGAGAAAATGGGAAAACTATTTTTTAAATACCGTTTTTGATTTGGGTACTTAGAATCATGGGATTCAGTTGAAACATCTTCTACTTTCATCGAAACTAATATGTCGAAATTTTGGTTAAGTTTGGAGTTAAGGAAAGGCTAGAATAAAATATTTTATTAACAGACATAAAAAGTTTTAGTAACTTTGTTTATTTTCCTTAATATCTCGAAAAAGGTTGAGAATCTTAGTAAACGGAAGAATACCATTAGAAATCTTATTAAATGCTCTAAAAAAAGGTTCTAATGAACGTTTTGATTAGGCGATGTCAATCGGAGAAATAAGAGCTTAAAACTTTAAAGTACTTGATTTCGCTTATTCGAACTGTTCTTTTTGTCTGTTTTGTATTCCTTGTTATTTTTTAATTGCTTATAGTTGGATAATGTATTTGAAAATAAAACAGGTTAAGAAAAATAAGAAAAAAAATTTAATGTTAGAGATATGGATTTCCAACTGCCTAGCGTCCTTCCTAGGGAGGGTTGTTTGTCTTTGATTTTGGTACTTAGAATTATGGGATACAGTTGAAACATTTTCTGCATGTTCGAATTTCATCAACACTAATATGTTGAAATTTTTGTTACGTTTACAGTAAAGGAAGGGTTAGAATAAAATATTTTATTAACAGACAAAAAAAGTTTTGGTAACTCTGTATACTTTCGTTAGTATCTCGAAAACCGTTGACAATCTTGTGAAGCGGAAGATTACCATTCGAAAGCATTCTAAATGGTCTACAAAAAAGGTTCTGAAGAAAGTTTTAATTAGGCGATGTCAATCGGAGAAATAAGTGCTTAAAACTTTAAATTAATTGATTTCGTTTATTCGAACGGTTCTTTTGTCTGTTTTATTCCTTGTTATTTTTTAATTGCTTATAGTTGGATAATGTATTTGACAATAAAACTGGTTAAGTAAAATAACCAAAACAATTTATTGTTAGAAATATAGATTTTCAAGATTCCTTGTAACAAGCGGGACCTAGTGTTAGCCGACCCTTCGAGGTAAGATCGTACATCATGACCTTTCAAGACTTTACTATACACAGGAATGGCGTTAGTGACCTTAAGCCATTATAATAATTAATTAAAAAAAGACTGGTGGAACCAAAATAATAACTGCTTCTATTTTAATATTTCCAAATTAGACTAGGGATATGAACGGAACCGCGCTAAGATGATGCAGTTCCTGCGAGACGGACTTTTTTTGATGCAATGGCTTCTTGATCTTTACCCTTGCCAAATTTCCCTGACTTATTAGTGTTCTTGGAATAGTTTCAGCATTAATTTGAAGCCCCATGTCTGTTTTAAGTCTGTGTTGGACCTTGTACAGGATTGTCGATCCCGCGAAGTAACTTGCTGTTTCTTTCTGAAATTTTTCTTGTTTGACCTCCAACATGTTTAGAACTATAAAGAGTCTTCTTTATAACACATCTACTTTCTGTAAAAACATTCAAACCGACTCGAGCAGCAATTTGTCTCATCGAAAAGCCTTCATTGACCAAAAGCTTAATACTGTTTTTTATGTCAGAGAAAATTGAGTTCATCCTCATTTTTTTAATTTATCTGGCTTAAATATTATTTTTTATGTCCGTTCGGTTCGATGGCAACTATTATAAATAATTAACTGGACACCTTACTCCTTGAACTTCACTCCACAACATCCGCCACAAAACTGTTGCAATGAACCAACAACGGAAAGCAAATCCCTGAGAGTGTAACCAATGACTAATTCCCTCAATATACTTCTAGAATTATACCTCCTAGTCCCAACTAAATTATTTAGACACGCAGGAGTAAATATTATACTGGTTTAATTTTTTTTCTATAATCTAGCTTAACTTTCATTGCAACGGTTTTGTGAGTCACTGTATTTCTAACTAATCTACTTGGTAGATGTGGAATCTATTGTTGGACAAAAGGGTATCTAACCGTAATTCTTTATGGAGGCAGAAGAATCAAAACCATTCCAAAGGAAGAGTTCGTTAAGAAACAGACTCATAGCCCATAATCCATCAAGAACTTTCTCAGGAGGAATCAGACAGCAAAATAAGTAAAAAATCATTCCTCGACAAACCGATGAACTACAAAAGAAGAAAAGAGCTAAGAGCTATTACAACTTCACCTACAAGATGGATTAGAAGTGACCCCTCATCGGTAAAAGTACTTGGCAGATTGAGAATTGGAGATTCTTCGCTTTGTCATAGCCATCTGCTTTCTGATTTTTATCGATGCACTTCAAAAAGGACAAACATATCAGCTGTTAAATGTACTATACAATTTTCTAATGACTGCAAGAGATTGGCCAACAAGCGTAAATAAAATATTACAAGAAAATGAACAATCAACTTAAAAAGTGTACTCTTTAAAAAATAACCCTTATAGAAGAAATGAACAAATAAAATAATTATCTATCTTTTCTAACGTATACATGGTCTACATAATATAGTCGGAGAGGAGGCAACGCACGTTTCATGAAGTCGGAGAGGAGGCAACGCACGTTTCATGAAGTCGGAGAGGAGGCAACGCACGTTTCATGAAGTCGGAGAGGAGGCAACGCACGTTTCATGAAGTCGGAGAGGAGGCAACGCACGTTTCATGATGTCGGAGAGGAGGCAACGCACGTTTCATGAAGTCGGAGAGGAGGCAACGCACGTTTCATGAAGTCGGAGAGGAGGCAACGCACGTTTCATGAAGTCGGAGAGGAGGCAACGCACGTTTCATGAAGTCGGAGAGGAGGCAACGCACGTTTCATGAAGTCGGAGAGGAGGCAACGCATCATTTCAAGGTAGATATAACACTTCATTAAACGTGCGTTACCAGCTCGTGGACTAATAGTATTTACAAAAGCTTGGATCTGGTCCTTCAGCTTATAGAACAACTTAAATATAAGCAGACTGACCCTCAGGAACTGTGTCATCTTAGCGATTTTTCTACTGTCATTTGGAATTAAGGCTCCTACTACACTTACGTATCTCTCAAATATCAGTGAGAATTTAGGCGCACATGTGTACAGGAAGCTCGCTCACACTTAGGGTGCGTTTACACTAGGATAATTATTGCAGGATATTTATATCAGAGAGAAATTCTCTAGACATAAATTGTACATGGTTTACATTAGTCAGAATTGTAAACGCACCCTTAAAGAAAACTCTAGTACAAACTTGTTTCTCACTTATTTAACTTGTGTTTCTGAATATTCTATTTTGATGTTAAATGATATTTATCAAACACCTGAAGCCAATTAAAAAATGAGGAAATCACAGGGAAAAAAATGGAAAACGTTCACACAGGAACGAAACCAAAATGCCCGACTTTTAACCACCCATTTCTCTAGCTGAGATCGATGTATCAAAACTTATTTAGGAATAGTTTATTCAGAATATTTAGTTAGTTTTCGAAGGGTTACCTTTTGCGTACCGCGATTTGCCAATCGTTTACGAGACATTTTACGTCATACGAGACAGGAAATGTACTAAATTCGCCAAATTGCTCTTGTCAGTTTATAAAAATTAGTTTTTTTAAACTTCTTCAAATTAATAGCTTCTATGTATTAAATCAGATGAACGTCAGACATCTTAAAAATTGTTAAACTCAACCCGCTTTCTTGAAGTTTTAAAACGACCATTTCTCGAAATCCTAGTTTATTTTACTTTTCTCCAAAATCGGCTCTAAATATGGTTTTGAAAATGGTTTCATTCGATTTATAACGTCAAATTAGCTATATAATTGGTCCCGGACACCTAGAAACACAAAGCCGAAATCGATTTGGCTTGTTAACGATCTTGGCCTTTTTTGTAAGACAAGGTCCTTTTTATCACAACCGTTCCAATTTGAGGTTGCTAGAGTGATAACAGACATACATGTGTTTGTGTATAAATGAATATACCTTGTTGTCGATTTGGATAGAGTTATGATTTTTTACTCCCCAATAACAATGCCCTGCTTAAGTTGAGATTAATTCTGCAGACTAAACGGCAAAACAAAGCGTCTCTGAACAAAGCTCGGCTGAATCCAACAAATTTATATAATTGCCTTGAAGGAGTTTGGGGCAAGAGATATAAAGTTTGTTTTATAAATGAAAGAGCTGGTTTTGGGGCTATTTAAGATGCTGGACTATAGAAAGGAGACGAAAGTGAAGATTTATATTGTTTGATGGAAGCGGCAGATCATTCTTCACGCAGTACTATTTTATACTAAGGAAAGTAGGGTCATTGTGACGTTTGAAGCTGTTTAAAAACACATACTGACAGACTGCAGGAACCATGAAACACGATCTTTGAAATATTTTCTAAAATTTATCCGTTTTGCTCTGACTCTCCCTGTCTCTGCTTTACTCCCAAGTAGGCCCTTAGTGGTAACATCATAGTTCCATCGCCTCAATAAGTATTCAATAAGGTACCAGCTCCCCTAACCCTTAGTGGGAACTTCATAGTTCCATCGCCTCAATAAGTATTCAATAAGGTACCAGATCCCCTAACTCATAGTGGTAACATCATAGTTCCATCGCCTCAATTAGGTACCAGCTCCCCTAACCTTTAGTGGTAACATCATAGTTCCATCGCCTCAATAAGTATTCAATAAGGTACCAGCTCCCCTAACCGTTATACATTCTACTTGCTTTTGTCTATTCTAATTAACCTGGTTATAATTTTATACTGTTATTGAGGAAGCTATCGTTGTTTTCATTGTTAATCTGTGCTATCTATCATATATTTATACAAAAAAAGAAGAAGTCGTATTCAGTAGAGATATTGTGATGAATACACTCATTCTTGGCGTAAAAAAAGACACGACGAACATGAATTTCCTTTTCTCTGAGGAGAGCACTTAATACTATAGCCATCCGCCATTTGGCGAGACGTCATTTTTAGGAAGAATGAAATATTTCTCTCTTCAGACGCCTGCATATGCAAAACGAGGAGGGAGAAAAATTGACAAATAGCGTTTCTGGAAGCAATAATGCCTCGTGAGATGAAGGCCTGGGTAGAAATTGACAGAGAATCTCTGAAAGCATTTATCATTTTATTCCAGAAAAACGGGAGTATGTAGCGCTTGGTAGGGGATAATTCCCCGTTTTATCGGGATAACGCTTCCAGATGGGGAATTCCTCCGTCCCTGGCCCAACAGAATCTCAAGGTGATAAATTCCATTCTCTCTTATCCACCTTATTCCCTTCTTTAGAGTTAAACTAAAGCCGCAATACGAACCAATTTTCGCAACAATATTCTCAATATACGAAAATTCCTCTAAACTCATTGTGTTACACATGTTTTATGTGTAACACAATGAGTTCAGAGGAGTTATGAATTCGTCTAATGATATGAAAGAATTAATGATCTCATTAGTTAACAGACGAGAAAACAAACTAAGGGCAGTTGAGTAAAGGGAGGCAGGGTAAATTTCCGAAGTAGAATAGCGCGATAGTCTCCTTCATAATTTAGGAAGCATAGTTGTCGAGGCATTTTTAGGGGTGTTTCCGGTGCGCATGTAAATGCCAGAGTGATAGATGCCATCTTAAAAGTCGTCAAAATAAAAATAGTAATTGCGTCTTAGCAATAGTTGGTGTAATTGGTGATGTAATTGGGGAATGCGTTTGCTGACGATGAAACCGTCTGCTGTGGATATGAAAGATCAGCTAAGAGTCATACATAAAAAACACAGGCATTATGGTTTCGGAAAGATTATTAATGACCGCGATGCTAAACTTTGAGAATGCCGATCAAATATATACGATTGATAAATGTGAAGAAATTAAACACCTGGATTACTTTTACGGGTGGACTGGTCTTTTTTAGTTACGAATTTTAGGAGACTGTCTCTTTTTTGAGGTTAAACGAAATACAGTTTACAAACAGAAAATCCAGTTGGTGTCTAGACACCGTCGGGGTAAGACGTGTTAGGTTAGATCAGTGCCGATTTTAGCTACATCTGTAGGAGGCTGTGCTGATTCAACCCTTCACTGGGCCGGCTACCACCTGCCTTCAAAGGACCCGCCGCCGACACTTCCTGCATCTATTTCTCAGGGAGTACCACATCAATTCAATTATTTAATTTATTTTTCCTTTTGTTTTGTATTTTTGGGTATAAGGAATGTAATAGTGCTTCTGATACACAAAGCCCTTTAGAGTTAGTATTTAATCCTCCTTATACTCAGTCTATTTGTCTCAACCCTCTCACCTTATAAAATGGGCACAAAATCAATTGACCCTAAACCTCCAGATATCTCACGTCTTCAATTTAATATAACACCGCCTAAAGGCAAATGGAATAAACTATTTATCTTTATGTCCTTGGGTAAAAATTCACTGAATAAAACATTTAATGACTATAGCCCATTTAAAATATGTAAATATATAAAAAGCGTATCTCCCCTTGTCAAAATTAAATTTCTCAAATCCGGATCGATACTGTTAGAAGTTACCTCAGAAAAAGACCTTTTAAATTTAAAAAATATAAAAGCATTTGAAAATCATGAAGTATTTTTTAGCCTTCATAGAACTTTGAATTTCTCTCAGGGAATAATTACGTGTGATGAACTCCGTTCATGCACTGAAGAAGAAATAGTAGAAGAGCTTGGCCATCATGGTGTTATCAAAGCAAAAAGAATTTTCAGGAACGGAAATAAAACTCGAATTCCAACTTCTTCAGTCATATTAACATTTCAACGTCCGGATATTCCTGAAAGGATAGTTGTAGATTTTCTTAATATCAAAGTCAGGCCTTACATACGTCCTCTCCAGTGTTTCCGATGCTATGGTTTTCGTCACGGGACAAGAACGTGTCCACAGCAGATACAAGTTTGCGGAAAATGCTCCGAGGTACATGAAGGCGAGTGTAATAACACACCTAAATGCATTAATTGCAGTGGGAGCCATCCAGCTTGGGTCAGATCCTGTCCTATCTATAAAAAACAAATACAAATCGAAGAAATTAAAAATAAAAATAAAATTTCCTACGCTGAAGCAGAAAAATTAACTGCAACATCACCTCCAAAAATGAAACAGCTATCAACTGAAACTGATATCCCATCTTACTCTAATATTGCTAACTCGCCAAAATCATCTCCTGAAATGTCAGAAAAATTGGAAAAATTAACACAAATCATTGAAATGCTCTCTCAAAAAGTGAGCCACCTGGAAGAAGCTCTCTCCAAAAAATCAGGAACTAAATTTATAAACTCAAAAAAATCAATGGTCTCAGAAACTAATGAAACAGACGGAAAACAAAACAATGGATGGACTGTGGAAAGAATGGATCTCTCATCCAATCAAAACTCTTATAAAAGAATGAGGCCGGATTTACAAATTAATCAAGCATCTTCAAGCAATTTAGATATTCCCAACCCCCCCAGTACAAAGGTACCTCAAAACTCTCATAATAATAACGACAAACTCAAAAAGTCTTACAAAAATAAATCAAAATGATAATTTCACAGTGGAACATCAACGGTATCAAATTACATAGATCAGATCTCATAATCTTATTACGAGATACCAATATTGACATAATAGCAATTCAGGAAACTCACCTAAAAGAAATTGATAATTTTACAATAAATAAATATAACATTTTTCGGAAAGACTACACTGACGGTCGCATTGCTTGTGGAGGAGTCTGTATCATTGCTCACTCTGATGTGCCGTGCATCGATATCCCACTACGAACAAACCTACAGGCAGTTGCTGTTCAAGTTTTACAACCAACTAAGTTCTCTATTTGCTCAATATATTTACCACCTGGACACTCAATCACAGCAGACCAATTAGAAGAGGTTTATCACCAACTACCCCAGCCAGTCTACATACTCGGTGACTATAATAGTCATAACTATATGTGGCATTCTACAATCACTGATAGTCGTGGCAGAGCAGTGGAAGCCTTCATGGAAAACACCTCGCTAGGAATATTCAATGATGAAACCCCAACACACCTGAACTATTCCACTGGTTCATTATCCGTTCTAGACTTATCCCTAGCAAGCCCTTGTCTCCTTCCCCGAGCAACATGGAAGGTACTTCCTGATCTCTACGGGTCAGATCACTATCCAATAATAATTGAGACGCTGGATAGAGCTCCTCGCCCCCCTGGAAACATAAGATGGGACTTAAAGAACGCTGAATGGAATGAGTTTCAAATTCTAGCTAATCTAACAGATGTGAACTTAGAATCCTCCACAACTAATGATGCAATAAACGCTATTAATAACATCATACTGACAGCTGCCCAAGCCACCATCCCTCACAAAAGCTGCACTTCTAGAAGAATTGCCGTACCCTGGTGGAACGGAGACTGTGAAAAAGCAGTGAAAGGGAGGAAACGAGCATTAAGAAAGTTCAGGACTAATCCATCTTCGGAGAACCTAGAAATGTATATGAATACCAGGAAAGATGCTAGGTACAAAATTAAAACAGCCAAAAGAAATTCCTGGAGAGATTATATCTCTACAATAAACCACCAAACTCCTATCACTGAAGTCTGGGACTCAGTTCGAAGAATTATGGGCCGCCCGAGAATAAATTTAGTAAATGTCATTAAAGCAGGAAACACATATATTTCGAACCCCACAGAGATTACAAACTATTTTGGACAACATTTTCAAAGAGTGTCATCAGATTCCAATTTTTCCACAGCGTTTATCCAAAAGAAACTACAAGCAGAATCCATACCCATAGTCGCTGAAATCGCTCCCTTGGACCCTTTAAATAGTCCGTTTACGTTCTTAGAATTCCAAACTGGAATAAATTCCCGCAAAGAGTCTTCTCCCGGCCCAGATAATATTAACATTGCTATGATTAAGAATCTGTCGTACCAAAACAAAAAAATTATCCTAAATGTTCTAAATAAACTTTTTCTATCTGGCGAATTTCCGGACATCTGGTCAAAATCCATATCAATACCAGTCTTAAAAAAAGGAAAACCACATCAAGAAACGTCTAGCTATCGAATCATCTCACTGACCTGCAGCCCTTGTAAGCTAGTAGAAAAAATGATCATGAACCGCTTACACTGGCACATGGAGACGAAAAACTTGTATGAAAGGTGGCAAAGCGGTTTCAGGCCCGGAAGAGGTACGAGAGATAATTTGATTCGTCTAGAAACAGACATCAGAGAAGCCTTTAGTCAACGAGAGAAAGCTCTAGCTGTATTTATCGATGTAGAAACAGCCTTTGACAAAATCTGGCGAAGATTCATAATAGATTGTCTTATCGAAATAGGTATAACTGGTCACATTCTTCAGTTCATTTTAAATTTTCTTAAAAATAGAACATTTAGAATCCGTAATGGCGGCCATTTATCAGACGAATATACTCAAGAAAATGGTGTTCCTCAAGGTAGCGTAATAAGTGCATTCCTTTTTACCATTGCAATTAATAAACTGCTAAAATGCATACCTACTCCAGTCAAAGCTATGATTTATGCTGACGACCTCGTCATATACACAGCCAATACTTCAATAGATACCCTCCAAAATTCAATTCAAAATTCTTTGAACATCGTTAGCACTTGGTTGGCGGAGCATGGTTTCTCGGTTTCAGTTAGTAAAACAGTTGGAGTATTATTTTCCTCAAGAAAAGTAAATGCTAACATTTCTCTAACCATTAATAATCAACCCATAGATATCAGTGAGCAGGCTAAATACCTTGGAGTTATCTTTGACAGATCTTTAACTTGGACACAGCACATTAAAACCCTCAAAACAACATGCCAAAAAAAAATGAACATTTTGAAAACCATGACAGCCAATTCTTGGGGAGCTGTCCGAAAAACCATGCTCATGCTATACAGAAGCTACATTCGCTCCAGCCTTGATTACGGGTGCACAGTTTACGGCTCCGCATCACCTCGAATATTAAAAATCCTAGATGCCATTCACCACAATGGAATCCGTATTGCAACGGGTGCTTACCGATCTAGCCCAATAGCCAGCCTTTGTGTTGAAGCAGGAGAGCTTCCACTTCATTTACGACGAGAACAAATACTCCTAACAAATTTCATAGGAATAAAAGCAACTACATCCCATCCACTCAATCAATGTCTCAATTGCAACCCCAATCGCTCCTATCCGTACAACAGAAAACCCTTCTCCGTCCGAACTACTCAGCTCATCACAGAATCAAGAATCGACACCCAAAATATGATCCACAACGTCTCCGCTTCAAAACCACCTTGGACATTAACAGCACCTAAAATGAATCTGTCTCTTACCAAATTTAATAAAAAAGACATAGATCCTTTGATTCTGTTGACTGAATTTAGAAAACTAAAAAGTGAGCTCCCGGAAGGACGAGATGCCTATACGGATGGCTCGAAGGACAAAAATGGGGTTGGTTCCGCCATTTATTCAGAAGATAGAGGATACATGTTCACTTTAACACCTAACTGCAGTATCTACACGGCCGAATTATTAGCTATCAACAAGGCTCTTAATATAGTAACTCCAAAAGATGGCAATATTAATATTTTTACAGACTCCCTATCAGCACTACTAGCTTTGAATAATCCATTTACCAAACATCCACTGGCAATAGACATCTTAGAATCACTTGATCAGCTAAACCACCAAAATCAAAATGTTACATTTGTCTGGATCCCCAGTCATTGCGGCATAAAGGGCAATGAAGCAGTTGACGAGTTGGCTAAAAAGGCCATAGGAGAAGGAATTGAATACCCCAGGATACCTCAGGGTGATGTTCTGAACTATGTGAAGCAGACAATTCTAGAAAAGTGGCAACAAACCTGGGACTCTGTAACTGATAATAAATTACGAATTATAAAAAAACAAGTAACACCTTGGCAAACCTCAATTCGGCCAACTAAAAAAGAAGAACGCATCCTGACTCGCCTTAGGATCGGCCATACAAGATTATCCCACTCATATCTAATGTCCCGAGGCGCCCCTCCAATTTGTGAAAAATGTAACCAAATCATCACCGTTCACCACCTGTTGATTAATTGTAAAATCTATGAGAAACACAGAAGAGAAGCCCAGCTATCTGATAGAATTGATGAAATATTAGCGGATAATCACAAACAGATCAATAAGCTATTCGAATTTTTAACATCAAGTGAACTAATAAATAATATCTAAAAATATAAATTAAATATAAATACATAATCAAATATGTGACACCATAACAAATATCATAATCTAAATATTTAAATCACCTCAAAAATATCGTAAACAAGGAAACATTAAAATTAAAATCATCCGAAATAATAGCCTTCAAATAAAATTATAATTCCATTCCCCCACTCTTTCTGGTTAATTTCGCGGAACGCCAATAGAATCAATTAAACAAATAAACATCTATAATCTTGTGTTTAATGACCCCATAGTGGTTGACGACACATTAAACAAATAAATAAAAAAAAACAAAAAAAAAACAGAAAATCATTTTTGAACTCGTCCTACATTTTCATAAATGCACCTACAGCACTTAAATCGTGTTAAGTGAAAGGAGACCATAGGAAAAAGCATGAGAATCCGGAGAAAGTGGAAGAAGGGCACACGAATTTGCTTGAGAAATCGTGATTGAAATGTTGTCGACGACATGGAAGTGATAAGAAATCGAGGCAATTGGATGGCGATCATACAGACTTGCCAGAGAAATCGCGTGAAGTTGAAGGTGGACATACAAAAGTGCTTGAGAAATCGGGTAAATTGAAAGGTGGACACACTAAAGTGCTTGAGACATCGTGGCAAGTGGAAGGTGACCATACAAACGTACAAAAGAAATTGGGGAACGTGGAAGGTGTGTTCATGGAAATCTGAAATAACAGGATCGTACAGTACAATACGATTACATCTGACGGAAAAAATTCTGCATGAACGTTGGAAGGTTTAGGTTCTGTTGAATTTAAGGCATAATACAGGTATTATGTGTTCCTTCATTCAACAATGTAAGAACGATTTTGACGGATTGTTAGACAATCTGGTATAGGAGGATATTGTAGGATGTGTCAGGGAGGATAGAATGACGTGTATATGTTTATAGAGGAAGAGAGGATGTTGGAGAAGAAGATAAGATGTAGAGAAAGTAAATACCTCCGTCCCTGTATACAACCGACACATAAATTCAATTTCAAATATCTTCACTCGTGTATCTTCCTCCCTCATAGGCTCACTCTTTCCTTCTACTCGTACACGTGTTTATATACACAAAAACACGCCTACTTGGACTGAAATTTTCAAAAACTTCATGGAACTGCCTGAGCTTTGGAAAGTTAAATCAGAAGTGCTTAAAGACCGAAATAAGAAGAAGAATGCTAGGCTGAAGCTGTTGGAAATTTACCAAAGAATTTAACCGGATGCGAATGTTAACAGTTGAAGAAGATTTGGGAACATAAAAACATGTTATCGCAGGGAGCTGAAAAAGGTTGAACAATGTTTACGATCTGGTCGTGGGGCTGAAGACGAGTTTTTCAATGAACGGTCGTACTTAAACCAACAAGTCATCGTAGGTTGTACTGTCCATTCTTTAAAAAATTGTAAAATCTACAGGCGCAAAGACGCGAAGTTCACTTAATATCAGGGACCGAAAATAACTATTAATTTTTATTTCAAATGAGTTCCACTTAACCTTTAATTTTTATTATTGGAAATTAAAAATAAAAATTCCATCGTAATTGATATATTTTACTATTAAAAAAAATTTCTAATAATTTTTATTTCAAAAACTTAAAAATAAAAATAATTTGAATAATGTTATTTCAACTTTTTTTTTACTTTAACTTTAAACATTATTTTAAATAATAATAATAAAAAAAAAATATTAGTGCCATAATGAATAGAAAGTAATACACAAAAACGAAGTCTAGAATATACAATATATACTCATACAAATCAATTGGATTTAGACGAACTTTGATTCACTGACATAAACTAATAACTTCTAATAAACAAAAGGTTCCAAATCCATATTTATTTATTTATTCCGAGGATAAGAGATATTTAATAAATGAGTTTCACTTTATCTTTAATTTTTATTATTGGGAATTAAAAATAAAAATTCCATTGTAATTGTTATATTTTATTCTTTTTTAAAAACAATTTTTATTTTAAAAACTTAAAAATAAAAATTATTTCATAAAAGTTAATCATTAATTTTAAAAATATAAATTATGAAGTAATTTTTTTGTTATCATTTTTAGGAAACATTTAATTTTTATTTCGGTCCTTGCTTAATATATTTGAATGAGAAAACTCAGGACGTTGTAAGTACTGCTCTTTTGACCACAATTTTTTTTTTTTGAAGAAACACTTCCCCATCATCCTCCCAAAATTCTTTTAGAAGTATAAAAGACAACACAGGATCGTTACTCATTTTCTCCCAAGCGTGTGTTCGTACCAGAACTGATCAGCAAATGAAGTTGGCAACAACAAGTTGACAGTCTGTGGGCAACCAAGTTGGCAACAAGGTTGACAACCAAGATGGTCGACTATGGGCCCCTTAAGACCACAATCCACATAAACGTGTTTACCTACACATACCCCTTTTTATCTACGACCACTCTCCACATAAACGTGTTTACCTACACATACACGTCTATCTATAATATCTCTACACATAAACGTGTTTATCTACAGATATACGTGTTTATCAACGACCACTCTCCACAAAAACGTGTTTGCCTACACATACACGTCTATCTATAATATCTCTACACACAAACGTGTTTATCTACAGATATACGTGTTTATCAACGACCACTCTCCACAAAAACGTGTTTACCTACACATACACGTCTATCTATAATATCTCTACACACAAACGTGTTTATCTACAGATATACGTGTTTATCAACGACCACTCTCCACAAAAACGTGTTTACCTACACATACACGTCTATCTATAATATCTCTACACACAAACGTGTTTATCTACAGATATACGTGTTTATCAACGACCACTCTCCACAAAAACGTGTTTACCTACAAATACACGTCTATCTATAATATCTCTACACACAAACGTGTTTATCTACAGATATACGTGTTTATCAACGACCACTCTCCACAAAAACGTGTTTACCTACACGTACACGTCTATCTATAATATCTCTACACACAAACGTGTTTATCTACAGATATACGTGTTTATCAACGACCACTCTCCACAAAAACGTGTTTACCTACAAATACACGTCTATCTATAATATCTCTACACACAAACGTGTTTATCTACAGATATACGTGTTTATCAACGACCACTCTCCACAAAAACGTGTTTACCTACACATACACGTCTATCTATAATATCTCTACACACAAACGTGTTTATCTACAGATATACGTGTTTATCAACGACCACTCTCCACAAAAACGTGTTTAACTGCACATTCACGTGGTTATCGACAACTCTTCCCTTCTGCACTTACACTCCTGGCCAAATTTATTTGTACACTTTCTTTTTAGTGCAAAACATTAAATTTTGATTTAATTCTAATTTAAATTTTTAATTTAATTTCTAATGATTGGAAATCATTATTTGATTGTATGAAAAACAAATAATAAGGTCAATAACCTGGCTAGAATATTTGCTAGCTCTATTGTGGAATAGAAATAGGATTAATCTGAATATGACAAACAAAACTTGGCCAAATAAAATTGTACACTTCTTATCTACCGTAAAACCGATGGATTAAGTCAGTTTAAAGTTTTCTACTGTCTAAGACAGGTCTTGTATTAAAGCAAAACATATTCATTTGATCTAATTTCACGAGTAAACAAATAAGTAAAACTGGTATCATCATCTGATACCCAGTAGTGGCGGAAAAATTTAATCTTCTGCATACTACGATGGTGTATATGGTAAAAACCGATTATAATAGAATAAAAATGAAAAGAGGACCCAACCGAAAAATAAATAGGAGATCGGAATGGCGCATAAAAAGTGAAATCCGTCCATTAGCTAAAGAAGGAGAACTGGTAACTTCTAGGAAGCTCAAGGCAAATCTCTATTTAATTTCCCCGACCAGTACAATAAGAAGATTTCTGCCAGAAATAGGTGTAAAATGGAAAGTTGTGAACAAAAACCTCTTACCAACGCTCATCGAGAATTTCGCGCAAAAAAAGCTCGCGTGCGTCTATCGTTAGACGAGTTCATCTGGACACGAGCCGTGTTCACAAATGAGACAGATTTTTCTAAAGATGGTCCCGATAATGAGTACAGTTAAATGGAAGATGGTCCTGGTACCTCATTAAACCGTCCTAAACGGTAAATGAGAGGTGGGGGAGTCATGGGTTGGGATGCAATCAGGCGATTTTATCTTAGAAATCTTCTCTGGACGAATTAATACCCAGCTGTATTTAACACATTTGCGGGAAAAAGTCTTGGCCTGTATGAAATCTGTGTTCCCAGATGGAAAATAATATTTTTTGCAAGATAATGCACCCATTCATACTTCCAGAGTGACAAAACAAGGGTTGTCCGAAATGGGCCTTCAAGTGTTAGAAAGGCCAGCACGATCTCCTGACCTTATTAACAAGCACCAATTATTAGCAAGAATTATCTGCAGAAATTTAGAAGAAGGGAGCGTACCAAAACGATGAATACTTATGGCAGGCTAGTTTAAAAGCAGCTGACAGTAATAAAATCATAAAGCCAGAATAATTGAAAAATGTGTGCTGCTCAATGAAGACAAAAGTCTTAAATGATATTAAACTAAATGGTAATACCATTATTTACTAGTTTTTTAAAATTATTTTTTATGTTTTTGAATTCATTTTTAAGTGTACAATTAAATTTGGCCAACTTTTAACTGAATAAATCTTTTAAAAGGAGATTTGTTTATAGTTTTAGGCACCCAAATTATCCCAATGTATTTATCTTGGAATAACGGAGATACGTACCACCCGGATAATTGGTGTACAATAAAATTTGGCCAGGGGTGTACACGTGTTTATCGCTTTCTCTCCTAATCACTCACATCTATCTTCTCATTCAAGTGTCTGAACTCACCTTACTTATCTACATTTTAGATATGTAAGGTCTACGTTCTCAAACGGGATTGGGTGCAATTGGTGGAAATTGAATTGCAAATTAAACCTGGACCTGCTGTTTATCTGTTCGACCCCACAAATCAGTGTTCCTCCGTGGGGCTATTCGTTACGGGCCGCCTGAGCAGTGTTTTACACTGCCCTAATTCTAACTAGATCATAATGCAAGCTGTTCCGAATGCACCCGAAGGGTTTGGCTCAACAAGAATTACACGGTCGTAAATGAGCGAAAAAAATAATAAAGACAAATCGCTCCACTGTAGCTCAGAAAACTGAACGCATTCCCCACAAATGCAACCAATACAATAAATATTAATTTTCTATTATTTTAAATTATAAATGTTTCTTCTTTTGCTGGAACCAACAATTTACCGCTATAATGTTATGTACATAAAGTTTAGATCTAGTAAGTATAAGTTATTTATTTTGGGATTCAAATAATTCTTTGTTTCTTATTGACGAGTTTTGCTGTTTTCATTTTTTTTTACATATAGTTCTGGGTGAATTATTACGAGTATTGTTGCATGATAGCAAAAATTACGGTCGTTAATAATATGGGTTCCGAATAAAATCCCGCAATTCTTGGGGGCTAAACTTGGCTAGTTTAATGAACTCAACCAATCGTTTCAAAGTTGTAGTCTACAGAGGATAAAGGCCAAAGAGCGAAATTGTGACAACTCTTGTGCTAAAGCAATATTCATATTCTTACATGACATTTAACGGTTTTCATTTTTTGGTACCTAACATTTTAGAACATTTTGAAGAATTTTTTTTATTTTATTTTGAACAAGTGTACAACAAGAATCCATAGTAGTTAGGCAAATAGTAAACAGATATTTCAGACAAAGATGTTATAGAAAAAATTAATTGTTTTTAACACACAATTTTTTAAATTCTAAATTATCAATGATGTGATTGTAAATATTTATTTATTTATTTAAGAGTTCCGCAATTAAGGCGATTAGCTCCAATTTAAAGAAACAAAAAATATAACAAATTTGAATTTTAGTACTTTTACAACATGCAAAAAATGGTGAAATTAAATAAATCAAAAGCTTGAAAGATATACAATTTACTGCTGTTCTATTAACTGATTTCTTACCACCGTCAACATTAAAACGCATGAAAAAGTTATGTATTGAAAATAAATAGCTATTTGATTCTATGTAGTCAAATGTGTAAAGGAATTTAATCGATTTTCTAATAATAGAAGATCTCACTGATATTATTACTTGAAATGTATTGAATTTAAAACTCAAATTCTAGGATATATGAACATAAAACTTGTTAAAAATGGTATTGGTTAGAAATGGGATGTCGGATTCTGTATATTTGATGTATAGGATTGATATTTGGAAGATAAATTGCCGTTCCTGGTGGATCAACCAGAATCAGACCAGACCTTTCGCCATCAAGGACACTCATCTGACTTTAGGGAATGCAGGCATTAGTCTCGTTTCGAGGGACTATTTTCCAAGATCTTTTGGATGCACAGAAAATAACAATATACTATTTTTGAATGCCAGATATTTAAATTGGTTCTAAGAGAATATTAATTTTATTGTAGTGTATCTATGTCTTCCATTCTCTGTAATTAATTAGCTCTAGAAATCAAAAAGTTGAAATAAGATAACTGCTTCTTGTTCGAATCGTCTGTCATTACTTTCAATGAATTCGGCATGTCCACGCCCGTTCTGTGTTAGAAATGAAAGTGTGCTTAGTGTTTGTGATAAACGCCTTATCTGAAATGACGTATCTTCGTGGAAACTGCAATATGTCGTGTGTCAAAAAAATTACCTCAGCAGTCTCTAGATAGGATATACGTGATGCTGAATCAATGATGGAAAATGTTGGTACTAGCATAATTACTGGTAGAAAAATCGCCCGAACGTTTTTTATAAAAAATAAAAATAATCACTAAAATAACGTTTTTTTTTTTTTTTGTAGTTCTTCTGGAAATATCTCCCAGAGTACCTATTCATGCTTAAGATCTGTTGATAAGGCATCAAAAGTTTTGTTACGAAATTTCCTATAATTCTATAATTTTAGAAACCTTACAACTGATTCAAGGATAGCAATTAGTATGACCATAATGGCAAAAAATACAAATTTTACATTAAATTATTTTTTAAGTTTAAAATGCATTTAGAACTTTCTTATAATTGGAATACAACTTTGGCATTAGAATAAAACAACTCACCTAATTTCATTTAAATTAGTTCAAAGGGTTTTGCTTAATAATTTTGCAATTGAGGTGTAAGCGAAAAACATAAAAGTTTTCAATTTTTTTTTTTAAATTAATGCACTCAAGCTTTCAACAAAATTTTACAGGAATTGTTCTTTATGTGTATCTATCTGTACCCCGGAGGTAAAGGACACCATGTCACATATTTGTAATTGCTCAAGTGAATTTTCCATAACTTTGAACTATTAAAATTTGTTTCTTCGTTACTTACAGAAACAGTTTAAACCACAAGTTTCACATTGGTAATTAGAAGTATTGATCATAGACAAACAAAACTAACTCCTCCACATGGTGTCTTTTACCTCTAATGAAACGGATATGATTTTATTGTTCACTGTCTTATCTTCGTTATTGTTTTATATATATATATGTATATATCCCACCCGGCGCTGAGTGGCGGGATTCACCGCATCACCTACCTGTGTGCCGAGTTTGGTCTAAATCGGTCAAACGGTGTGGACTTGTATAAAGAACAAACAGCCTGACAAACAAAAAAAGTCCGACTCACAGGAACTGCATCATCTTAGCGCGGTTCCGTTCTTATCTCTAGACTCATTTAAAATGAATAAAATAGAAGCTGTTATTATTTTGGGTCCACATTTCTACAAAGCATGAAGATTAGATATTTAGCCGTCGAGGTGATAAGTAAAGATGGAATGGTTGGGATTCGGCTAAAGAAACCTCAATACGATTTTTGTTAAAAAATCTATATTTAGGACGTTTCGGCTACTCATTGGTAGCCTTCGTCAGCAATGAAAGTGCCGGGAGGCAGAGGAGGACCAAAGTTGACAGTTCCATCTTTACTTTCAAGAAAGGTCTTATTTACTATCTTACCTGGATGGGTCCCCGCCCTAGGAAGGACCCCGCTAGGCAGTTGAAAAGCTATATCTTGGAAATCCATATCTCTAAGATTGAATTGTTTTTCTTATTTTTCTTAACCTGATTTATTATCAAATACATTATCCAACTATAAGCAGTTAAAAAATAACAAGGAATAAAAACAGACAAAAAGAACAGTTCGAATAAGCGAAATCAATTACTTTAAAGTTTTAAGCACTTATTTCTCCGATTGACATCGTCTAATCAAAACTTTCATCATAACCTTTTTGGTAGAGCATTTAGTAAGCTTTCTAATGGTATTCTTTGTTTTCCAAGATTCTCAACCTTTTTCGAGATATTAAGGAAAGTATACAAAGTTACCAAAACTTTTTATGTCTGTTAATAAAATATTTTATTCTAACCCTTCCTCCAAACGTAACACAAATTTCAACATATTAGTTTTAATGAAAGTAGAACATGCAGAAAATGTTTCAACTGAATCCCATGATTCTAAGTACCCAAACCAAAAACGGTATTCAAAAACTATATTTCCAATTTTCTCGAAAACGGTTAAAGCTATCGCCTTGAAAATGGTTTCATTCGTTTTCCTAGCCTAATAAGCCTATAAAACGAGTGCTCACAAGCTTATGAACTCAAAAACGTAAGCGATTTTTTTTGCGCGAATTTCGCCCCAAACGCCATCTTCCAGTAGACGGATTTTGCTGGTTAACGAACTTGACCTTTCAAATTGGACGACGTATTTTTGTACCAAATTTCATCAAAATCGGACCATCCGTCTTCTACCTAGAGAGCGAACAGACAAATATATATATATATATATATATATATATATATATATATATATATATATATGAACCACCATCATTTTCGGTCTCTAGGGGTTCTGAAACGCGAAATTTTCTAGTCGGCACTTCTGGATTGCGTCATGAGATCAACCTTATAAGCGGGGTTCCACCCTATGGGGGAGGGAGGAACCGCGCTAACAGACGGACTGGTGATATATACATATATATATATATATATATATATATATATATATATATATATATATATATGACTTTCTTTTGTACTGAAATCCTTAGGTGGGAGGTAGGACTGAGACGAAGCCCCGCCACCAATCTCTGCGTCTTCATTTCCGCACCCCTCCTTCCAGGGTTCGCCTACAAGTCTCTCTTCCATCGAGGTTATCGGAGTGATCCTCCTGAAGAGAGTGCTCCGTCATTTCTGGAATCGAGAGTATGGTGTCTGGTTCCAGACACCACACTCTTAATATATTTTGCGGACATCTGTTGATCAACGTCTGTAATGGCAACTGCTTAACAAATAAAATGAAGTGAAATGATTTTGTCAGTAAGACAGGATAGATAAATGTAAAAAAAAAAAGAAAAAAAAAAAGGTTTCTGTAGTTTGTAATAGAGATTTCTGAGCTGGAATGGAAGCTTGAATGTGATAATGCCCTTCGACATCCATACCAGTTAGCACTTCTCGGGGCTGAATATCAACAAAATCCATATAGAATCGTTTAGTAGCTCAAGTTTCGGGAAGAGATTCTACAAGTTTGAGGAAGATGGAGCAGTGTCTATATATATCAAGTTCCTCGGACGGCTGTTTCGGCTTGAGTTCGATTATCACTAGGGGCTTTTAAATCGTAAAAAGAAAAGGCATCAGCCATATACTGGCTAGAAAAGGGTGATCACCTGTAGATAACCCGTTTTAAAAATAGTTTCATACTAGTTGTTTTGGATAAATCTTTTGGTTTATTTTGGATTATAAACCCCGTCGTTTGGGTATTTAAAAAAAATCGACGCTGCAAGGATTGCTAACACGTTAACACATCCCCCGATTCAACGTGATGCTTTACATTGCTATAACTTTTTTATTTATGAGCCAATTGACATGAAATAAACACTAAATATTATGTGAAGCATACACCAATATATTGGTGAAACCCGCATCAATCATTGTCTTGGGTGCTATTGCTGAGTTGATAAAGGCCCCCAATAATATTTTTTCTCATATATCCTCCAAAGACAGACATCCGTTACATTTGTATTATATGTATAGATATGGACGTTAAATTTTAAATAAATAAATTATTTTATATTTATGAAAGTTAGTTTAAGCACATTTCTCAACCAGTTCTATCAAATAATTTTCGAAATTCCACCACTATCTTTGAAGTCGACAAAATATTAATCTTAAGTAAAAATTGACAATGTAATATATTGCCATGAGTTCGTTTATTTTATCAAAATGTAAGTTGATTCACCGTTCATAGGGCTCGGAACGTTACAGAATGAGCAGGGAGATGTAAAACATGTTATCTAAGGACCATGTTTAATTATATTATAACATAGCAATATAGCTGCTGTAAGGGTGAATGGGAAATGAGAACTGAACCGCTGAGCTGTTGAGAGAGGCTTCTTTGGAATTCCGCTTTTACTGCTGTAAGCTAGACCAGGCTTAGCAGTAATGGCTACTGTTAAAAGTTATTTATACATACATAGCTATTCCTTCAGCCTGTTCAACAGGTGCTCCAGCCCAAATCTCAAATCTACATCTAAGAAACTACAATACGTCTCATCTTTATTTCGTTTTGAGCTCAGGGCATTCAACGAATCCAGAAAATTGAGAAACCGTTAACACTGTGAAATTCGTCAGATTGTAAACGCCGTCTGTGGTTCCGAAGAAACAAAGAAGGAAGAATGTTTTCCTAAATGGTTATTGAAAAATGTCTGAAAATCTTCATACTCGTAGATCTAACCTACTATGTACATCAATCACGATACACGATGGCGTCAACAGTTTTAAGTTTTTGATTCGAAACTTGTTAAATACCTAGCTTCCCCTTAGAAAACGAATGGACGAAGTCGTTAATCAGCAAAGCAGATCCATATGAAGTGAACGCAATGCTGATTTGAAAATAATTTTTTGAGCGAGCTTCGATTGGTCCCTTTTTACTTTTTAAGTTTTTTTTGTCCTCCTTTAGTATATTTCAAATTTAAAACCCATTTTTAGCGCGGTTACTCCCTATCTCCATAGGGAGAACCCGCTTATGAGGTTGACCTCATTGAGATTAATCATATACTTAATATTTAATCAATCATTTAATTAGTCAATGAATATAAAAAAAATAGTTAAATGGTCAGAATAAAATAAGATAATAAAGGGAAAAAATTCTTAAAAATGTGGTGTAAATGTAAACACGTGGGATGACACACTCACAAACACTCATACATACACACACACACACACACACATGCACGCGCGCACATACATTCCCACACACACGCGCGCGTAAGTGTATTTTCTAGATCTACTTCTCCTTATAGATTTAATTGTTATTTATATTTTTGTGATCAGATCTGTAGCCCTGAGGAATCTCAATGTTCTCTGGCACAATTCATGGTCGTCTCCAAGTATGTCAAAGAGAGTACCATGAATTTCCAGTTGATTTCGAATCTCTTCGTATGCTCTACAGTCCGTGAAAATATGTTTAATTGTTAGATCTTCACCACATACTGTACATTCAGGCCTTTCTTCCCGCCTGAATAAATAAGAATGGGTGAGATTAGTATGACCAATTCGCACTCTCGACAGAACCACCTCATCCCGCCTGCTGCCTTGGGATGAGGTTTTCCATGCCGAGGTAGTGGATTTTATCTCTCTTAATTTGTTGTCTCTTTTTCTATTCCATTCATATTGCCACATTGAGTGAATATAATATTTTAAATGGGCAACAGCATCCGACTGTAGGATGTGCGAGTAAGGAATGCCATCTTTAATTGCTTTTTTTGCTGCTAAATCCGCTTTATCGCTGCCGCTTATGTTATAGTGGCTCGGAATCCAGCAGAAAGTGACGTGTCGATTTCTTTTGTAATGAAAATCTATTCCCTCAATAAGGTCTGAAATGATCGCATTGCGGGAATAGAAGTTTTGTATTGAAAGGAGAGAAGACAGAGAGTCTGTGTATATCACTAGGTTATTAGTATTATGATTTAAACTATTTACTGCTTTGCTTAATGCAAGTAGCTCTGCTGTATAAATGGAACTAAGATTTGGTAGAGATAGCATCTGTATTCTGGCATTATCCACCATCGCACATCCTACGCCATCATGAGTTTTGGAACCATCTGTGTATATCTCTGTTGCTCCAAGATACTTCAATTGAAAGCAAGACTTAAAAGATCAAGGAGATGACTTAAAAGATTGAAAACAAGACTTAAAAGATTGAAAACAAGACTTAAAATGTCAAGGAATTTTTGCTTCTTTAGAATAGAGCCTTCTCAGCAGTAGTCGAAGAGTAAGTACGTTTTCAGTACATAATTGTATTGATTTATACAGATTAAGAATTATCCGCTTCTGTGTAAGTTGACTACTGTAAGTTTCCTGTGATTTGTGATGCTAATCTATTCCATTTCTTCGAGATGTAACCGCGCTAAGATGACGCAGTTCCTGCGAGTCGGACTTTTTTTAATCTTTATTACATGAAAGTACGAAAAAAAATTAAACAGCAAAAAAATGAACATTTCAGAATATTAAACATTAGTCATTTTCACAAAACTGTTTTCCAAATCGGGCGATACTCTGGCGTCTTCATTTTTTGCCCAACAACTTCAAATTTTAACGTTAGTTTTTCCATTCAATGAATTATAACGATTTTCGACGGATTTTGTGATAGAAAATGAATAATCGTTCACCATTTTGGAAAAAATTAATATTTCTTAAAAACCCTACGTACTAGATTTAACCTCCTTTTTTCGAAATAATTTTAGTTTTTTTTTTTTTTTTTTTTTTTTTTTTTTTTTTTTTTTTTTTTTTATTGATTGTAGATTGTAATA